>SJYA01000750.1:512453-631268 GCA_006410615.1 Neotragus moschatus
CTTGCAGTCCAAGGGACTCTCAAGAGTCTTCTCCAACACCACAGTTCAAAAGCATCAATTCTTTGATACTCAGCTTTCTTCACAGTCCAACTTTCATATCCATACATGACCACTGGAAAAACCATAGCCTTGACTAGACGGACCTTTGTTGGCAAAGTAATGTCTCTGCTTTTCAATATGTTATCTAGGTTGGTCATAACTTTCCTTCCAAGGAGTAAGCGTCTTTTAATTTCATGGCTGCAATCACCATCTGCAGTGATTCTGGAGCCCCCCAAAATAAAGTCTGACACTGTTTCCACTGTTTCCCTATCTATTTCCCATGAAGTGATGGGACCCGATGCTATGATCTTCGTTTTCTGAATGGTGAGCTTTAAGCCAACTTTTTACTCTCCTCTTTCACTTTAATCAAGAGGCTTTTTAGTTCCTCACTTTGTGCTGTAAGGGTGGTGTTATCTGCATATCTAAAAGTTTATTAATTCTACACTTAAGAGGATAATTTCTTTATGTAAGCACTATCTCATTTATGAATTACACATGACATATAGTTTAGGATCCATCTACATTATGCTTGTAACTGCATGCTGCTGCTGCTGCTGCTGCTAAGTCAGTTCAGTCGTGTCCGACTCTGTGCAACCCCGTGGACTGCAGCCTCCCAGGCTCCTCCATCCATGGGATTTTCCAGGCAAGAGTACTGGAGTGGCAGGTTTTTTTTAAAAAAATGGCTATACCTTGGCTCATCCTGCATTTTCTGCCTGGAGTGTCTTTCCCATCTAGCATTTCTTTGTCTCAATCCTACACGTCCTTCAAGGCTTGGTTCAGATGCCCCCTTCCCTGCAGAAACATCTCCTATGGGCTCTCTGGGCTCAAATCCCATCTCAACATCTTGTTTACAGCAAGTGTTACACCTCTCCTTGTCTTTCACATTGCTTGTTTATAACTCTCCCCGACAAACATTCCTTAAAAGCTGGGGCTGAGGCTAACCAATTATTATACCTAGTAGTTTTCAATAAAATGAAAAGGTCTTAGGCCTAGTGGTTCTTAAACTTTAGTGAACATCAGAATCCATGGAAGGGTGTGTAAAAAGCAGATTGCTAGGCCCTCCTCTCAGTTTCTGATTCAAAAGGTCTAGGGTGGGGCCAAGAACTTCTGTTCCTAACATGTACCCAGGTGATGCCGATATGGCAACTCGTGGAACCACACTTTGAAAACTGCTGCCTAAGACAGCACCTCAAATCTCAAACTGCAAGCCTTTGAAAAGGTGAACACAGCCACACACCCAAAAATCTCATGAAGGAGGAAATCCTCTGGAGCTGGGTGTCCTTTAGACAGGTGCAGATTTCACCTTGTCCATCCAGTTCCGCCTAGAAGGCAGTGATCCACCCAAGGCCACAGAGGCACTACCGGGACTGGATTCATCTGCTTCTCCATCTCCCACTCCTGTGATGTCCACCAGTGAGGGGCCCTCTGGTCAATGACCCAGATACACCCCAGTGCTGCCACTTGGTCCCTTTGTGATCATGGGTAAATGACTTAAGCCCCTCTAGGCTTGTGACAGTCACAGGTTCTTTGAGTAGAAGAGAAACTATTCTGGCAACTCAAACGAACAAAAAATGTACTGGAAAATTAGTTTCAGGAAGTAAGGGGGGGTGGGTGGAGGGACAGGCACTGGCACAGCTTCATGGGACCTGAAGCCAGACCACAATGCCAGGCAGATAAGAATGGCTCGATCAGGAGATGCCCTTGGCAGCAGAATCTCTGTGACCCCTGGCACTGAACCCAGACTCTGGGTTAAGAGACATCTGACTCCTAGAGCTACCCACAGCTGAGGAGAATGGGGCCCCTCATTCCAGACCCTCAGGCAAAAAGTGAGTCCTCAAATGGAAATCAGAAAGGGTAAAGGGATGTTGGACAACCAAAAAGCAAATGATTATCCCCAGCCTCTGTTTGGCTATTGGTAAACTGTTACACTGAGAGCCCCTTCATAACTTATTAGATAATCAAATGAGGCAGTGTAAGTACAGCACTTAACCTGGCACATAGTAAGTATGCCACAGCTACTGGCTGCCATTGCTGTTATTACTGTTCTTTGCAATTATCATCAACCCTTCAAAGTCAAGATGGTTCCCCATGCCCTAAAGACTCCCAACAAGCTCCAAAGGACACTTCAGTTAATTCTATAAAGAAATCTGCTTGAAGTAGCTCTGAACCCATAAGAAAAACCCAACTGGGTCTTCCCTACATTCTTTGAGGCCTTCAAGTACCCCTTGTCCACTTCATCTCAGATGCTAGACCACAAAACTACATTTGAACTGGAGCCAGCAAGTCATTTTAAGCTACTTCCATGGTAATACTGGAGAACAGGTAGTTAGCTTTCATACAATTTCAGTTACAAAAGTGGTAACAACTCAACTTTGGATTCAGTTCCCAATAACAAATAAGCACACTTCTGTGTATCATCACAGAGAGCAATTCAAAACCTTTCAAGAGGAGTTAAGCCCCTCCTCCTGTTCAGTTCCACCTGGCCTCCTGAAATTGGCAGAAAGACAGAGAAAGGGCAGGACTTCACTACTGTCATCCCCACCTCCAGGATTCCCTCTTCTCCTCCTGCGACCATCAGCAGCCCAAGTCATGACATACAAAAAAAAAGAAGAAGAACTTCTTTCTCCAGGTTCCCAATTAAATTCCAGACTCATTCCCTTGGAGCCAAAGATCCTCACTGTAATGAACAAATTCTCTGTGACTGTTTAATATCTCCTTGAAGGGAGATACCTCCTTGAAGATACCTGGATGCCAGGTACCCAGCCTGGTGCCTGGCATACAATGGGTGCACAACAAATACTCCTTCACTGACAAAAATCATACTGCATGCTTTCATTCTAGGGAGCCATTTACTTCAAGTTTAATCATGTTTGTCACATTAAAAAAAATACATTATTTAGCTTTTGCTTCTAAACATTTCAGATCACTGCCCACCACAAATGATTGGATGAGGTCTTTTTGTTTTATAAGACAAAGTATAACTTTAAAACTCTTGTATGATGGCATTTGATATCAAGATAGAAAAGAAGCATGGGAATCTTTCATAGTAGTATCTCTTAATACACAAGTGGAGAAATGCTATGCTGCAAAGCATCTGACCCACACAACACTAAGAAAACAGACTGTGATATTTTAACTATAGAGAATAAACAAAAGAATAAACTTGATTTTATATTGGCAGGCACAGGTCCCTCTGATGATCTCTGTTGGGTTGTTCATTGCAATTTAATTCTGTTCTGCTTTAAATTCAAGCTGTTTTTCAGTTCAAGTCCACTGTCTCCCAATCTCAGAAATCACAGGTGAGGACAAATATCCTCTGGGGTCATCTGTCTAGCCTATAGCCACTCAGAGAGCTGGGTTTATTACCTCAGCTATGCTTCCGTGAGTAAACACAGACACCTAGATAGCAACAGAATGCTCATCCGAAGAAATCTCATATGAAAGCAATTAGTTTTAATCCTCTTTAAACCCAAATGTTATTATTATTATTTAAGAATCATTTTCCACTCTTCTAGGGGCTTTAAGAAGTCTAGAAACAATCGTATTCTGGCTCCCAAACAAACAAATTTAGGCAGAGTGATTATAAAGAAAGTACAGGGAAAATTCAACTTCAGGATGTAAACTGTATGACTAAGAACAATGAAATTGCTACTCTATTTTCTGTATTTTTCTAAGATGAAGGAAATAATTCATCAACTTCAAAACAAAACAATCAAGCAAGTAACTAAGGGAGCAATTATTCTTTGGCTTCATGTTGCTATCCCATTTACTACAAAAGAATTTTTAGATTTTCACATAGATGAAGCAAACCCAGGAATGATATGGGAAGGCTACAGCCTGCCTGCTATAACCTTCTACAAAGAATCGTCTTTGAACAAATCGATATTTCCCAGTCTTCACATAAGAGGAGTCTTTTATGAAAAATATTTTGCTCTAGACTTTTTAAAAATTTGGGAGTCCTCAATTTAATGTGATATGAAAAATGTCAAATTCTCATTTGGCTTAAATTAGAATCACCTAGAGATCTTAAAAACTTTCTCCCTCCCTAGGTCTCACTCCCAAAGTTTCTGAATCGAATGGCTTGAGATAAGGAGAGTTGGTCACTTTTTTTTCCCCCTCATTCTGTGTTATAGCTGGATAGTATTCCATTGTGTGAATATAATATACAACATACTTTATTCAGTTACTTTTTAATGACAGCTTTATTGGCCCTTGGGATTCAAGCAAGGAGCTAGATTACTTCAAGCAACACTGTAAGAGAAAAATGTAATATGAGCCATATATGCAATTTTAATTCAAGCAGCAAATTAAAAAGAGTAAAAAGGAATAGGGAAAATTAGTTTAAATTATATATTATCATAATATATCCAAAATATTACCATTTCAACATGTTAATAGTACAAAATTATTGTGATATGTTTACATTTTTTTCATACTAAGTCTTAGAAACAATGTATATTTCAAACCTACAGTACATCTCACTAAGGCTACATTTCAAGTGCCCCATAGCCAAATGTAGACAATGGCTGCCCCAGAGACAGCAGATATAGGGAACAGCATCAAGAGCTTATCACCTCACTTCAGTTAACTCAGGTACAGCCGCCTTGTTTCCTCTATACTCCTTCCCCACCCTTGAGATATTTTGAAGCAAATTCTAAAAACAGGACCATTTCATCCATGTTCAAACTTCCTTGACTACCTAATATTTTCTAACGATGAATTTGTTCAAATCAGGGTCTAAATAATCTACTGTAAGGACCTCTTTTTAATGACAGTGTCTTTTTATGACACCAGCATATCAGAAGTTATACTTTTAGTAAAATGCTTTATTCATTCAGATGATTTATTACACATCTATCTTGTGCCAGGTGCTGTTCTAGCCTCAAGACACAACAAAGAACAAGACTCAAAGGAACTTCCGGCTTAACGCTTGTCTGCACATTTGTTTTGTTTGGGGAAGATTTTTAAAAATTCCAGTTCCAACTGGCAAACAGATAAAGTGTGGTCCACACAAACAATGGGGTGTTATTAGGCGATAAAAAGAAATGAAGCACTGATTCATGCTACGACAGGGATAAACCTTGACAATACCACGCCAAGTGAAAGAAGCCAGACACAAAAGGCCACGTGTTGAATGGCGCCATTTTCGTGAATGTCCAGAAGAGGCAAATCCATATAGGCATCAAACAGATTAGTGGTTGGGAAGTGAGGGGGGAGACTGCTAATTGGTACAGTTTCTTTTGGGGATGGTGAAACGTTCTAAAATGAATTACGAAGTCATGGTTGTACAACTGTGAATATACTAAAAACCACTGGGAATTTTCCTGGTGGNGAGGCAAATCCATATAGGCATCAAACAGATTAGTGGTTGGGAAGTGAGGGGGGAGACTGCTAATTGGTACAGTTTCTTTTGGGGATGGTGAAACGTTCTAAAATGAATTACGAAGTCATGGTTGTACAACTGTGAATATACTAAAAACCACTGGGAATTTTCCTGGTGGTCCAGTGGTTAAGAATCCGTGCTTCCAATGCAGGGGACGCAGGTTTGATCCCTGGTCAGGGAACTAAGATCCCACAAGCCATGTGGCACAGCCAAAAAGTACACATTTTTAAAAAAAAATTAAGCCACTGAATTGTGTACTTTAAATGGATAAACTATATGAAATACTAATTATATCTCAATAAAGTTGTCATTAACAAACTTAATTGAATCAAGGAAGTTGTATATTATATTCACACAAGGGAATACTATCCAGCTATAACACAGAATGAGAAAATTTAAAAAAAGAAAGTGACCAACCCTCCTTATCTCAAGCCACTGGATTCAGAAACTTTGGGAGTGGGGCCTCAGTTCAGTTCAGTTCAGTTCAGTCGCTCAGTCCTGTCTGACTCTTTGCGACCCCATGAATCGCAGCACACCAGGCCTCCCTGTCCATCACCAACTCCCAGAGTTCACTCACACTCATGTCCATCGAGTCAGTGATGCCATCCAGCCATCTCATCCTCGGTCATCCCCTTCTCCTCCTGCCCCCAATCCCTCCCACCATCAGAGTCTTTTCCAATGAGTCAACTCTTCGCATGAGGTGGCCAAAGTACTGGAGTTTCAGCTTCAGCATCATTCCCTCCAAAGAAATCCCAGGGCCGACCTCCTTCAGAATGAACTGGCTGGATCTCCTAGCAGTACAAGGGACTCTCAAGAGTCTTCTCCAACACCACAGTTCAAAAGCAGGGATAAATGTTTTAAGATCCCTGCACTGGAGAAGGGAATGGCAAACCACGTTAGTCTTCCTGCCTTGAGATCCCCATGAACAGTATGAAAAAGCAAAAGGTTATGACACTGAAAGATGAACTCCCCAGGTCAGTAGGTGCCCAGGATGCTACTGAAGAAGAGTGGAGAAATAACTCCAGAAAGAATGAAGAGACGAAGCCAAAGCGAAAACAACGCCCAGTTGTGGATGTGACTGGTGATGGAACTCAAGTCTGATGCTGTAAAGAGCAATAATGCATAGGAACCTGGAATGTTAGGTTCATGAATCAAGGCAAATTGAAAGTGGTCAAACAAGAGATGGCAAGAGTGAACGTCGACATTTTAGGAATCAGTGAACTAAAGTGGACTGGAATGGGCAAATTTAACTCAGATGACCATTATATCTACTACTGTAGGCAAGAATCCCTTAGAAGAAATGGAGTAGCCCTCATACTCAACAAAAGACCCCTACATAATTCTAATTTAAGTCAAATGAGAGTCAGTGGTTTCATAGAAGATTCAGTCAAAGTGGCTAACAGTTACAAAATGGTATGATAACTGCTCCCTCATCAACAGCCAGGCACACAGTGCATTCCAATTTCAACCTGAAGGGAGCAGAGGAAGGCTTCCTACAAGTGACATCCAGGCTGAAACGTAAGGATGTGTGGGAATTAGCCAGGTGAACATGGGTGAGGAGGAATGCATCACAATGAGGACAGATATTTACGTGGGAACCGGGAGGCCAGAGCACAGGATGCATGGCCCCTGGGACTCAGGAAGGGAGCTGGACTTCAGTTTGACTGGAACACACAGAGCCAAGCTACGAGCTAGAGGTTTATCAGATAAGATCTGATAAATCAGGTTTAAAAGTGAGAAATATTCATTGATCAATAAGATATTGACAAAAATTTAGTTTCAATTCCCTGACAGTTTCAATACATTTTTAATACAACTTTACATATATATGAAAAGATGGCACATAGAAGATGCAAGTGTGTATTTAGTGCATATTTATCCTACAATGTTTTGTTTACGGGTTTGAGATTTCCTTGTAATATCTGCAAGGTGAAAATCAGAATAGGTGCTTATCATAGATTTCAATAATTAAGATTTCCATTGCTTCATCATAAATTGATGAAATATTATAGCATTGTGGATCCAAAAGTAGGAAACAAAATGCCACATTCCAATGACTTTTTTCACAGAATATGTGAAAGTGTTAGTTGCTCAGTCCTGTCCACCTCTTTGTGACTCCATGGACTGTAGCCTACCAGGCTCCTCTGCCCATGGAATTCTTCAGGCAAAAATACTGCAGTGGGTGAAAAGTGAGTCTCTCAGTTGTGTCCGACTCTTTGTGACCCCGTGGACTATACATTCCATGGAATTCTCCAGGCCAGAATCCTGGAGTGGGTAGCCTTTCCCTTCTCTAGGGGATCTTCCGAACCCAGGGATCAAACCCAGGTCTCCCGCATTGCTGGCAATTCTTTACCAGCTGAGCCACAAGGGAAGCCCACTGAAGTGGGTAGCCATTCCTTTCTCCAGGGGCTCTTCCTGACCCAAGGATCAAACCTAGGTCTCCTGCATTGCAGGCAGATTCTCTACCGTCTGATCTACATAATATAACCAAATACTATCTTTTCTTTTCAATTGTACAGGATAGGATATAAGGCTTAGTGATGTGAGGAACAGGAAAGGAAGGAATAGATACTAGTCCTGCCTTCAAGGCATTTACATTCAGTAAGAAAGGCTATATATTTAAATAGATAACTAGGCCACGAGGCTCTGGGGTGAGAGAATGTGGAGGGTGGGTATGAAAGGAACAAAGTGCTGAAGTTGGTGTGTGTGCATGAGAGAGAGAGAGAGAGAGAGAGGAGTGTGTGTGTATGTGTGTATGTTTTAATGCTGTGAGAGACTGATTTCAGAGAGATGATTCTGGCAGAACTGGTTTATAAGATAAACCTTGAAATACTTGGGGTTTCACAGGGATAGACAATGCAAGAGCTTTCTAGGCAACAGGAGTGTAAGGGCAAAGGCAAAATGCTCTGTTGAAGAATACAGTTCAGGCTGCTTGTACACAGGGCTGGGGAATAGGGGTGGAGACAGACACTGAGCCAGGCTGCTGGATCCTGACTTTAGGCGAAGGGGTCTACCTTAGATGGAGAGAGAGAAGGGACCTGGGATTACTTCACAACTAATACAGTTGCACCTTGTATTAGTTGTAAAGTAGTTGGAAACTTAACTTTTCCTAGTCTCATTTGGAGACCTGGGGTATAACAACAGGGCCTGCTTTGGTGTTGCTCTGAGGATTAAACAGTTTAATTCATGCCCAGTACTCAAGCCAATACCTGGCACAAAAAAGATCAGCAGCTACCCCTGCTGTTATTAATGTTATAATTATTAACTACACAAGTCACTCAATAATTTTTAGCAATCTAATGACTGGATCTAAAGATACCTGGCTATGATTCGAAGGCAGAACTGAGGGACATAAATCTGCCTGAAAGCTATATTAGGACAGAGTAGAAAAGTCCCTAACAACCTGAGCTAAGATGGTACAGGGGCAATGGGAAGGGAGGTGAAAGACAAAAGGAAGGAGAGACACGAACTAGGGTGAGATGAACATAAAGATGGTCTAAACAGTATTGATTGGGAAGTCAAGAAAGATGTTTCCAGAGAAGGAGGCTCAAAGCTGATGAATAAGATGTAGACAAGAAAGGAATTTACAGTGAACCATAAAGTGAAGTCGCTCAGTCGTGTCCAACTCTTTTCAACCCCATGGACTGCAGCCTAAGAGGCTCCTCTGTCCATGTGATTTTCCAGGCGAGAATACTAGAGTGGGTTGCCATTTCCTTCTCCAGGAGATCTTCCTGACCCGGGGATCAAACCCGGGTCTCCCGCATTGTAGGCAGACGCTTTACCGTCTGAGCTACCAGGGAAGTGAAACTGTCAATTCTGAAGGCTCCTTCAATTTCACAGCCTCCATGATCCTCAGTGTCCCACAGGCCTATCATTTCTGTGGACATTCTGGGTTGAAGGATTCTCCAGCCCTCCCTGGAGTATCCTTGAAATGGAATTAACAATTAAGAAAATACAGCCCTGCTGAGACACACAGTATAAATAAAACCACAGATTATCCAGGTCTTCAGGAAAGGAAAAGAATACTACCCCTAAAACTGGAATAAAACAGAAAGAAAACAGGGACCTCTAATTCTGCCCCATGCTCTATTTTGCCATTAGCCCCTTCAGGTGGTAACCATGACATACTTAGCTAACTTCACCTTGCCCTCAGTTTCACAAGAGAACAAGAGTCAAAATATAGTTATTTTGCTAAAAGGTTGCTGGAGAAGTTCCTGGAACTAGTAGTGGTTTCAACTCTCCATTCTACACATGGCAAGAGAGGTTCTAGCTCTTCTTCCAGTACTTTCCTTAAGAGGCAGAAACCATTGTGTTCAGAGTTCACTTACTACAGTGGGTAAAACCCATCAGATTTCACTTTAGATTAGGTGAAAGTAAACTTAAATCTCAGAGAAGGCAATGGCACCCCACTCCAGTACTCTTGCCTGAAAAATTCCATGGATGGAGGAGCCTGGTAGGCTGCAGTCCATGGGGTCACAAAGGGT
Source organism: Neotragus moschatus (assembly GCA_006410615.1). Classification (NCBI taxonomy): domain Eukaryota; kingdom Metazoa; phylum Chordata; class Mammalia; order Artiodactyla; family Bovidae; genus Neotragus; species Neotragus moschatus. The sequence continues at coordinate 522,360 of SJYA01000750.1, forward strand.
GGACACGACTAAGCGACTTCACTTTCACTTTTCACTTTCATGCATTGGAGAAGGAAATGGCAACCCACTCCAGTGTTCTTGCCTGGAGAATGGGGTCTCCTGCTGTCTATGGGGTCACACAGAGTCGGACACAACTGAAGTGACTTAGCAGCAGCAGCAGCAGCAGCAAACTTAAATCTAAATGAAAGGAGAATTTCCTCTCCTCCTACATGAAAAGTGCCCCATCTATCTATCAGGCCCACAAACTATAAATTCAAACACAAAAATCAATGGCAGTAAGAATCTCAACAATTTGGAAAATAGGACAACTAGACACTTGTTATTGACAGTGGAAAGTTTACAGCTCAACCTCAGGTGGTTTGAATATGTTGCATTGCTGAACTCTATCATAATGAGTTAACATCTAATTAAATAGTGGGTGCAGGAGATATTTCAGTATAGTGGAGAGAGCTAAAGATTTACTACAGTCAAAAAGACTATTAGTAAAAATCCAGCTCAGCAATCTTCTACTGACCCTGGGCAGGTTCCCAAATCTAGGCTGCAGTTTCTTCATCTGTAAAATGGAGATTACCTCACAGCATTGCCATCAAGATGGTGAAGATTAAATAACAGCCTATGGCATCCTGGACTTACAGCATAACTATTAGCTGTTACCAAAACTAACTCTCAGTAATGATAATGCAATAAATCTCCTTTTCGCTAAGCAATAGGTTTTGTTATAAATAAAGTTAAATGCCTATTGGCTATAATGGTGGAAATTACATTTCAGTTTCTTAGAAGCAATACAGCATAATAGAGAAGATGAGCTGGAATTCTAGTTCTGCCAGGATAATCTTGAAAAATTGGTTAACCTGCTGGAGCCTCAGTTTCCCATCAGGTTAGAAATACCAAGCTAATAAGGCTACTGTAATGTTTAACAGAGCTTCTCTGGTGGATCAGTGGTATAGAATCTGCTTGCCAATGCAGGAGAGGCAGGTTTGATCCTTGAGTTGGGAAGATCTTCTGGAAAAGGAAATGGTAACCCACTCCAGTATTCTTGCCTGGAAAGTCCCATGGACAGAGGAACCTGGTGGGCTACAGTCCACAGCGTGGCAAAAGAGACAGACATGACTTAGCAACCAAACAACAACGGCAATGTTTAATGAGGTGATCTATACAAAGTTCCTAGTACCTTTCCAGCTCTCAGTAGGTGCTAGATTAATAGTAGTTATTGGTATTTGTTCAATTTCCCAACAGAAAAACAAAAGGATAAACATGAAAATCAAAACCAGTATGAGATCACCATTCCTCATATTTTACAGAGAAGTTTTCATCATTCATTCCATAAATATTTCTTTTGTACCTACTGTGTGTCAGGCATTGTTGCTGACACTGGGATTGGGGTGATAGACATTCTAGAGTGGGGGGAACAGTAAACAGTTTAAGGAGACAATTTCAGAGAGAGGTGAGTGCTACGAGGAATACCAAAAAGGGTGGTGTGCCCACACGTTGATGGAGGCGATGGTCATTTCGCTTGGGTGCATTTTAGCCCAGGCCTACCTCGTTTGTCTCCTTGGGCCAGAACGGGACTTCACCTTGTATGATGCTTGGGAGTACAGTATGGATGATCAGAAGTTAGGCCTACACCTTTATCTGTGGATGGATCTCTTTAGCAGCGGCAGCTTAAAATATTTCTAAATGCCTTCATCCCAGTACTCAAACTCTATGGGTCAGGACGGGGGTGGGGGTGGGGTGGAGGCGGGGGTTCAGATGCACCTCGGCGCAACCCTCCGGCAAATCTAAAGTGACAACTTCACAGCTCCCTCAGCTCAGGAGACTGGTAGTTTGTGAGACGGAGGAAAGAGAGTACAAATTGCATTACCGAAAGAGGGCGGCGCGCGCCGGCTTAAGAAGTAGCTGGACGATCTACGACAATGCCCATTAACGACTCCAGAAGCTGCAAACGCTTCTCAGGAAGCCCGAAGGGACAAAGACCCTCGGTCCCCGGCCGCGGTGCAGGGAAGCGGAGCAAGACCGGCGCGGGGAGGCGGGCGAGCCCGGAGCCTACAAGACTTGCGTCTCCCGTATCCCCCCCGGCGCGCCCCAGCCCGCGGATGTGGTGCAGCCTCGCGCTCGGCCCAATTAAACTGGTTTCCTGTGCCTCCCGCCCCGGCGCCGCGTCTCCCGGCTGCCCAGGACAGCCCCCCGGCGCCGCATCCTCCGGCGCCCCGACCCAAACTAGGCGCCTTCTNTGAAGGAAGCTTTCGACGTCTAAGTGAGGCGGTGTGATTTCTCTCGAGATGCCCCCTCGAAAAAAGCTGGCATCTCTCCTGCAGGGGAGAATCTTCTAGGTTTCTCAAGTTGCCGCAGTCCTTCTCAAGTTACGACGGGGAACTCTGGGATCCCCTCGTTTGATCTCGACAAAGTCCAGTCTCCATGGGAGTTGCCTGGGGCCTCTCGACAATGCATTCAAACCAGTGCCGGGTCCTAAAATCTCTTCAGGAACTGTGGACAGAACCTGAGGTGTGCTATACAGTGCTGACATGGATCTTGGCGTACCTCTGGAGTCAACAGAGGGGAGTCAGGCCTCGTCTCCAGGGGAGAAACGCACCTCCGCTTTGCTCCCGAGCACTCGAATCAGAATCATGCTTCGTGTGAAGTTGCCATCATAACTTATGGCTTTCCCTCGAAGGGACAAGGAATGCCACATGTGCCACCGACGTGTGAGTCGATACTTGGAATGAAAGATTAGTGAATGCAGAGAAATCTGGTTCATCTGAAGGGGGCTGACACTTTTGTGGTCTTTCGTCATGGTGTAACCACCAGGGAACATCTGTGGGTCTTTAGGAATGGTTACACCACCCACGGATTGCCTGTGTCTTTGACTGTGGTGTGNGACGTGTGAGTCGATACTTGCAATGAGAGTCGAGTGGATGCAGAGAAATCTGGTTCATCTGAAGGGGGCTGACACTTTTGTGGTCTTTCGTCATGGTGTAACCACCAGGGAACATCTGTGGGTCTTTAGGAATGGTTACACCACCCACGGATTGCCTGTGTCTTTGACTGTGGTGTGTGCCTACTCCTTCAATGTGACTGAAACCTCGAGAATCCGTTCCCCATTTGTAACAAAGCAGGGAAAGGAACCCTCACTTCTCGCTGAAGAAGAGACAACGAGGCTCCTCTTCCATTCTGGCGGGACCCTCGGAATTCCTCATGAGTGGAGACAGGTGTTTTGGGGAACTTCTTGAGGTGTAGCAAGGGTGTGAAGGTAGCATTCGAAGTCTTATTGGGGTGGTGTGATTTCCCTCGAGATGCCCCCTCGAAAAAAGGCCGCATCTCTCCTGGAGGGGAGAATCTTCTATGTTTTGTCCAGTTGCGGCAGTCCTTCTCGAGTTACGACGGTGACCTCTGGGATACCCTCCTTTGACATCCACAAAGTCCAGTCTCCATGGGAGTGGGCAGGGGCCTCTCGACATTGCTTTCAAACCAGTGCCAGGTCCTATATTCTCTTCAGGAACTGAGGCTGAAAACTGAGGTGTGCTATACAGTGCTGACATGGATCTTGGAGTACCTCTAGAGTGAACCGAGGGGAGTCAGGCTCGTCTCCAGTGGATACACGCACCTCCGCTTTCCTCCCGAGCACTCGAATCAGAGTCAGGCTCCGATGAAGTGGCCATCATAACTTACGGCTTTCCAGAGAAGGGACAAGGACTGTCACATGTGCCACTGACGTGTGAGTCAATACTTGGAATGAGAGACGAGTGAATGCAGAGAAATCTGTTTCATCTGAAGTGGGCTGACACTTTTGTGGTCTTTAGCAATGGTGTAACCACCAGGGAACATCTGTGGGTCTTTAGGAATGGTGACAACACCCACGGATTGCCTGTGTCCTTTATTGTGGTGTGTGCTTCCTCCTTCTTTCGAATGAAATTTCGAGAATCCGTTCCCAATTTTGACGAAGCAGGGAAAGGAACCTTCATTTCTGGCTGAGGAAGAGACAACGAGGATCTGCTTCAGTTGTGGCGGGACCCTCGGAATTCCTCTTGAGTGGAGACAAGTGTTTCGGGGAACTTCTTGAGGTGTAGCAAGGATGTGAAGGAAGCTTTCCAAGTCTAAGTGCGGTGGTGTGATTTCCCTCGAGATGCTCCCTCAAAAAAAGGCCTCATCTCGCCTGGAGGGTACTGTCTCCTAGGTTTTCTCGAGTTGCGGCAGTCCTTCTCGAGTTACGACGGGGACCTCTGGGATACCGTCGTTTGATCTCCACCACGTCCAGTCTCCATGGGAGTTGCCAGGGGCCTCTCGACATTGCTTTCAAATGAGTGCCAGGTCCTAAATTCTCTTCAGGATATGAGGCCGGAAGCTGAGGTGTGCTATACAGTGCTGACATGGATCTGGGCGTACCTCTGTAGTCAAAATAGGGGAGTCAGGCCTCGTCTCCAGTGGAGACACGCACTTCCGCTTTCCTCCTGAACACTCGAATCATAGTCAGGCTTCCAGTGAATTTGCCATCATAACTTATGTCTTTCCCCCGAATGGACAAGGACTCTCACATATGCCACCGACGTGTGATTCGATACTTGGAATGAGAGACGTGTCAATGCAGAGAAATCTCGTTGATCTGAAGGGGGCTACACTTTTGAGGTCTTTAGTCATGGTGGAATCACCAGGGACCATCTGTGGGTGTCTAGGAATGGTGACACTACGCACGGATTGCCTGTGTCCTTGACTGTGGTGTGTGCCTCCTCCTTCGATGTGACTGAAACGTCGAGAATCCGTTCCCCATTTTTGACAAAGCAGGGAAAGGATCCTTCATTCCTGGCTGAGGAAGAGACAACGAGGCTCCTCTTCATCTGTGGCAGAACCCTTGGAATACCTCTTGAGTGGAGACAGGTGTTTTGTGGAACTTCTTAAGGTGTAGCAAGGGTGTGAGGGAAGCTTTCGAAGTCGAAGTGGGATGGTGTGATTTCCCTCGAGATGCCCCCTCCAAAAAATGCCTCATCTCGCATGGAGGGGAGAATCTTCTAGGTTTTCTCGAGTTGCGGCAGTCCTTCTCGAGTTACGACGGGGACCTCTGGGATCCCCTCGTTTGACCTCCACAAAGTCCAGTCTCCATGGGAGTTGCCAGGGGCCTCTCGACATTGCTTTCAAATGAGTGCCAGGTCCTAAATTCTCTTCAGGATATGAGGCCGGAAGCTGAGGTGTGCTATACAGTGCTGACATGGATCTGGGCGTACCTCTGTAGTCAAAATAGGGGAGTCAGGCCTCGTCTCCAGTGGAGACACGCACTTCCGCTTTCCTCCNATTCTCTTCAGGAACTGAGGCCGGAACCTGAGGTGTGCTATATAGTGCTGACAAGGATCTTGGCGCACCTCTGGAGTCCACAGAGGGGAGTCAGGCCTCGTCTCCATTGGAGACACACACCTCCGCTTTCCTCCCGAGCACTCGAGTCAGAGTCAGGCTTCCCCTGAAGTGGCCATCATAACTTATGGCTTTCCCGCGAAGGCACAAGGATTGTCACATGTGCCAACAACGTGTGAGTCCATACTTGAAATGAGAGACGAGTGAATGGAGAGAATCTGGTTCATCAGAAGGGGGCTGACACTTTTGTGGTCTTTAGTCATGGTGGAACCACCAGGGAATATCTGTGGGTCTTAAGGAATGGTGACACCACCCACGGATTGCCTGTGTCCTTGACTGTGGTGTGTGCCACTTACTTCGATGTGACTGAAACGTCGAGAATCCGTTCCCCATTTTTGACGAAGAAAAGAAAGGAACCTTCATTTCTGGCTGAGGAAGAGACAACGAGGCTCCTCTTCAGTTGTGGCGGGACCCTCGAAATTCCTCTTGAGTGGAGACAGGTGTTTCGGGGAACTTCTTGAGGTATAGCAAGGGTGTGAAGGAAGCTTTCGAAGTCTAAGTGGGGTGGTATGATTTCCCTCGAGATGCCCCCTCGGAAAAACGCGTCCTCTCACCTGGAGGGGAGAATCTTCTAGGTTTTCTCGAGTTGCGGCAGTCCTTCTCGAGTTACGTCGGGGCCCTCTGGGATCCCCTCATATGAACTCCACAAGTCCGTCTCCATGGGAGTTGCCAGGGGCCTCTCGACATTGCTTTCACATCAGTGCCGGGTCCTAAATTCTCTTCAGGAACTGAGGCCGTAACCTGAGGTGTGCTATACAGTGCTGACATGGATTTTGGCTTACTTCTGGAGTTAACAGAGGGGAGTCAGGTCTCGTCTCCAGTGGAGACACGCACCTTCGCTTTCCTCCTGAGCACTCGGATCAGAATCAGGCTTCCTGTGAGGTTGCCATCATTACTTAGGTCTTTCCCTCCAGGGAACAAGGACTGTGACATGTGCCACCGACGTGTGAGTCCATACTTGGAATCAGAGACGAGTGAATGCAGAAAAATCTGGGTCATCTGAAGGGGGCTGACACTTTTGTGGTCTTTAGTAATGGTGGAAGCCCCAGGGAACATCTGTGGGTCTTTAGGAATGGTGACACCACCTATGGATTGCCTGTGTCCTTGCTGTGGTGTGTGCCTCCTCCTTCGATGTGACTGAAACGTCGAGAATCCTTTCCCCATTTTTAAATAAGCAGGGAAAGGAACCTTCATTTCTGGCTGAGGAAGAGACAACGAGGCTCCTCTTCATTTGTGGCAGGANCCCCGTAGGCTCCGGCAGGACCCTCATATTGAGAATGGGAGGTGGAGAAAGGAAAAGAAATAAAGAGAAATAAAATATCCTTCAAACAACGTCTCCGGGCGTGACTCCCCCACATCCAGAGGCAGTGATGCAGATTGGTGCTGGATCCCAGGAGGGGACATAGAGGGGGAGTGTGGTTCTTTATTCTGCTTAGGTCAAGTGCGAGGGGGAGGGGAGAGAGAGCATCACAGAATGAAAAAGCCGGCGCTTCCCCTCGACTTGATTGTCCACTTGCTCCTCTGCCTCCTTTGATCCTAGCATGATCTCCAGGTCTCAGTTTGGAGACGGCAAGCCTATCGAGTGCTGCAGGTGGAGGGATGAGAAGGAAATTAGCATTTACGAGCGCCTACTGTGTGCTTCCGGAGCAGCTGTGGGCATGCAGCTGTGATAATGGCACACCAGGTTCCTGCTCTCATGGAGCTTACGCTTCTATTGGGAGACAGACCATGAACAAAGAAGGGCACATGCAAATATAAGCACATGAAAAAGTGCCAGAAAAATATGAGCACTGAGGGGTGACTGCTAAGCAGAGGTTTAAAAAGTGACGGGTGTAATGGGGAGGGGGGCGGCTGTGAAATGAGGGCCTCACAGCGAAGACGACTTTTACGCAGATTCCTGAACCGGGGAAAGTTGCTTCCACCGTCGTCGCAGAGCGTTCCAGGCAGAGGAGCAGCAAATGCAAGGTGTTTAACCTCCTTGAAAATCCTTCTAACCTAGCTCACCGAGCTGGACAGTAAGTATGGCTCGCTAGGCGCGCTTCCTGGCACAGAGTAGGGGCTCCAGAATATCAAATTCCAGTGCCACCCACCACCTGCGGCACTCGATACATTTCCAGCCTCCTAAATGACCCCTGTTAAGGTTTCTGAGGCTCTTGCCGCAGGCACGCTTTCCACATTTCATTCACTGCGCTCGATTCTCCGTTTTCTGGATCTCAAGGTGTCTGGGACTGTCTGTCTTGGATCTGGCAGGCGGCGAGCGAGGGCGGGAGGATCCCAGCAAATTGCAGAACTAACCCACCGTTGTGCTACCCACGCTGGCGCTCGGAGAATCCTAATAGAGATTTAAAACACGATGACTTGGAGATTCTTAAATCATCCGCCTGCACCAGATCAACGCCGGATGGATGAAAGCCAGGAGCCCGGACCATTCATTTTGAATTCAAGGAGTTACCGTACCCACGCCCGTCGTTTTCCAAACCCTTCCTCCATTTTTCAGTAATTCCTCTGGAAGAGAAGCTCAATCTTTCCCCCATTCTCTTGCTTCAAGCTCTTTTATTTCTCTTTATTTCTTTTCCTTTCTCCACCTCCCATTCTCACCGTTTCATTAGAATTGCTTTTACTGAGGGATGCAAGCCTTAAAATCCGAAAAGAAGTTATTTGAATATGGCTTTATTGTTGAAACTGCCATCCCATTTTTTTGGTTGTTTTTTCTTTTCCTTTAATCTCTTTCAAACAACAAAGTGTGTATATATTTTTTTCTATTTGTACTTGAGGCAATTAATTGGACAGAATGAGACTTATTCATATTATGCCTTGCTTCCAAGAAAAAAGGAATCTTACTGTGTCTTTTCATAGTTTCATTTCCTCTGCTACTCCTAAATAAGCTTCCAGACTCACCAGCTCCTAAAAACAAAAGGAAATAAAGTTGAATACCAGACAGAGCTAATTGTCCTTGAACAAGCTTGTTATATCCTAAAATTAGCTTTCTCTTCAGAGTTTTATTTTAAAGCAAGGATCTGAATGTCTATTCCAGAGAAATCAATGGTTCTATAATATGAGCTTCTAAAGACCCTCTTTGAACTGTTGAACAAATACTTTTTATCTTTGGAGACAAATACACACCATGGTAGGGATTGTTCATACTTCCCTGAATGTTACTAGCTTCAGAAATCTGTATTAGGTAAGCAGGTCTTAAACGAGTTCACATGCTTTGATAGTAAAAGAAGATGATGGTACAGAAGTTTAGTGGAGGAGGAACTCCAGAGGCATCTAGAATCAACTACCTGGATTCCTGTCTTAAGGTGGCAGCTTCCTGACTGTTCTTTTTCTGCAAAATAGAGACAGAGGGCTTCCCAGGTGGCTCGGTGATAAAGAATCTGCCTGCCAAGCATGAGATGCAGGTTTGATCCCTGGGTTGGGAAGATCCCCTGGGAAAGGAAATGGCAACCCACTCCAGTATTCTTGCCTGGGAAATCCCATGGACAGAGGAGCCTGATGGGCTACAGTCCATGGAGTTTCAAAGTGTCGGACACTTCTTAGTGACTGAACAACAGTGTGCATCCTCCAATTTATTTTTTAGTTGAAGGATAATTACTCTACAGAAGTTTGTTGTTTTCTGTCAAACATCAACAGGAATCAGCCATAGGTATATATATGGCCCCTTCCTCTTGAACCTCCCTACCCTCTTTCTCCCCATCCCACTCTAGATTGTTACAGAGCTCCCGTTTGAGTTCCCTGAGTCATACAGCAAATTCCCATTGGCTATTTTACATATGGTATCATAAGTTTCCATGTTACTCTCTCCAAGCACTCACCCTCTCCATCCTCCTCTCCCGCTGTGTCCATAAGTCTGTTCTCTATGTTTCTCTATTGCTGCCCTGCAAATCAATACATCAGTACCATCTTTCTAGATTCCATATATATGTGTTAGTATATGATATTTATCTTTCTCTTTCTGACTTATTTCACTCTGTATAATAGGCTGTAGGTTCATCCACCTCATTAGAACTGACTCAAATGCATTCCTTTTTACGGCTGAGCTTCCCAGGTGGTTCAGAGATTAAGGCATCTACCTGCAATGTGGGAGACCTGGGTTCGATCCCTGGGTCAGGAAGATCCCCTGGAGAAGGAAATGGCAACCCACTCCAGTATTATTGCCTGGAGAATCCCATGGACAGAGGAGCTTGGTGGGCTACAGTCCACGGGGTCACAAAGAGTTGGACACAACTGAGTGACTTCACTTTCACTTTCCTTCACCATAGCTTCTTTATCCATTCATCTGTTGATGGACATCTAGTTGCTTCCATATTCTAGTTATTGTAAATAGTGCTGCAATGAACATTGGAGTACATGGGTCTTTTTCAATTTTGGTTTCCTCAGTGAAAGTGAAAAATCTCTCAGTCACGTCAGATTCTTTGCAACCCCATGGACTATACAGTCCTTGGAATTCTCTAGGCAAGAATACTGGAATGGGTAGCCTTTCCTTTCTCTAGTGGTTCTTCCCAACCCAAGGATCAAAACTGGGTCTCCCACATTGCAGGCAGATTCCTGGTTTCCTCAAAGTATGTGCCTAGTAATGGGATTGCTGGATCATATGGTGTTTTTATTCCTAGTTTTTTAAAGAATCTCCATACCATCTTCCATAGTGGCTGTATCTATTTACATTCCCACCAACAGTGCAAGAGGGTGCCCTTTTCTCCACACTCTCTCCAGCATTTATTGTTTGTAGACTTTTTGATGATGGCCATTCTGACTGGTGTGAGGTGGTATCTCATTGTAGTTTTGATTTGCATTTCTCTAATAATGAGCAAAGTTGAGAATCTTTTCACGTGTTTGTTAGCCATCTGTATGTCTTCTTTGGAGAAATGTCTGTTTAGGTCTTTTTCTCACTTTTTGACTGGGTTGTTGTTTTTCTGGTGTTGAGTTGTAGGAGCTGCTTAAATATTTTGGAAATTCTTTATCAGTTGTTTCCTTTGCTATTATTTTTTTCCCATTCTGAGGGTTGTCTTTTCACCTTATTTGTAGTTTCCTTTGCTGTACAAAAACTGTTAAGTTTAATTAGGTCCCATTTGTTTATTTTTGTTTTTATTTCCATTGTTCTAGGAGGTGGGTCATAAAGGATCTTGCTTAGATTTATGTCACTGCATATTTGCAAAGAGTCGGACATGACTAAGCAACTGAACTGAACTGAACTGATATTCTGCCTATGCTTTTCTCTAAGAGTTTAATAGTTTATGGTCTTACATTTAGCCCTAATCCATTTTGAGTTTATCTTTGTGTATGGAGTTAGGAAGTGTTTTAATTTCATTCTTTTACAAGTAGCTGTTCCGTTTTCCCAGCACTTACTGAAGAAACTATCTTTGCCCCATTGTATATTCTTATCTCTTTTGTAAAACATAAGGTACCCATAGGTTCATGGGTTTATTTCTGGGCTTTCTATCTTGTTCCATTGGTCTATATTTCTGTTTTTGTGCTAGTACCATACTGTCTTGATGACTGTAGCTTTGTAGTATAGTCTGAAGTCAAGAAGATTGATTCCTCCAGCTCCATTCTTCTGTCTCAAGACCACTTTGGCTATTTGGTGTCTTTTGTATTTCCATATGAATTATGAAATTTTTTGTTCTAGTTCTGTGAAAAATGCCATTGGTAATTTGATAGGGATTGCAAATTTTTACAAATTTTACAAATTGCACTGAATTTGTAGATTGCATTTAATAAAGTAATTTTCACATTATTGATTCTTCCTACCCAGGAATATGGAATATCTCCCCATCTATTTATGTCTTTGATTTCTTTCATTGGTGTTTTATAATTTTCCATATACAGTTCTTTGCCTCCTTAGGTAGGTTTATTCCCAGATATTGTGTTCTTTTTTGTTGCAATGATGAATGTGTTTGATTCCTTAACTTCTCTTTCTGATTTTTCATTGTTAGTATATAGGAATGTAAGTGATCTTGTATTGACCTTGTATCCCATGATAAATTCACTGATCAGCTGTAGCAATTTTCTGATAGTTTCTTTTGGGCTTTCTATGTATAGTATAATGTCATCTGCAAACAGTGACAGTTTTACTTCTTCTTTTCTGACCTGGATTTCTTTTATTTCTTTTTCTTCTCTAATTGCCTGGGACTTTTATAGCTGGGACTTCCAAAACTATGTTGAATAATAGTGCTGAGAGTGGATATCCTTGTCTTCTTCCTGATCTTAGTGAAAATGCCTTTGGCTTTTTACTCTGAGATCCTCCAGGCTCCTCTGTCCACGGGATTCTCCAGGCAAGAATACTGAAAGATCCCTCCTCCAGAGGATCTTCCGGAAACCTGTGTCTCTTGTGTCTCCTGCATTGACAGGCAGCTTCATTACCACTAGCATCACCTGGAAAGCCCTAAAGAGCAGGAGGAGAGATTGTACCAACTGGGCTGCAGGAAAAGTTTCAAATTCAGTCTGAAAATGACTTTCACATAGCTTGACTCAGCATTCTCAGTCTCAGCGTTACTGACATTTGGGACCAAATATTGCCTTGGCCAAAAAGTTCATTTGGGTTTTTGCAACATCTTATGGAAAAACCCAAAGAACTTTTTGGCCAACTCAGTACTTCTTTGTTTGGGTGGGGTGGTTTGTCCTGTGCAATTAGCAGCATCTCAGTCTTCTACCCACTAAATTCAAGGAATACCCTTTCCTCCCCACAACCAAAAGTTTCCAGATATTGCCAGATGTTCCCTGGAAGGCAAAATCACCCTGACTAAGTGTCATTAGCCTAGCATATACCAAGTGCCCACAGATTAGTAGGCAGTATAAGGGAGTGCTTAAAGATATGGATTTCCAGAGTGTTAGTCTTAGGCAAATTTTGCTCCCCTAAACTTCATCTTCAAAATAGGAATTATAATAATGATAGCTTCTTAAGATTGGCTAAGGATTAGATAAATATCTGCATATAGAATCAATTTGGATAATGCATGGAACATGGTAAACTTAAGACATGAACTTCTATTCTCATTTTCTTCCTGTGGAGTGAAGGCATTGGGCTAGATCAGAGATAACATGGCTTATTTGCTGCCACTCCCCTCCCTGCCTCATGCCAGACATCACAATGAAATCAAGACTCTCATTTCCACTTAGCCCAATGAGGCCTCAGAGTCCTTCTCAGCAGAATATTGGCATTAGGAAGGAACTACTGGTAGAATAGGGTCAGCAAGTAAGATGATGCTGAATTACCATGCTGAGGCTACGTGAACTTCAAATCATTTTAAGATTAAATCTTAAACCATCATAAGGTTAGAGCATCAGTTGTCTTGAATGGTGACTGCAAGACACGTGATGAGAAGGACTCATCGCCTCTTCAGTCTCTTTTATGAAGGAGGGGGAGAGACTTCCAGCATTTTGGCTGTAATCATACAGCCGATGAATAATTTATAGGTTGGGTCTCCTACCCTCTGGAGGTATACTTTTTTGCCACGCTCACCATTTGTGGAGAAAACACATGTCTGAAGCAACGTGAGTGTAACCCTCCCCATCCTATACACCCTTAGTTCATTTTTTGTTCTCTTTCAGTTTTATCTGGAAAATAGATCAAAGCATAGGAACATATTGTAAGCATTCTTTCAAAAATGTTAGTCCTCATGACAGCAAAATGCACGAGAATTCACCAATTCCTTCATTAAATAGAGACTCCTCCATTGTATGAAGGACTATTCTTAGTAGACATTTTAAGAGATCCAAAGATGAATCAGTGGGTGTCCCTGCCCTCAATGACTTCACAGTTTTATATATTAGGCAGACCAGACATGGATATAAATAACTATAAGCTAAAAAATGGGAAATGTCCTGAGAGAGGTACCAAGAATGTGTTCAGAGAAAGAAGAAGCTATTTTTTGAATTAGGAGCAGAGAGTCACTTCCTGCATGTCTCTGTTGACATTTTAACTCTTTGTTCAAAAGTTATCATTTATTACAATAAAATTAGCCTTGTAGAGCAACCTGCAACATCATTAAGTGTCCTGGTCAGACATAGCTCCTGCACAGTTTAAATGGATACCATCAGTGCAACCAAAGGTCAGTTTACTAACTCTAATAGTCATTTTTAATTAGATGTTTAAAATTTTCTGGAAAGTTCTAGAGGAAGATTGCTCACCTTTAGTAACAATAGATTGACTTTCTTCCAAGCAGTGACAGAACCAGTTTTTTAGCCTATTATACTGTGGGCGCATAAGATGTATATATACCTTATACATAAGGTATATATTTTTATAAAAAAAGAACATAACAGGGATGAAGGGACACCAATATCATGTACATTAAACTATGAGAGAATATTTCCTTCAGGACTGAACTACCTCAGAAGTCAAGCGGAACACTCCATTATCTTTGAGGTATACTCTCCATTGAACGTAGTATTGTTTGTGGTAAATACTAAGTATTAAAACAACAGCCCACACCTATTTATGTGCCAGGAACAGCTGCGGTGGGCTGCCAAATTACCACCACTTCTGCCACCATCAAAAGGCTGCTTGTTAAACCAGAAAGACTTGACAGACTGCCAGAACCACGCCCCTCCTGCTACAGACCACACAAGCAAAGCCTCAAATCCTGCTTCTCCTTCATCACCACACTTCTGAATTCGTACAGTGCATGGATGCGTCTGATTGGTACATTCCAAATCACACATGCAAATCTAGCTGCAAGGAAAGCTGGGAAATGTGGTTTTCCATTTTCCAGCCTCTGCAGTAAGGCACACTAGAGAAAGGATGGATTAGAAATGGAGTGAGCCAAGCCACAGCATTCACTTTTATCTTTTCCTTCAACTCTCCAACAAGTCTCTTGGCAGAAAAAGGTTTTATATGTTATGTCCTCTTTGGTGTGTTTCCGGCTTTATAGATTAACCCAGAAGGCCTAGTCCATCAGTTCTCTTAAATTTCCGTCTCAATCTCTACCAGCAACACTGCTATAGTCCAAGCTGCCACCATTTCTTTGCCTGGAAAATGGTGGCAGCCTTAAGACCAGTTCCCAGGAAATCACTCTTGCTGTCCTGCAAGCCACTGTTCACTCCATAGCCAGAGTGGTTTTTAAAAACACATATCTGATCATTGCCCTTAAGATAAAGACAAAACTACTTACATGGTTTTCAAGGTCCAAGATTGGTGGTCTGGTGTCCACCAACTTCATCTGGGCCATGTGGGCCCCTCCCACTCACCTCTTTCCTGCCCACTGACCTGTTTCCAGGCCTTTGTGCTTCCCTGACACAGGATACTCTGCCTGGAAAGTGCTGTTCCCCTCTCTTCATTAAGTTAAAAAATGACATCTCATTCTGTCATCACTTCCTCAGGGAAGTCCTCTTTGATTTTCATGATTAGTTCAAATTGTTCTATCTTATGGTCTTGTTAGAACTAAATTGGGAGTGTGTGTGTGTGTGTGTGTGTGTGTGTTCGTAGCACTTATCACGGTTGTAATTATATTTACTTTTGTGATTTTCTGATTAATTTCTGTCTCTTAACTGCATTATAGGTTGCACAAAGTGAGGACCATGTATGTTTTTAATCTCCCAATGCGTGTCTCAACACCTAGCAACCTTGGGCCTTCAAATATTTGTTGAATAAGTAAAGAGAACCCCAAAGAAGTGAGCTGTAATGACGGCAGCGGAGTAGGGTTAAGGGATGCGGGCACCCATCACAGGCCCAGGAGTCAGAGGCTGCTCAACTGCCCAGATCATTCAGACGATCTTACAGCAACTTGGTGTCAGAAAGATGCTGTCCCCTTAAGTTACCATTTTGCCAAGATCATAAGTTAACTAATTTCTGTGTTACCTTTTTCTCCCTTATATTTCCCTATTCCTGAGAATGCCCACGTCACTTCCACCAAACAGTATCAAAAGAAACTTTAGAGCGAGGCTTAGCGTGGCCGCTTATACCCCAGCATCACTCACTTCCCATAGATCTTTCCCTATTTATAGAAATAAAAGCTAGGGATCCTCAATAGGGGTATATTTTTACTTTTTCTTAAAGTGAGTTTTTCACCTTTGTTTTTCCCTCTCAATTTCTCCACAGTGTTGTCAGACTTTCACCAAAGAAAGGATTCTGTTCACTGCTCCTTGTTACTTACACACAATTCCCCAGCCATCCATAGCAACTAGGAATATCACACCCCAAGGAAATTAGCACTTCAGGGAAGAAACTATTTTGTTCTGTCTCTTACAGACTGTTAACTTAATGAACTGAATTCCTAGAAGTGAAAGCAAACTCTTCTGAAGAATACAAGTTGTATTTGGAATAAAGCATATCAATACCTAGAGTCCGTGTTTTTCCTCCAAGTGAGTGTGTTTTGCTGGGACTGTGAAATGGAGGACAAGAGAGGAAGAAAGTCAGATTTGCAAGAATTTATAATCATTATTATCTCTTGTAAAGACAAAGCACAGAAATGGAATTAAATTGCCTGTCATCCTACCTACAAACAATAACAACCTCAGCCGTTAGTACTGAATGATTTCTTCTAATATTTTTCATGCAGTTGTAATTTGGGGGTAAATACAAACTTAAATCATATTTCTGAATTGATATTATATGTTTTCCTAATTGTTGCTTCATAATTATTGATAGAATATTATGAATTCATTAAAATGATTATTGTAAAGAATATGAATCTATGTGATACCAATTAAACTTGGCTTGTAACAGAAATATTAGAATTTTGAGTGAATAAAGAGTAGTTTATTAAGTAGTTCTTTCATCTTGGGGAAGTAATTTAATCTTTCTAAGTTTTTGCTTCATTTTTAAAGTGAAGTTCATAATACCTGACTCATAGCTATTATAGAGATTAAAAGTAATAATGTGTCAGCTGAGATAGGTCCCCAAGGAAGGAAGATACTTTAAAAAATTTACTTTTGAGCAATTTCGCTTTTAATAAGTCTCTTTCCCCCAAAGAAATCTAATTCGATCTCTATTTTATTCATGTTACAATGAAGCATTTTTCTTCCTCCAAGTTCCCTTTTAGGGAAATTCCTTTAATCCTGTGGAGTTACTGGATTAAAGGATGTGACTTATCTATGGCTCTGAAAATTGCCTTCTCAAGCCTGATGCCAGTTGATGTTGCTGTGGCAATGTTGGCTCGTGTTTCCTTCACCCTATCTCTGCCCACATTAGAGTCACATTTCTAAGGCAAAATGTGTAATAATTATATACTGAACAAATAAGAACCAGAAAACCTGCTTGTTCGTCCTGTAAGTGGAACCACATATTTACTGATTAGGATGGTACCTGGGTAACCTCTTCCTGACTGAGGGTAAATTGAAAACCGTAATATGTCCATGAGTTTATCCGCATGCTGCAGAAGCCTGAGCTCTGGGGGGGGCTAAACAGTCTTCACTATTGTCCATTTGTGTCTAACAGCTAAGGCTGGAGTGTGTTTGAATCACAGATAGCTGTTGTTTTAAGGAGCCTGGGACCAGGACATCCTGATCCTACGCACCCTTCAGGGTGGAAAGCAGACCCTAAGACCTCAACTTTAATCTGTCCTGATTGCTCCCAGAGGCTCAGCCTATCATGATGAACATTTGCCTTCAGCCGTGACCGCTTTAAGTATGAATGGGTGTGTGTCCCAGTTCTGGCAAATGGGTCATGAAAGTGACCGTGCTGGGGGCTTTGGAATAATTTACAGTAACTTTGGTACAAAATGACTCACATAGCACCTGCACTGTGTTGTGGTATTTCAAGTGATTTACAAAGACTTTTACTTAGTTAGGTGCCCATTTTATGTTCCCTTCTGGATTCAACACTTTTTCTTATTCCTCTCGAATGTCTTCCCCTCATATAGCACAGTTCTTTGCATATAAAAGACATTTAAGGCGCTTATTGAACAAATGCGTAAATATATTTTCTTCAAAATTGAAATCTCAATTCATTCAGCTGGTTAGTAGAATTATATTCCTTTTGTCTGCTAGGATACTTTGGTTGCAAGTATTAATAAAAGAACCCCAAGTCAATCTCCCTTAAACAAGAGGACGTATTCTTTCACATGACAAGAAGTCTGCAGATACAGTGAATTCAGCGCTGGTTCATTCAGTGGCTCAAATACATCAGCCAGAGACCCAGGGTCTTTCTGTCTCTCTGCTTTGCCAAGTTCACCGTAAGGGTTTTTTCCTCAGGCTGAGTGTGACACAGAGGCAGCAGAAACAGAAAGGATTATCCCTCCCTGGAGTCACAGTCTTTAAGTAAGAGAGCCTTTCCTGGGAGCCCCACAGCCAGGTGACCTTCATGTTTCTTTGACCAGAGTTGGGGTCACGTGATCACTCACGTTTAAGCAGTCACTGGTCAAGACAAGCTTCTGCCACGACTGATCTATACAACAAGTTCATACTTGAAAAACAGGACAGAAACTGGAGTTCAGTTAGCAAATATGGTAGACTACATATCACCAACATCCACTTTTCCACTCAGGAGGGGATTTATACTCAGCCTCGGCTCTATGACCTACTTTGTCCAAAAACTTGTCACAGAGGCTTTAAGGGCCAGTCTTTGCCTGCTATGCTAACTTCCCCTGTACCACAGCTACTCAGCAGTATTCCAGCCAGAGGCTGCTCCATCTGCCTAGGTCCCAGGGTAAGAGAATGAAGAAGATACAGGAGTACAGATCCTGCAGAGCTGAAATGCATGTTGAGCACAAATTAGAAGAAAAAAAAATTCTTCTCTTGCTACAATGCAGAGATTTGGGGCTTGTTTGTTACTATCGGAGAAGGCAATGGCACCCCACTCCAGTACTCTTGCCTGAAAAATCCACAGAAAGTATAGCATATCTTAATCTATTCCTGCTGAAACAGCAAGAAAAAAAAGCAAAGTGAGTGTTGTAAACGCAACCAACAGTGCTGATCGGTTTCCGTTCATTCCTAAATGTTAGAAAACAAAACCTGTATGAGCACAGAGGTGAGTGATATGACATACCTAACACCACGATGTCCAGGCGATCCCTCCTGTCCCAACTCAGAGCCGCTACCGACTCAGCTCTCCAGCTAGCATTCGTGGCACTCTGCCCTTCCCTTCACCAGAGCTCGCAGCATTTGTTTGAATCTTCTCTCCTCTTGCCAGTCTCTTCCCATTTACCATCAATTTTTCATACACTGCGCCTCCCAGGAAGAGTTGCTTCTTTAAAAGCCCAGCCACCTCTCGAAGACAATGCCTCAACCCCCGCACAAAGGCCCACTCTGGTCTTCCTCCTTCCTCTCCGACCTCCTGAGCTCAGAAATGCTGGCGTGCTCTCCTTCATCCTCAGCTTTCATCACACAATTCCATTGCTGAAGCACTGGCACTCCAAGGCCCTTAGTATCTGACTTACCCTCTGCAAACTCGTAACTCATTACTTTTAAAAAGATATTCTGTTGCAGGTCCTTGTAAGGCCATACTATTTACCATATCTAATGCTAAATTTTTATGGAAATCCATCGACATAACATCATAGTCATCCCTGCCATTTTACCCCAAAAATAATGACTATAATTTCACCATTAAATTTTCACTTATGATTCAGGGTCATTATTTCTTACATTAATTGTTAAAGGGACACAATGTTGACCTCAAGCACTATTGAGAGGTATAAATTATCTGCCCTGATGAAAACTGACTGTTGACGGTTTTTGAGTAATTTTGTATACAAAAAAAAAATAATGTCAAGGATTTTTGGGGTTTTGATCATGTTCTAGGCATCATTCTAAAGGTTTGTCCTCATTTAATCCTAACATCCCTATGGGGTAGGGGCCATTATCATCTCCATTGTAGCAATGAGAAACTCAGGTGGCAAAACTGAGAGAACACACCAATTTTCAAAGCAGCACTATTCATCAGAGCCCCAAAGTGGAAAAAAAAAAAACCCAAATGTCCTTCAGCTGATGAATGGATAAAAAAATTTTGGAATATCTATAAGATGGAATATTACTTAATCATAAAATGGAATGATGTACTGATAATATGCTACAACATGGATAAATCTGGAAGAAATCTTATATTAAGTGAAAAAAGCCATTCATAAAAGACTATATATTGTATGATTCAGTTTATATGAAATGTCCAGGCTAGATGAATTCATAGAGACAGGATGCATGTTTGTGGTTATCAGGGGCTAGGGGAAGGGAAGAACAGGAATTTACTAATGAATTTGAAGATTTACTTTGGAGTAATGGAAATGTTTTAAAACTCTTACTGAACCTGGACATGGATCCACTCACATGACACACAGCTAAGCCAATCTATTGACAGTGGGTTTGGTGAAGGGAAAAAAAGTGTGTTAGTCACTCAGGTGTGTCTGACTCTTTGCAACCCCATGGACTGTAGCCCACCCAGACGCCTCTGTCCATGGCAACCTGACCCAGGGATCAAACTCAGGTCTCCTGCATTGCAGGAAGATTCTTGACCATCTGAGCTACCAGGACAATACAGTGCTTATTGCAGCATCAGGCAAGGAGAACAGACAGCCCATTCTCAAAAGACCTGAGGTTCCTGATGACTTTCAAGGAAGGATTTTTAAAGGCAGTATGAGGCCCATGAGATGCATGAATTGGTTGGGATTCAGTTGAAGTTTCAGCCATCATCAATCTTTTGGTTTTAACTGGTCTGGGGTCTGTGTGCTTGCACTCAGCAGTTTTCATACGATAGAGATCTGATTTCTGAAAAACAGCTTAGGAATGTGTGTCAGCTTTTGTTATCTATATCTTTCAGGGAACTGGGAGTTAGGTGACTGCTATGTGGCCAACTTCTAGTCTAAATTGTTACTAGTTTTCTGGCCCAACAGCTCTTTGTTTCAACATGTTCACATTTTCTAATCATTAACTCTTGAGCCAGCTTTTTGAGTCTCAGAGGAGGCCTGGGAAACTAAATACAAAGCCTTTTATTTCAAAAGATGGGGACAGGGGCTTGTATACAGGTTTAGAACTAGATAGAGGTGGTGGTTGCACAACACTGGGAATATTCTAAATGCCAGCAAACTGCTCACTTTCAAATGATTGATTTTATGTTATGTAAATTTCACCTCAATAAATTATGCAACTTCTAAAAAGTCAAGGGAAAGGGAAGTCAACATTTAAAAACTGCTGCCTAGAGAACCCATTCTTAAAAGAAAGAACGTTATTTTCCCAAGGAAGGCATTGATGTCCACTGAGAGCAGTTTTAGTGGAGGCTGAAGACAGAGTCTTTTTTGGTAAAGTAAGAATAAATGTACTCTAGACAAGGATGAAAGCAGCAGTGCTACGAGGAAAGAAAGCATATAGGCTTTGTGACATCCTTTTTTATTTTTACTGAGCAGAAACCTTTTGTGTTTATTTCTAACTTCCAGAAAGTTGGGATTATTAGATAACTGATCCTTCAATACACAGTTCACACTTCTGGGAAAGTTCCTTGTATGCATACTTCAAGTTGTACACAGCTTGAAGGCCAAGAAGGTTCCTCTATCTCCACTGGCCCCTGCTTCCTCAGGCCAGGCTGTGCACACCGAATGCTATCAATAATGCATTTCCATTCATTTGCAACTGGATCTGCCCTCTCAGGTATTGCAACTGCAGTTGGTTGTCTGCCCACTTTTTAGTGAAAGCTAGTGAGTCATATGAAAGCTGGAAACATTCTGGAGTTGTCATTCCCAGAGATGGACAGCAGAGCACTGCTCTCAATGCCTGAAGCTGCCAAGTTCTGTACAGGGTGGGCTCTGCCACAGGCGAGGGGACACGGGAGGAGCGTGGATCTTTCATTAGCACAGCTGACTCCAGATCACTTGGCTCCTGGATACGTCCTGGGGGCCCTGAGAATGATCTAATTGGTTAAGAAATGCACTGAGATATTCCAGAGCTTGGCACAGAGTTTCAACTTCTGAAACACTTAGAGTGGAACAAGAAGAGACTCACTTCTAAGCAATCTCGGAGAACCACTTATTAGAAATCAAAGATTCAGCAAACCTTTGATTCAGCAGAACTTTCCCTGAAGACAGTCATCCTTAGCTTCCTGAATACTCATTATTCATTTTTGTTTCCCTTTCTTAAAGTGCGTTTTTGTTCTCTAAAATGACATACAAGAATTTTCTCCTGGGACTGCCTCCAAGCTTTGGATAACATTTGTATATGGTATTTCTGTAGTGCTTGTTGCTCCAGTTAAAGAGGGCTTGGTCTGAGTCTTTGAAAGAAATTTGAATTTTTCAAGTGATGATCTGAGACTGGATGCCTCTTCACGGTTTAGAAGAAAACTGCTTTTCTAACTAGTATCAACTAGTTGGTCCCTGCTTCCAGCTTTCTTGTGATTTTCTTAAGAGAGTCTCCTACAAAAAGGAAAGGGTCTCCCATTTGTTTGATGGCCTTTCCCTGGTTCTAAGTTAGAACACTAATTTTTATATAATAAATTATATTCAGTAGTAATTAGCTGAATAATTTAAAAGTTGCAATGACATCTAGCATCAAGGTTTTATAAACATTTCACTTAAAGAGTCTTATATTTCTGCTAATAGCTATTCTGTGTCAGGGTGCCCCTAAGATCACCTCTACGCTGGAGGATTCGCTAGCATGGGACTCAGCACACAGTCTTTCTCAGGGAGAAGATGAGCTCCACCCAAAGGATACAAAGCAAAACCAGCAAAGAGAAAAGACACCTGGGGTGACATCTGGAGGAAACTAGGCCTGAGCTTCTGAGTCCTATTCCCATGAAGTCACACAGGACAGGACATGCTTAATTTCTCCAGCAAAGTGTTATGACAACACCACGTGTGAAATGCTGCCAACCAAGGGGGCTAAGCGTCCAGAGGGATTTTATTAGGACTGGGTTCCCTAGGTACCCTCTGCGTGGCATGCACTAAAACTCAAGAGTCCCAAGAGGAAAGCAGGCGCTTAGCATAAACCACACAGTTTGCACAGACACTGCAGGCACAGGGAGTTGCTCTTGGCAGTTAAGGAGTTGTGGGAGCACAGAAGAGCCCCCACAACAAACAATTATTTGGTCCAGAACAACAAAATGCTGAAGTTTAGAAACCCTGATTTAAACACTAATTGCATCATCAACTAAATATATGGCATTGAGCTTAACCCCTCTGAACCTCACTCAATCTACCACATAAAAAACGGGGAGAATAAAACCCATGGCACAGGATAAATATCTAAAACACTTGAGAAGCTCTTACTATGTGCTGAAGAGATAGACCCTGAAATTCAGAGAGGCCTCCTTCCTAAGAACTGATCAGAATAATGTACATCCATTGGCAACAATTTGTTCTTCTGGATAAAGATGAGGTGTCAAAAAAAAAAAAAAAGTGGTAGCCAGGAGCCAAGAGTGTAATAGAAGTGATGCCCAAATATCTCCAGGGGGTTGTAATGCATTGCAATCAGTGGATAATAGTCTTACTGGATGTAAATGGACAGACAATCTAACATCACTTTTCCAGGAACAAAAGCCCTGAATCTGCTTTTCAGAATCACAGAATGTTTTAGAGTCGTAACACCACTCCCTTACTGTTGCCAAAACACACAACTAAAGTGCTCTAGCTAGAAGCTTCTTCTCAAAAGGGTCTCTTTAACACAAAATGATAGCCTCCTTAACATAAACACTGAAGGTCCTGTCTTTTTTTTGTTTTTGTTCCTGGACATATATGGACATATCCATTGCTTTTCTGTCTTCAAACATACAATGCTAATTTCTTATCTTGAGTAAGATTTCATGAACATAAGGTATAAAATTCTCATTTAGACATCAGATACACCTCTAACTCTGGACAAACTACCCAGTTTCCCTGGGTCCATATTTCATGATTTTATGTCAAGCACATATACTGTTATTCTCATTTGACAGTTGAGAAAACTAAGGCTCCAGTGTTTAGAACTTAAACATCATATTCGCCTTGCCTAAGTGACCTTTTTGTGACAATCTGTATTTTGCTGACTACCCAACCCTGAGAACAAGATGAGAGTCTGCATGCTCTCACTGCTCACCTACATCTTCATTTTCTTAAAATTGTGTGAAGTCTTAGGTCTAGATCTCGGTGTCTGATATGATCACACTAGACACATAGGGTTATTGAATGCTTAAAATGCAGCTGGTCTGAGTCTAGATGCTTTAAGAATAAAATATATATGCTGGATTTAAAAAACCTAGTATGAAGAAAAAGAAATACATTGTTAATAACTTTATAGTCACTATATTTTGATTACATTATGGATTCTGATCTGGAGTCAGCATTGAGAACAACTGGTTTTAAACAGCTGGTTTTCACAATAGAAGAGGGAGAGGAAATTAGACCCTCTTATCAATACCTCATGCGAAGAGTTGACTCTTTGGAAAAGACTTATGCTGGGAGGGATTGGGGGCAGGAGGAGAAGGAGACGACCGAGGATGAGATGGCTGGATGGCATCACCAACTTGATGGACTTGAGTTTGGGTGAACTCTGGGAGTTGGTGATGGACAAGGAGGCCTGGTATGCTGTAATTCATGGGGTCGTAAAGAGTCAGACACTACTGAGCAACTGAACTGATCAATAGCAAATATACCTACATTATCTGAAAATCAGAACAAGAACACATATTTACCTTTTAAAAATAGATCTTAAAAAAAAAAAACCTAAAGCCCAATAAATCCATAGACTTGTTGGTTGGCTAGAGCTTGTTTGTGCTCAGGAATAGAAGATATGCTGCTAAGTCGTGTCCAACTTTGTGCGACCCCATAGACGGCAGCCCAGCAGGCTCCTCTGTCCCTGGGATTCTCCAGGCAAGAACACTGGAGTGGGTTGCCATTTCCTTCTCCAGTGCATGAAAGTGAAAAGTGAAAGTGAAGTCGTTCAGTCGTGCCCGACCCTCAGCGCCCCCACGGACTGNCTGCTGCTAAGTCGCTTCAGTAGTGTCCAACTCTGTGCAACGCCATAGATGGCAGCCCACCAGGCTCCCCCATCCCTGGAATTCTCTAGGCAAGAATACTGGAATGGGTTGCCATTTCCTCCTCCGATGCATCAAAGTGAAAAGTCAAAGTGAAGTCATTCAGTCGTGTTCGACTCTTCATGACCCCATAGACTGCAGCCTACCAAGCTCCTCCGTCCATGGGATTTTCCAGGCAAGAGTACTGGACTGGGGTGCCATTGCCTTCTCCAGGGATCAAACCCAGGCCCCCTGCATTGGGAGCACAGAGTCAGCCTCTGGACCGCCATTGAAGTCTTTCAAACACCTTTTAAAGTGCTTTGATAGGGCAACTCTGTAGGGCAAGCAGGAAGGATTACTGACCCCCATTTATAAGGGATCTGTCAGTCAGGAGGGTCTTGGCTCTAAGTAACAGAAAACTCAATTTACACAATAAAAAAAACATTTATTATGTCACTTAACTGCAGAGACAAAGTTTGTTTTTCCACAGAGGGGAGGAAGTCAATTAAAATCACCATCTGACAAGATGAAATTTACATATCAGTTACCTATAATTTAGAAAGAGTTGCAAAACAGCTCAAAGAAAATGAACAGGGCTATAATCTGATAACTCAAAAGGGTATGCATATTTTCCATTGAGATGCAAACATTTGTTATATATCTCCAAAAAAGTCATATAGTAGGCATTTGTTTAACCATTTAGAGGTTTAAAAAAGAAAATATCCATACTGAGAATTACTTTTTTCAAAAGAAAAATTTCTGAAGTATTTGGGTCATAAATTTGGACAAAATATAAAAAATGAAAGACCAAGTATACCTGAAACTAACACAACATTGTAAATCAAGTACTATATACTCCAATAAAATTTTTTTTTAATACTTAAGAATCAAAGACAGTGTCCACACCTCAGGCTCAAGGCAATGCTCTTACAGGGAAGAACAAGTCCCAAGGTCAGAATCTGCACAGTTTGAGGCTGGCATAAGAAAACTCTGAGCTTGGGAGAAGCTGCAGAAAACAGATGTTGAGACCAAGTTCAGAGTCACGATTCTGAGAAGTCCTCTTTCAGGTCTTGGAGATCTGAACAGAGCAGTTGGTGGAAGCCAAAAAGTCAAGTGAGTCAAAGAGCACTCAAGGAAAGGGGACATTTGCTGATAAAATGCAGTGTGATATGCACTTAAATATACACCCACTGAATCCTCTAACAGCTAAGGAGACGGGGCCACATACCCTCTGCTCCTGTTTTCAGAGCTCCTACCCACTGTTCACCTTCCTCAGGGCCCAGGACTACATAAGTGGTCCTCCACGCGTGGTCCCAGGACCAGTTGGATCAGCATCACCTGGGAGGGAGTTAGAAATGGAAAATTCAACCCCCTTTCCCACCACTGAATCAGAAATCTGCATTTCAACAATACCTGCAGGTGATTCTGGTGTAAGCCCAAGTCCCAGAACCACTGGACCTCATGAAAAGGGCTCTCTTGCCCTCAGGATTCAGGGTGGCTTCATCAACTGGGAAGACCCTGCAGAAGGTGAGAGGGAGGAGGTGCGTGAGCCCAGGTTACTTGTTCCCGAGCTTCCCTCCTACACAGTCACATCAGGGGCCACCCAAGGTGCTATTCCTGTTAGGTTTGTCTTTTGACGAGACTGACTTCTGAGTTACAGCAACTGACTGTCCCTCTTGTCAAGCCTAGGGGTGGAAATGACCTCACTGTTTCTAGTCTTGTTACACTGCACTATGCCCGTGGCTTCCTTATACCTTGTCCACAGCTTTGTAAATGGTCCCTTTATTAAATTTTACTAAACTCTTCTACTAATTTTTACTCACCTAAAAAGTATCTGTTTTAAATGTCATTGGTTTCCTGCTAGAACACTGCCATTTCTGCCATTACTCCCATTTTGATGATAAGGAGATTTATCATCAGTGAATAAGCTCAAGCTTGCCCAGTAAGGAGCAAAGATGGGCTTGAAATCAGGGCTTCAGGGCACAAAGCCCCAGCCTTCTAATTGTGTGGTCGGCCTTTCTGATGTGACCAACTCCCTTTCCTGAGTCCCCTTCTTAACAGAAACTATCAGGATGATGCCATCTGACAACAGGATGGGTCAGGAGCCAATCTTCAATCAAATAATATCCAAATTTTCATTATTGTGAAGTCTATTTACATAGATATAGGTATATAGATAAGATATAGAGATAAATATAATATATAACTATATACTTGTATATGTATCTTCAGATACAGTAAGTTTTGAATAAGTAATAAAGTACAAAAATAAATTCTGGTAGCAAAGACTATGGGAAAAAAAGAGTTCTTCTCAAGTTAACTTAGTTTAAAGTATTCTAATCTAAAATCTCAAAGGACTTTTTCAGAACTCAAAAAATAAATAAATAAACATCCTCAAAATTTATCCAGAAGAGTAAACAGACTAGTGTGCTGCTGCTGCTAAGTCGCTTCAGTCGTGTCCGACTCTGTGTTACCCCACAGACGGCAGCCCACCAGGCTCCCTCATCCCTGGGATTCTCCAGGCAAGAATACTGGAGTGGGTTGCCATTTCCTTCTCCAACACATGAAAGTGAAAAATGAAAGTGAAGTCACTCAGTCATGTCTAACTCTTTGTGACCCTATGGACTGCAGTCCACCAGATTCCCCCATCCCTGGGATTCTCCAGGCAAGAACACTGGAGTGGGTTGCCATTTCCTTCTCCCATGCATGAAAGTGAAAAGTGAAAGTGAAGTCGCTCAGTTTTGTCCGGCTCTTCATAACCCCATGGACTGCAGCCCACCAGGCTCCTCTGTCCATGGGATTTTCCAGGCAAGAATACTGGAGTGGGGTGCCATCGCCTTCTCCAAAACAGACAAGTGTAGTCAAAAGTAAATCTAAGTATGTAAACTAACTCAACTCATTATAAAGGAAGCATTACAAGTCACTTAGAGAAGAATCATTCAATTAATAAAAAGAAAATTGACTTGGTATTAGGGAGAAATAAATCAATTTAGACTTGCACCTCACAATATTATCCAAATAAACCCTGTGTGAATCAAGGGCTAAATGTAAAGAAACAAAATAACAGCAAAGCACCATAAAAATTAGAAGATATATTTTTCCCAACAGAATGAGAAAAGACTTTTTGAACTTACATGGGAAAAAATTACAAAATAAAATATGATTCTGATATCTTAAAATCTATTAAAAATAAATCACAAGGCTAACAAAGTTATTTTTAAAATATCTAGAACCAAAAATGCAACTTGTAAAATTTAAAGGGGCTATTTGAAACCCTAAAAGATGATGCTGTGAAAGTGCCACATTCAATATGTCAGCAAATTTGGAAAACTCATCAGTGGCCACAGAACTGGAAAAGTTCACTTTCCATTCCAATCCCTAAGAAAGGCAATGCCAAAGAATGCTCAAACTACTGCACAATTGCATTCATCTCACACACTAGTAAAGTAATGCTTAAAATTCTCCAAGCCAGGCTTCAGCAGTACGTGAACTGTGAAATTCCAGATGTTCAAGCTGGTTTTAGAAAAGGCAGAGGAACCAGAGATCNAACAGACAAGTGTAGTCAAAAGTAAATCTAAGTATGTAAACTAACTCAACTCATTATAAAGGAAGCATTACAAGTCACTTAGAGAAGAATCATTCAATTAATAAAAAGAAAATTGACTTGGTATTAGGGAGAAATAAATCAATTTAGACTTGCACCTCACAATATTATCCAAATAAACCCTGTGTGAATCAAGGGCTAAATGTAAAGAAACAAAATAACAGCAAAGCACCATAAAAATTAGAAGATATATTTTTCCCAACAGAATGAGAAAAGACTTTTTGAACTTACATGGGAAAAAATTACAAAATAAAATATGATTCTGATATCTTAAAATCTATTAAAAATAAATCACAAGGCTAACAAAGTTATTTT
The DNA here is from genome assembly GCA_006410615.1 of Neotragus moschatus. NCBI lineage: Eukaryota > Metazoa > Chordata > Mammalia > Artiodactyla > Bovidae > Neotragus > Neotragus moschatus. The sequence goes on from SJYA01000750.1 coordinate 550,520, forward strand.
TAAAATATCTAGAACCAAAAATGCAACTTGTAAAATTTAAAGGGGCTATTTGAAACCCTAAAAGATGATGCTGTGAAAGTGCCACATTCAATATGTCAGCAAATTTGGAAAACTCATCAGTGGCCACAGAACTGGAAAAGTTCACTTTCCATTCCAATCCCTAAGAAAGGCAATGCCAAAGAATGCTCAAACTACTGCACAATTGCATTCATCTCACACACTAGTAAAGTAATGCTTAAAATTCTCCAAGCCAGGCTTCAGCAGTACGTGAACTGTGAAATTCCAGATGTTCAAGCTGGTTTTAGAAAAGGCAGAGGAACCAGAGATCAAATTGTCAACATCCTCTGGATCATCAAGAAAGCAAGAGAGTTCGAGAAAAAACATCTATTTCTGCTTTATTGACTATGCCAAAGCCTTTGACTGTGTGGATCACAATAAACTGTGGAAGATTCTGAAAGAGATGGGAATACCAGATCACCTGACCTGCCCCTTGAGAAATCTGTATGCAGGTGAGGAAGCAACAATTAGAATTGGACATGGAACAACAGACTGGTTCCAAATAGAAAAAGGAGTATGTCAAGGCTGTATATTGTCCCCCTGCTTATTTAACTGATATGCAGAGTACATCATGAGAAATGCTGGGCTGGAAGAAGCACAAGCTGAAATCAAGATTGCTGGGAGAAATATCAATAACCTCAGATATGCAAATGACAACACCCTTATGGCAGAAAGTGAAGAAGAACTAAACATCTTCTTGATGAAAGTGAAAGAGGAGGGTGAAAAAGTTGGCTTAAAACTCAAAATTCAGAAAACAAAGATCATGGCATTCGGTCCCATCATTTCATGGGAAATAGATGGGGAAACAGTGGAAACAATGACAGACTTTATTTTTCTGGGCTCCAAAAACACTGTAGATGGTGACTGCAGCCATGAAATTAAAAGATGCTTACTCCTTGGAAGGAAAGTTATGACCAACCTAGACAGCATATTAAAAAGCAGAGACACTACTTTGCCAACAAAGGTCCGTCTAGTCAAGGCTATGGTTTTTCCAGTAGTCATGTATGGATGTGAGAGTTGGACTGTGAAGTAGGCCTGTCTCTTATACACATCTAGATGTGTATAAGAGACAGGAATGGCACATTCACAGACAAGCAGGCAAGATGAAGCCTGGCATTTTACCCAGAATCACATGATATTCAGGTGGGAGTTCCACAGGGAGGAGGACGTGCTGAAGATCATAAGTGAGGTTTTAAGGAAATTGCATCATTAAAGACTTTGAAAAAAAAAGGACACAATTACTCACCAGGCTGGGAGATGGAAGGAAAGTCCCTAAGACAGAAACCAACGGAAGACTGGTCAGTGATCCACCGNGAAGGACTGATATTGAAGCTGAAACTCCAATGCTTTGGCCACCTCATGCAAAGAGTTGACTCACTTGAAAACACCCTGATTCTGGGAAAGATTGAGGGCAAGAGGAAAAGGGGACAACAGAGGATGAGATGGTTGGATGGCATCACTGACTCAATGGACACGAGTTTGGGTGAACTCCAGGAGTTGGTGATGGACAGGGAGGCCTGGTGTGCTGCGATTCATGGGGTCACAAAGAGTCGGACACGACTGAGCGACTGAACTGAACTGAACNGGCATCACTGACTCAATGGACACGAGTTTGGGTGAACTCCAGGAGTTGGTGATGGACAGGGAGGCCTGGCGTGCTAGGGTTCATGGGGTCACAAAGAGTCGGACACTATTGAGCGACTGAACTGAACTGAACTGAAAATTTAAAGGCTGACAATTAGATTCCAAGCACCAAAAGAACTTTGTCTTAAATAGAAGATAAATCAATTTCACTGAGCATCAAAAAGTGTAAATTTAACAAGAGGAAATTATGTTCAGGACCTTGGTGTAGACAAATTTTCTTTAAAAGGACAAAACAGGCATTAACTATAAAGGGTAATGGATAAACTGGAGTTTGTTAAAATGTGTATTTTGTTCATCCAAACACCACTAAACAGTAAGAAGACCACCCAAAGAGTAAGAGAAGATATTTGATATCTGACAAAGGACTCAAATCTAGAATATAAAAATTTGTTATACAATTCAATGAGAGAAAGACAACTTAATCCGAAAATGAGCAAAATACTCAGTCTACTTACAAGAGACAGTATCTCCAAATGGCCAGTAAACATTTAAAAAGCTGTTCAACCTCATCAGTCACCAAGAAATGCAAATAGAGGTAACAATGATACATTAACACACAGCTTGGCCAAGTTGTTAAAATGAAAAAGACTGACATTATCAGGTGTTAACCCAAAGTGTGGAAACAAACTCTTAGACACTCCTTGTAGGAATCTAAATTGATATCATTTTAGAAATTACTGTCTGGCAGTACTGAAGCTGAATACAGGCATACACTATGGTCCAGCAATTCCACTTGTAAGGTGCTTGCCAATAAAAATGCATACTCATTATCACCAGAAGAAATGTATGATTATGCTTAAAATCCACTGCTGGAAACTATTCAAATGTCCATTAATAGCACAATGAACAAGTAGATTGTGATATGCTGCATTTATAAAATGGAACATTACACCAAAATGAGAAAATAAAACTGGACTAGCCTATTGCTCTTAGAAGTCAGAAGGTGGTTACTTTTGTGGTAACAATGACTGCGAGGAGGATGAAGGGGATCCTGAGGATGGAGAATTTTTTTCTTTCTTGTGAATGCTGACTCAAGTGTGTTTGCTTAGAGATAATCAGAAACTTTCCTGTGTTTATCTTTATGTTTCAATAAGAGGTTTAAAAGTAACAATAAGATGGCATTTTTAAAAATGATTTCCAAGTTGATAATTCTCAGTATTGGCAAGAGTACAATAAAACAGATGCTTTCATATACTGTTAACAGAACTGTAACTGATCCAGCCTTCCTGGAAAGCAAATTAGTAATATGCATAAAAATATTTAAAAGTCCATGTGGTTCAATCCAGTAATTCCACCTACATGAATCTATCTTAAGGTAATAATTCACTCCAAAAGACGATGAGGAAAAAATGTGTGACAGTATGCAAAGCTATGTATAATAAACTATGTATATATAACACAACGCAGACTATTTTAAATATGTTTAGAAAAAAAGACAAAGGAAATATGCCAAAACATGACTATTATGGGCTGAATGTTTAGGCCCACACTTCTCTCACCTTCCCTCCATCCCAACTCATGTCAAAGTCCTAAACCCCAATGTGATGATGTTTGGAGATGACCTTTGGAGGAAATTAAGTTCAGAAGAGCGCACAGTGGGTAGGGGGTGCGGGGGCAGGTAGGAACTCTTATGGTGAGATTAGTGCCCCTATGAGAAGATGAAGGCATATGAGAGCTCTATCATGCCAGGATACAGTAGAAGGTGGCCAATGACAAGCCATGAAGAGCTACCTCACCAGAACTGGACCATCCTGGCACTCTGAGCTTGGATTTCTTGGCCTCCAGGACTACGTAAAATAAATGTTTATTGTTGAAGCCATCCAGTCTGAAACCATGCCCCATGAAGTTAACAGAAGCTGATAATAGAAATTCTTGAGCTTGTCTTACAGAATAACAAATAAGGTAAGAGCTTGTTAAAATCCCTTTGCTTATAAACTACCTTCAGTGATTAAGGTCATTTTATTTTTCTTTCTTTCTTTCTTTTCCTCTCTTTAATCACATACTTTCCCAACTTCACGCAGCCTGTTGGTTTTACAGGAACTTGGTCTGCTCCTGCCCAGTGCAGGCCAGTTAAGGACTGGTTGGGACCACCCACTCCAAATCTGGGCCAGTGCAGATGTCCAGTGAATGGCCTTTTGATGTCAGAGGACCAAAAAGCTCCACTCTCAGATCACATCAAGCCTCCCTTTGAATATGCAAAAGCGTGTGACCCGGACGCACCTGCACAGAACACCAATTCCCTCATCTTTTCCCTGCCTCCGATCACCTTTCCCAGCCTAAGACCACCTGCTTATCCCTAAAATATCTGAATTCCCTCATCTTTGGGGAGATGGATCTGATACTTGTCCTCCTGTCTCCTCATTTGGCTGCCTTGTGAACAAACTCTTTCTGGGCTGTAAAGCTCAGCGTCTCAGTGTGTGGCTGTGTGTTGGGCAAATGAACTGGGTTCAGCAAGTTCTGTGCTAATTTGTGACAGCAGTCCAAGTAGACTAAGACAGTGATCAATAGTTACATCTGAGTTTATGAGATTAATCATTATCATTTCATTCTTTTCCAAATTTTTTCTAATCTTTAAGAATTACTTTTTAATTTTTATAAAGCATGAAAAGAAACTGAAAGTAAAGTTGCTCAGTCATGTCCAACTCTTTGTGACCCCATGGACTGTAGCCTACCAGGCTCCTCCCTCCTGGGATTTTCCAGGCAAGAATACTGGAGTGGGTTGCCATTTCCTTCTCCAGGAGATCTTCCCAACCCAGGGACTGAGCCCAGGTCTCCCGAATTGTAGGCAGACGCTTTACCATCTGAGCCACCAGGGAAGCCTTATGCTTATAAAGCATTATTACTCAATACATGACCACATCCCCATTGTAAAAGTCAAACAATAGAGAAATCAGAGAAAAACATAAAATTATCCTTTAACATATTCTCTCACCAATTCTTCTCCAAGTTTGATTTCTCAAAGATAAGCACCAATAAAAATTTGTATATGTCGCTTTACAGGTATTTTATTCTGTATTTACAAACATGTATACATACATATGTAAAGAAATATATACGCACAGAGATTTTTTTAAGTTTGCTTACAAACACAGTTAACAAAGCTGGATACTTCCAGTTGAGTGTCTTTTTTTTTTTTTTTGAGTGTCTTTTTTAACTCACATAATGATTTAAAATGTTCCATAGTTGCACAAGTTGTGTTTTCCTACAACATAAACAGGTTAGTACCTATTGTCATACACCTTCCTGGCCCTTAAGACTTTTGACACCTGCTTGGCCTCTCTAGGCTTTTATGTGTGTGACTCTGGATCCCTTTTACATATTGCTCTGTAAAATGCTTTCTTAAAAAAAAAATGCTAAATAACAAGTATGTGAGCCTGACAATAAATCTAGACCTACCTAATTCTTTTCTACTTAGTGTTCCATAGTATACACTACCTTTATATTCAAAATTTTGAAAAGTGCACATTATCTTATTTATAGGAGTTTAGGTGCACATTTTTTTTTTCCGTCTCAGATGTACATGAGTTCCCAATCTTGAATCCCCCCTCCACCTCCCACCCCATATCAACTCTCTGGATCATCCCCGTAGGTGCACATTTTCAATTTGATTCACGTTTCCTGAATGTGCTCCTGTCTGCTGATTAGCTATGATACAGGAAGTCTTTAGTCCCTGTTTAATTTTTCATCAAAGATGGTTCATGAAAGGGTGCATTGCTGATGTGGAAGGCTCTCTTACACTGAACACTCCATCAATAAAGACTCCTGTTTGCACAGTGGAAAAGCAAAATGATTATTTAGAAACTCCCTTGAGGAAATGTGCTTTTAACACGGAATGGATTATATGCCTAAATGTCAAAGGAGTTTTCTTAATTTTTGTAAATATCCTTCATGCCCAGGAAACAGCAGTAGGCTGGAGATTTTGTGAATCTTAATTGCCTCCATTACCATAGATAAAGCTTAAGTCATGTTTATCCTCGGTTCTGTACATTTCTGTATCCTGTCTATGTTTGAATCATTTCATGCCTTCTTAGTTTAAGTATTTAAGCCTTGCATCCCTCAAATATGGTAATTTCATGAAGAAAAGGTTTACTCTATCTATATGTAGGCAAAATAAAACCCAGGCCCCCACCTGGCTCTGTCTCATCAGGGAATTGCAGACTGATTTTAGCGCTCAAAAGTAATTAGAATCTGAGTAATCAGAATCTTGCTTGCATTCTCAGATATCATTAAAGAGGATCTGAGCCTATGTTGACCTGTCTCCAATGCTCTTTCCCCAGTTCTCTGCATCCCCTGCCATCTCAAAAATCTCCCAGAAAGCCTCTCTTCCTATAGCTTACTCTCATCTCTCCCTTCTCTTTTCTTTTTTTTTTAATTTTTTATTTATTTATTTTAAATTAATTAATTTATTTATTTTCCATCTCAGGTGTACATGAGTTCCCAATCTTGAATACCTCCCCCCCACCTCCCACCCCATATCAACTCTCTGGATCATCCCCGTGCAACAGTCCCAAGCATCCTGTATCCTGNGATCCCATTTGTTTATTTTTGCTTTTATTTCCAGTATTCTGGGAGGTGGATCATATAGGATCCTGCTATCTCTCCCTTTTCAAAGCTAGTTCTCATCCTTGCTTCTTTGTTCTTTCCAACAGCTTGCCTCCAATCCACAGTTCAGGACTCTGGAGTGGGGGCAGAGGTAGAAGGGAACTATCCCATCAGCCAACACCAGAACTGACCTGCCAGGAGGGAGGGAGGCATGAGGGATGGGACAAGATCTAAATATTCCTGCTTAACAAGTTTTGAGACATGTTAAGTATACCTACAGGGACTATATTTTTCAGGTGAACAATTTATGTCTAACAATCCAGAAATGGGAAGTATAGTGAAGCTGGGATTAGTTTGGAAAATCTAAAATGAGGTTTTTTGCATTTTGTAGGTTTGTTTCTTAAGAAAAGGAGGAATGTCACATTTACTGAGCACAAGATTCCATGGGATGCCCCTTTCACAGGTAATTTTGTCTAACTAGCTCAACCACCCCAAAAGGAATGTATTATTGATTCCATTTTACACATGAGGAATATAACAGGTACTTCTGGCATATCTGTCCATCTCCTAAGGAGCACGGCCTTCTCTAGGAATTGTCCTGTCAAATTCCCCCATCCACAAAGGTACCTTCTTCTCTGGCAGCCACTGACTGGGCCAGAGATGTGACCATCCGCCATGAGGCAGGCAGATCAGATATCATTTTACAGAAGTTTGAAATCGGGATTCAGAGAGAGGTGGCTGGAACTGGTCAAACAATTAATGCTCTCAGAGAATCTTTGGGATGGCTTGTATGAAAATTCACATTCAGTTGTGGAAACTGGGAGAAAGTCAATGCCTCTGCTGAGAAAGGGCTGAGAGGTGGGTAGTCTGTTGGGGCTGGAGTTGGGTGACAAGGGGAGGCTCTGGAGGAAATTGGACAATGGGTCTATGGTAGGACACAAGAGAAGAACCCTTGATTAGTGGGGTGTGGAGAAGCTTTGGGAGCAGAGAGGGGATTTAAAAAACCTGGTGGGCAACGTGTAGGGTAACTCCCTGCTCTGGCCTTTCTATGATCTCCTGAGTGAGATGAGGTGAGTTTCTCATGTTTTTGGAAAGTAGGNAGGAAATTGGACAATGGGTCTATGGTAGGACACAAGAGAAGAACCCTTGATTAGTGGGGTGTGGAGAAGCTTTGGGAGCAGAGAGGGGATTTAAAAAACCTGGTGGGCAACGTGTAGGGTAACTCCCTGCTCTGGCCTTTCTATGATCTCCTGAGTGAGATGAGGTGAGTTTCTCATGTTTTTGGAAAGTAGGCTGCTATTTCTGGACGGTGCTGAGCCCTATCAATGCTGGTACGGAACAGGAACAGTGCTGGACATGGGACAGCTGGCTGTGGGGTTGAATGAATGAAGGCAGAGGCTGTGGGAAGTCCAGGTGGAGAAGCAGCAGATAAACTGGGCTAAACAGAGAGTGAAGGCCGGCGTGAGGAGAGAAATAAAGGTGAATGACAGGGTGTCTTGTTTTGTAGGTGATGATGGTGTTTTATTCTTGCCAGGTCCTGATTCTCATTCTTTCCAGAAGCCCAGATCCTTTCCTGATCTTGCTTTCTGGAAGACACTCTTGTATACTTATTATTTCTCTTTTGAAGTTAGCCCAGCTCAAAGTTGGGTACTATTAATATTACTTGTGACCCAAAACCTTATTAAGTACAAGGAATCTGTGGTTCCTAGAGATTAAATACATTGAAAACATTTCTGTGACTACTTGGTTGTAGAGTTGGGGTTCACACCTATCTCCTTGTGCTCTTTTCCTCACACTTTCTGCTTAGTCACACTGGCCACATGGCTATTCCACAGACACACTAAGCTCACCGCCATCCTAGTGGGCTCTGCGTGCTCTGCTCAGAACAACCTCAAAAGTCACTCTTTCATCTCATCCAGTTCTCAGCTCAAATGTCAATCAGAGATAACTACCTACCTACCCTGATAACTTCATCCAAAATAGGCATTCTTTAACCTCTTTCTTTGCTTTATTTTTTTTTTTTCAGTTTAATTGAAATAGAACTGACATGAAAGTGAAAGTGTTAGTCACTCAGTCATGTTCAATTCTTTGTTGACCCCATGGATCACCACAGACTTCCAGGCTCCTCTGTCCATGGAATTCTCCAGGCAAAAACACCAGAGTGGGTGACCATTCTCTTCTCCAGGGGATCTTCCTGACCCAGGGATAGAACCTGGGTCTGCTGCATTGCAGGCATATTCTTTACTATCTGAGCCACCAGGGAATCCCATAACTGACTTACAGCACTCTATAAGGTTAAGATATACAGAACAATGACTTGACTAACATATGCGTGCATGCAAAGTCACTTCAGTTGTGTCCAACTCTTTGTGACCCTATGGACTATAGCTCGCCAGGCACCTATGTCCATGGGATTCTCCAGGCAAGAATACTGGAGTAGGTTGCTGTGCCCTCTTCCAGGGAATCTTCCCAACCCAGGGATTGAACCCGTGTCTCTTATGTCTACCTGCATCGGCAGGCAGGTTCTTACTGCTAGTGCCACCTGGGAAGCCCTGACTTACGTATGTGAAAATATACTGTGAAATGATTGCCACAACAAGTTTAGTTAATAGCTTTCATCACATATAGAAACCAATAGGAAAAAGATTTTTTCCTTGCTATGAGAACTTTTAGGATCTACTCTCTTAGCAACTTTCAGGTATACACTCTACAGCAGTATTAACTGTAGTCACCATGATGTACATCACATTCCTGGTACTTATTTATCTTATAACTGGGAATTTGTATCTTTTGACTGTCTTCACCTAATATCTCCACTCTTGCCTCTGGCAACCACCAATATATTCTCCATCTGTATGAGTGTGGATTTTTAGATTCCACATATAAGTGAAATCATACAGTATGCAGCTTTCTCTGTCTGACTTGTTTCACTCAGCATAATGCCTTCCATGTCAATCCATGTTGTCGTATATATGTGTGTATATATACATATATCACGTTTTCTTTGTCCATTCATCTGTCAATGGACATTTAGGTTGTTTCTGTGGCTTTGCTATTATGAATGTCGCTACAGTGAATGTGGGATGCATGTATATCTTCAAGTTAGTGATTTCATTTCTTGCAGATAAATACCCAGAGTTGAAATGGCTGGATCATATGGTAGTTCTGTTTTTAACTTTTTGAGGAAACTTATACTGTTTTCTTGGAGAAAGCACTGGCACCCCACTCAAGTACTCTTGCCTGGAAAATCCCATGGACGGAGGAGCCTGGCAGGCTGCAGTCCATGGCGTCTCAAAGAGTTGGACACGACTGAGCGACTTCACTTTGACTTTTCACTTTCATGCATTGGAGAAGGAAATGGCAACCCACTCCAGTATTCTTGCCTAGAGAATCCCAGGGATGGGGGAGCCTGGTGGGCTGCTGTCTATGGGGTCTCACAGAGTCGGACACGACTGAAGCGACTTAGCAGCTTAGCAGCATACTGTTTTCTACAGTGGCTGCATCAGTTTACATCCTCACCATCAGTGTACAAGGATTGCCTTTACTCCACATTCTCACCAGCATTTGTTATCTCTTGTCTTTTTGATAATAGCCATTCTAACAGCCATGAGGTGATATCTCATTGTGGTTTTAATTTGCATTTCCCTGACGATAAACAATAAATGATATTGAGCACCTTTACCTGTACCTGTTGACCATTTGTGTATCTTCTTTGGAAAACTGCCTATTCAGTCTCTTTGTCCGTGTTTAACTGGATTGTCATTATTATTACTGTATATTTTTGCTATCCAGGTCTGTGAATTCTTCATATGTTTTGGATGGAAACTTTTTATCAGGTATATGATTTGCAAATATTTTTTCCATTCCATATATTGTCTTTTCATTTTGTTGATCATTTCCTTGACTGCGCAGAAGTTTTTTAGTTTGATGTAGGTTTTATACACTGACAATACATCATTTTATTTAAAATGGATTACACAGATTTACTTTTTCTTTCTTCCTCTCTCCAATGCTCCCTGCTTCATTTATATCTTTTTTCTTAGATTGATGGAACCTGACCCTGTCCTCAGCTTCTATCCTCACATGGCAGAAAAAGCTATTATTATTATTATTTTAATAACTTATCCAGGCTACTCAGGTGGCTCTAGTGGTAAAGAACTTGCCTGCCAATGCAGGAGACATAAGAGATGCAGGTTTGATTCCTGAGTCGAAAGGACTCATGCCCTGGAGAAGGGCATGGCAACCCACTCCAGTATTCTTGCCTGGAGAATCCATTGGACAGAGGAGCCTGGTGGGCTACAGTTCATAGGGTCGCAAAGAGTTGAACAAAGAAGTGACTTAGCAGGCAGGCAATAACTTATCAATACCTGAATTCATTTTACATATCTGTTTGTATACGTATTTCTCTATTTCTCCACCCCCGTCCCTGACCAGAATATAAGATCCTGGAGCATTGGGATCAACTCTCTTGTTCATTGCTGTATTTTCAGGACACTGACCAGAACTATATTTGACATATAGAAGGCACTCAACAAATACTCACTTAATTAATCAATCCAATAACCCCTGTTCGGTTTCTGATTTCCAGGCAATTTTCATGGTCTCTAAGTGCATAATGCAATTCTAGAAACACTCAGAAAAACCCTACTGGATTAAGGATGAAACTAATGTCTGAAGGACATCTGTGGCACTTGGCTGATTATCATGCAGAGAACAGGGATGTCTGCTGGCTGTCTAGTGCACTGAAGGGAGGTAGGAAGTGGAAGCAGAGTGTTATAGCCCAGGGTTTATAAGAACAGAACTGAAAGCTGGAAAATTCGTTTCTACTTGTTCTCTCTTAATTAGTTTTTCTGGCCTGGGAAAACAAAGCTTCAGTGACAGTAAAAATGCTTTTGTTCCTGTGGTACCACATATAAAGCACGAATGGCATCCACGTTGTTCTTGGGTTAATACTACTTTCTGGACTTGTTCTATAAGGTTGTCCACTTTTACCATGTTCCCTGTCCCCCTCCTGAGAGAGGGTCTGGCTGGCTGAAGGTACTTTCACCCCATCACTATACAGGAGAGAAGCTGCTGGAGACTGACCTGGGATGTCCAAATACCATCTGGAAGGACCAGCTGAGGAAGGAGACAGGGGAAATAGGGCATATTCTAATCCAAGCCCTTCTAGACAGTCAGTGTATCATTCTTGAAATCACATTATCAAACAGTCACTTTGCTTATGGCTTTCAGATCCTGCCTCCCCCCAACACATGTACAAATGTGGATGATGGCTCCTAACCAGTTATCCTAATGTGTGTCTTTAATCTGTTGCTTTTAACAATGGGCTGATGAAAGTAGCCAGAGAGTACCAATCCATAAGAGTATTGGAAATATAAGACTGAAAATATTAACGCTAACATTGTCATGTACCTGTATATTACTCTTTCAGCTTAACTTCTTTTTTTATAATTTTATTTACTGATTTTGACTGTGCTGGGTCTTCATTACTGTGCAGGCTTTCTGTAGTTGGGGCGAGTAGGGGCTGCTCTCTAGCTGCAGTGCGCAGGCTTGCAGTGGCTTCTCTTGTTGTGAAGCATGGGCTAGGTGGGAGGGCTCAGTAGTTGCAGCTGCCAGGCTCTAGAGCACAGGCTCCATAGTTGTGGTGCATGGACTTAGTTGCTCCACAGCATGTGGGATCTTCCCAGGCCAGGGATCAAACTCGGGTCTCTGGCATTGGCAGAAGGATTCTCTAGCACTGAACCAACCACAGGGAAGCCCTCATCTTAACTTCTTTACCTTCTGAGCACTTAATTTTAATAAGAAAGTTCAGTTCAGTTCAGTCGCTCAGTCGTGTCCAACTCTTTGCGACCCCATGAATCACAGCACGCCAGGCCTCCCTGTCCATCACCAACTCCCAGAGTTCACTCAGACTCTCATCCATCAAGTCAGTGATGCCATCCAGCCATCTCATCCTCTGTCGTCCCCTTCTCCTCCTGCCCCCAATCCCTCCCAGCATCAGAGTCTTTTCCAATGAGCCAGCTCTTCGAATGAGGTGGCCAGAGTACTGGAGTTTCAGACTCAGCATCATTCCCTCCAAAGAAATCCCAGGGCTGATCTTCAGAATGGACTGGTTGGATCTCCTTGCAGTCCAAGGGACTCTCAAGAGTCTTCTCCAACACCACAGTTCAAAAGCATCAATTCTTCAGCGCTCAGCTTTCTTCACAGTCCAATTGTCACATCCATACATGACCACTAGAAAAACCATAGCCTTACCATGGTTAAATGGCTGATTTGGGTTATTTGGCTAGTTAGTGGCAAAGCCAAGACTCAAAGTCAGAACTCTTGACTCTCGAATCATGACTTTCCCCATGGTATCTGCCTCTCTACCTTTATATTCCAAGAACGGCTTGCTATAAGAATTATTTTCATGACTGTGCTATATTGCTAAACAAACAGTCTTTAAGGGCCACATATTCGGGGAAAGCTAGAAGTAGATCAGTAGCCTGTAAAAAACAGTTTTAATTTGGTAAAGGACAACAGGAAGCCAGCCCATTACCCAAGTCTGGATGACACCTTGTTTCTAATGAGAGCTGAACCTGATGCAGAAAGGTGGAGAGACTGATTTACAGCAAGCCATGGCCACTGCCCAGGGAGGTGGTGCCTGGAGCCTTCCTACTATCTGAGTACAGTCAAGGGCCGAGTGGTTCAGTCCCACAAATGACAAAGGCCACTTTGCTACCTGACTGACTCCTACCGAAATTAAAAACCTGGCCATTGAAATGGCCAACCCCCAGACACCTGATAGAAAATGAAGTGTTGAATTCAATAACTCTGCCTAATTCTGACAATTTGGAAGATATTAATAATTAATTCCAATTCTCCTTCCCTTCACCACTCACTCATAATGAACAAAGGGGAGTCAATGTTTGCTTGAACCACCCAGATAATTGCTATTTCTTTCCACTTGCCTGGGCATGTTCTGAAAGCACGCATATCAATTATCACCAGGAAGTAGTGGCTTTCCCTCTTACCTCTTTGTTTTGTTTATCATTTTTTAAGAGTGGAATGTGATCAGAGGGCTAGCCCAGTGCCCAAAGGCTGAGTCATGTAAACAGATCGGGTGGTGGAAGGAGGAGGGCCCTGACTGTTCACAGAGTTCTACAAAAGGAAGAAAGGACTTACCGGAGATAAGAACAACAGGAAGAAATATCTTTAAATTTTAGTTTAAATGTCCTACAGACTTTGACCCAGCAATTCTACTTCTGAGAATTTATCCTTATATTAGTTGAGGTCTAACCTGGAAAAGAATTGATGCTTTTGAACTGTGGTGTTGGAGAAGACTCTTGAGAGTCCCTTGGACTGCAAGGAGATCCAACCAGTCCATTCTGAAGGAGATCGGCCCTGGGATTTCTTTGGAAGGAATGATGCTAAAGCTGAAGCTCCAGTACTTTGGCCACCTCATGCGAAGAGTTGACTCATTGGAAAAGACTCTGATGTTGGGAGGGATTGGGGGCAGGAAGAGAAGGGGATGACAGAGGATGAGATGGCTGGATGGCATCACTGACTTGATGGACATGAGTCTGAGTGAACTCCGGGAGTTGGTGATGGACAGGGAGGCCTGGCGTGCTGCAATTCATGGGGTCGCAAAGAGTTGGACACGACTGAGCGGCTGAACTGACTGAACTGACTGAACCTGGAAAAGAGAAACCCCTCTAAGTATTTAAGCAGGGGTTCCCTAGAGCTCCAGCTTCCCCAGTGGCTCAGTGGTAAAGAATCCATCTGCAAGGCAGAAGATGCAGGAGACACTGGGTGGATCCCTGTTGAATCACTGCTGTACACCTGAAACTAATATAATATTATAAATCAACTATTCCTCAATAAAAAATTAAAATAAAATGAACACTACAGACAAACACAGAAGAAATTATCCCATTTATCTTGAAGTCCTAACATATGCCTAGGCACTTGTTAAGTGTCTTGAGATCCTGATAGATGATGAGGAATGAAGGATGAGACAATAACACAAGTGTCATAGTGAATCTGTGGCACAGGCTTCTGCAGATCCGAATAGATTAAGAATCAATAGGCAACTCAAAAGGGAAGACAACAAAGGACAACCTAATTGTTATTTTGCCCAAAAAAAGGTAAACAAACAAACAAGGTATGAACTACAGATACCATCTGTCATTAAAGAAATAGGAGGACAAAAATTTAGGCCAAGGTTTTAACTTGAATACATTTAAAGTAATTACATTGTACTACTTTTCTGCTTTTCCTACAAAGTTCTATTTAGTAACCACTGGACTTTATAACCCCCAAATGTCTTCCTATCTCCAAGATTTTCCAATCCTGACCTGTTTTGTTAAAGCAGTTTGTGCTTTGGGGGAGGCGCGAGCTGAAGAAATTGTTAGGGTTAAAAATCTATTTAAAATTAGTTAATATCCATCCAGGAGATTGACTTGCTATTGATCACCATTAAAGAAACCATGGAGAGGTGGCTGCTTGGGCACAGGAGGGCCGAGAGGAGCTACTGCACGTTCAAGGTCAGGAGGGCAGCCACGAGGAGATACCCCTTGTCCAAGGTAAGGAGCAGTGGCTGCGCTTTGCTGGAGCAGCCATGAAGAGATACCCCACGTCCAAGGTAAGAGAAATCCAAGTAAGACGGTAGGTGTTGCAAGAGGGTCTCAGAGGGCAGACACACTGAAACCATAATCCCAGAAAACTAGCCACTCTGATCACATGGACCACAGCCTTGTCTAACACAATGAAACTAAACCATGCCACGTGGGGTCACCCAAGACGGACCGGTCATGGTGGAGAGGTCTGTCAGAATGGAGTCCGCTGGAGAAGGGAATGGCAAACCACTTCAGTATTCTCGCCTGAGGAACCCCATGAACAGTATGAAAAGGCAAAATGATAGGATACTGAAAGAGGAACTCCCCAGGTTGGTAAGTGCCCAATATATGCTACTGGAGATCAGTGGAGAAATAACTCCAGAAAGAATGAAGGGATGGAGCCAAAGCAAAAACAATACCCAGTTGTGGATGTGACTGGTGACAGAAGCATGGTCTGATGCTGTAAAGAGAAATATTGTATAAGAACCTGGAATGTCAGGTCCATGAATCAAGACAGATTGGAAGTGGTCAAACAGGAGATGGCAAGAGTGAATGTCGACATTCTAGGAATCAGCAAACTAAAACGGACTAGAATGGGTGAATTTAACTCAGATGACCATTATATCTACTACTGCGGGAAGGAATCCCTTAGAAGAAATGGAGTAGCCATCATAGTCAACAAANCTTTTTAGAGTCAAGTTTCAAATTGATTTTTCTAACTTAACACCATTTTAAACATTATGTTGTGTTATCTCATTTTTTTAAAATAAAGGTTTGCAAAGCACTAAGAACTCTCATTACATGAAAGGCAACCAGGCAGGTAAACCTCACCTGTCTCCTAAAAAAGGACATGAATATGTCCTTGATTTAGCCTAAGCAGCCAGGTCTACAGACTTTAAAAATTCAAACTCACTTCTGGTCAGTAATTACTGTTGAAAGTAGAAAGTAGAGTCGCTCAGTCGTGTCCGACTCTTTGCGACCCCATGGACGATAGCCTACAACGCTCTTCCGTCCGTGGGATTTTCCAGGCAAGAGTGCTGGAGTGGGTTGCCATTGCCTTCTCCAGGAGATATTCCCAATCCAGGGATCAAACCTGGGTCTCCTGCATTGTAGGCAGACACTTTACCAATTGAGCAATCTTTATATGCACCTTTCTTTTCTCATAGCTTTGTACATTCCTTTATGTATTTAGTTTGTGATTTAGCAGCTTCTCAGTGATCTATTGTGCAAAGACTTTGTATTCTAAACCCTTGTCTGTTCAAAAATTCTTGTATGTGAAGAAAGAAGTCTGTATGGAACTCCTCCAACCCCACAAATCATTGCTGGTGTTATAGAGCACATTCACTCTCTGCACCCCTTCTTCTAAATACAGATGGATATACCACTTTCTGAAATTTCTACCACTTTTTTTTTACCATCAGTCTGCTCCTCATTCTACACTTTAAAAGATTGTTATAAGAACGGAAGTTAGAACAAAATACATATGCATTTTCAGACATGTGTGAGTGTATGTTTGTATGTAATGTTTTTTACATACATTCTGGGCCAAACATTACTGTTTGGCTAATTCAGTATCTGCTTCTATTCCCCTCCTCTATAATTTTTTCCCATTATAGTAGAAAAAAAATCAGTCATCATCAGTTCAATTAGGCCATGTGCCACAATTTGGGGCAGAAATGTGAGCTGCTAAATCTGGACGAAGGCATCCCAAGTGGCTCAGTGGTAAAGAATCCACCAGCCAATGAAGAAGACATGGGTTCAGTTCCTGGGTTGAGAAGATCCCCTGGAGAAGGAAATGGCAACTCACTCCAGTATCCTTGTCTGGGAAACCCTGTGGACAGAAGAGCCTGACAGGCTACAGTCCATAGGGTCGCAAAAGAGTTGGATACGACTTAGCAATTAAACAACAAACAAACAAATCTGCAGTGAAATTGAACGTTTGTCTGAGCATACTCTTGTGTTTTTGTTGTTCAGTCACCAAGTCATGTCTGACTCTTTGTGACCCCGTGGACTGCAGCATGCCAGGCCTCCCTGCCCCTTGCCATATCCTGGATTTTGCCCGAGTTCATGTCCAGAATACTCTTCTAGAGGAACACAAGCTAAGACAGAAATGAGATGATGGTAACTCCAATAGTACTGTAACAACACAATTAGAGGCTTAGCTATGGTGACTTGGGATGGGATTCATGTAGAAGAGGAGCACTGGCTTATACAACATCTCTGAGTTTTGAGAGGCAAAAGGGACAGGGATAATGATAATACCCATGGAGACTTTGTTGTAGAATCAAAGTGACAAAGAAAGAAGATCACGAAGTCATATGAGGGAGCTATCAACTCAAAACACAGTGTGAAAGCCACCGGCCTGTTATGGCAGTATTCAAAGAGACTCCTCATCTGCAGCCAGAAAACAGACTGAGCTGAAAATGAGGTGTGTCTTACTAAGAAAGTAACCATTACAGATAAAAGCTGAATTTACAATCCCCTGGCAAGTCTCTATGCTAAATTCATGGCCCTGATGAGCAAAAAGAGAATCTAAAATCTGGAACAAGAACATCTGGGTTTATACACATAAGAATCTTCAACCACTAAATCCTCTAAAAATTGGTAGCCAAAGCAACTGTCTCCTCTTTGGTAGAGAATCACAGCCTCTCATTGCCTGGAAACCATGAGAGGTCCTCACCTAAGGCAAATGACCCACAGATGATGTCTGCATTCCTCAAGATCTGCCCCACTGCTGGTCACGGCTCCTAAATGTGCTGTGCTTAGTTGTTCAGTCATGTCCCACTCTTTGCGACCCCGTGGACTATAGCCCTCCAGGCTCCTGTGTCCATGGGATTCTTCAGGAAAGAATACTGAGGTGGATTGCCATGCCCTCCTCCTGGCAATCTTCCCAACCCAGGGATTGAACTCAGGTCTCCTGCATTGCAGGCAGATTCTTTATCATCTGAGCCACCAGAGAAGCCCAGATTCTAGATGAATGGTCCTCAAATTTCAATATTTATCGGTATCACCCGGAATACTTGTTACATCACAGATTATTAAGCTACCACCCCCCAGAGACTCTGATTCAGTAGGTCTAAGATGGGACTTGGGAGTTGGCACTGCTAACAAACTCCCACGTGATGCTAATGCTGATGGTCTGGACACCACACTCCCAGAACCACTCTTTAAGAAGAATAATGAGGAACAACTCTCAGTCCAGCCTAAATTAGGGAAGTAGTCTCTGTCAGAGAGAAAGAGGTTATTTACCAAAAAAGCCACAGAACCTGAATAATTTGTTACCATAGGAACCAAGAAAATGAGCGCAAGAATGGATCTGAGAGTATAGGATATAAAGCAAATATAANAACTCTCAGTCCAGCCTAAATTAGGGAAGTAGTCTCTGTCAGAGAGAAAGAGGTTATTTACCAAAAAAGCCACAGAACCTGAATAATTTGTTACCATAGGAACCAAGAAAATGAGCGCAAGAATGGATCTGAGAGTATAGGATATAAAGCAAATATAAAGCAGTTTTGAGTCTTGAGTTTTGATCTACAAACACTCTCTCATGACTCTGGACACAGGGAACAAAGATGCTTTGAGCCCATTGTAGCATGTTGCTGAGATAGGTCTTTGAATGTGGGGATGACAGATGATAGTGGCCTACAGTAAATGAAATAGATTTGCCTTGGCAG
The DNA here is from genome assembly GCA_006410615.1 of Neotragus moschatus. NCBI lineage: Eukaryota > Metazoa > Chordata > Mammalia > Artiodactyla > Bovidae > Neotragus > Neotragus moschatus. The sequence goes on from SJYA01000750.1 coordinate 569,034, forward strand.
AGTAGTTATGATGGAGGCTAAAGGCTCAGAGAAATGGACATGTTACAATAAATTCCTTTATGTATGACCAGAGATCATTAGCTCTGTTCCTTTGTCATTGTTGTCCAGTCACCAAGTCATGTCCAACTCTTCGCGACCCCATCCATGTACAGCAGCACACCAGGTTTCTCTGTTCTTTCAGTTCAGTTCAGTTCAGCTCAGTTGCTCAGTCGTGTCCGACTCTTTGTGACCCCATGAATCACAGCACGCCAGGCCTCCCTGTCCATCACCAACTCCCGGAGTTCACTCAAACTCACGCCCATCGAGTCAGTGATGCCATCCAGCCATCTCATCCTCTGTTGTCCCCTTCTCATTCTGCCCTCAGTCCCTCCCAGCATCAGAGTCTTTTCCAATGAGTCAACTCTTCGCATGAGGTGGCCAAAGTACTGGAGTTTCAGCTTCAGCATCAGTCCCTCAAATGAACACCCAGGGCTGATCTCCTTCAGAATGGACTGGTTGGATCTCCTTGCAGTCCAGGGGATTCTCAAGAGTCTTCTCCAACACCACACTTCAAAAGCATCAATTCTTTGGCGCTCAGCCTTCTTTACAGTCCAACTCTCACATCCATACATGACCACTGGGAAAACCATAGCTTTGACTAGACGGACCTTAGTCGGCAAAGTAATATCTCTGCTTTTGAATATGCTATCTAGGTTGGTCATAACTTTCCTTCCAAGGAGTAAGCATCTTTTAATTTCATGGCTGCAGTCACCATCTGCAGTGATTTTGGAGCCCCCCAAAATAAAGTCAGCCACTGTTTCCACTGTTTCCCCAACTATCTGCCATGAAGTGATGGGGCCAGATGTCATGATCTTCGTTTTCTAAATGTTGAGCTTTAAGCCAATTATTTCACTCTCCTCTTTCACTTTCATCAACATGCTTTTTAGTTCCTCTTTACTTTCTGCCAAAAGGGTGGTGTAGGAGGATTCAAAGGACATTCCCATTGTTAATGCAAGAAAGAAGGAACAGGTGTCATTGAGTAGAATGGCAATCCTCTTTAAGTTACTGGGTTCTCTACTTGCAATGGGGAAGATAGAATTCCAAGATAGGAGAGACCAGGTGATAGCACTTAACTCCCTGAAGCAAGATGGACACAGGCAGCAAAGCTGGGGTGACGATGAGGGATTCTTGCCCAAAGAGGCCATATGAAAATAGCTAGTAGACCTTAGAGTGCCAAAAGATTAGCCTGACAGACAATGTGAGTATTGCTTCACCTGTATAACCAAAAAAGATTAAGAGTGAGTAAGCAGAAGTTTGGTGTCAGTTGCTACAATTAAATGCCATGATTCTTTACCTAGTTTCAAGATCTTTGGCCAGTTCTTAGACCCAGAGGCCAATAATCAGAGGGAATTCAATCTCCTTGAGGAAGGATCTTTACAAGTATATACAACTGTGATCCCCCTTATACATTCCCAGAGTGACTTATTACCACTTACAGAAATTTTACACTAATAAAATGAAATATGCAAATGTTCACAGGGATGTTGGATACAAAGAAAGGTAATACTGATACAGTGGAAACATTATTTGTAATGAAAGAAGTAAATACATGACCACTGGACCTTCTATTTTTTAAATACTCAGCTGGAATCCTGTGAGCTCTTAGCATCTGTAAGATGTAAGACTTCATCTCACATTTGAAGTCTGACTTCAAATTACAGCACCTTCATCTCCTTATCTGATGGCTTTCTCTAACCCTCAAAGCTTACCCTTGCCTCCACACACAGCAGACAGGATTCCTGAAAATGAATGCCATTTAAGAACAACTCAACTCCTGCTACCTTTGAGGCCTATGTTCTACTCTCTTTCAAATCATATTTTAAGTGGCTTGGTAATGCACTTTATATTGGCTGTCTTTTCTTCTTGGTCTTGATTTCTTACTCTCCTAGCAGTGTTTCCAACATCTGTTGGATCATAGAAAAAGCAAGAGAATGCCAGAAAATGTCTACCTCAGTTTCATTGCTGAAGGTAAAGCCTTTGAGTACGCTAAAGCCTTTGACTGCGGGGATCACAAAAAACTGTGGAAAATTCTTTAAAAAATGGGAGTACCAGACCTTACCTGTCTCCTGAGAAATCTATAAGCAGGTCAAAAAGCAACAGAACCAGACATGAAACAATTGACTGGTTCAAAATTGGGAAAGGAGTACGTCAAGGCTGTATACTGTCATCTTACTTATTTAACTTATATGCAGAGTACATCATGTGAAAAGCCAGACTGGATGAAGCACAGGCTGGAATCAAGATTTCAGGGAGAAATATCAATAACCTCAGATATGCAGAAGACACCACCCTTATGGCAGAAAGTGAAGAACTAAAGANGTTTCCCCATCTATTTCCCATGAAGTGATGGGACCAGATGCCATGATCTTCGTTTTCTGAATGTTGGCCACGTTAGTCCTCCCATAATTTCCACTCATTAAATCCACCTGTTTAGGCTAAAAATAAGTTCAATACATCTTCTATGAGATAGCCATTCAAATACTTGAAGATAGGTCTTATTCAACAGTATATTAAAGACTCAGTGCCAAGGTGCCAGGTACTGTCACAGGAAATTGGCGTAATTCTCACTTTCCAAGATGGTGTGGCAGGTAAGTCTCCACAGAGCCAGCGAGGCCTGGCTGGTGAGGCTGAGTCAGGGGCTGTGGCCGCCCTATCCATGGTGACCACCACCCCAGCCTCACTCAGCATCGTATGTCCTGCTGAGAAGAGGCCTCAGTGGCCAGCCAGGCCTTACCCAACTGGCTTGAGGCTGGAGAGGCTTAGAATGTGGGGAATTTATACTGGAAGCCTGAAAGTGAAAGTGAAGTTGCTCAGTCTTGTCTGACCCTTTGTGACCTTATGGACTATAGCCTACTGTGGGCAGGAATCCCTTAGAAGAAATGGAGTAGCCATCATGGTCAACAAAAGAGTCCAAAATGCANTATCTCTTTCAGAATTTTCCACAGTTTATTGTGCTCATGAACCAAGGAAAATTTGAAGTGGTCAAACAAGAGATGGCAACAATGAACATTGACATTATAGGACTCAGCGAACTAAAATGGACTGGAATGGGTGACTTTAACTCAGACGACCACTATATCAACTACTATGGGCAGGAATCCTTCAGAAGAAATGGAGTAGCCATCATGGTCAACAGAAGAGTCCAAAAATGACAGAATGATCTCTGTTTGTTTCCAAGGCAAACCATTCAATATCACAGTAATCCAAGTCTATGCCCCAACCAGTAACACTGAAGAAGCTGAAGTTGAACAGTTCTATGAAGACCTACAAGACCTTTTAGAACTAACACCCAAAAAAGATGTCCTTTTCATTATAGGGGACTGGAATGCAAAAGTAGGAAGTCAAGAAACACCTGGAGTAACAGGCAAATTTGGCCTTGGAGTAAGGAATGAAGCAGGGCAAAGACTAATAGGGTTTTGCCAAGAAAATGCACTGGTCATGGCAAACACCCTCTTACAAAAACACAAGAGAAGACTCTACACATGGACATCACCAGATGATCAACACAAAAATCAGAACTACCTTATGACCCAGCAACCCCATTGCTGTGCATACACACCTAGGAAACCAGAATTGAAAGAGACATGTGTACCCAGTGCTCATCGCAACACTGTTTATAATAGCCAAAACATGGAAGCAACCTAGATGTCCATCAGCAGATGAAAGGATAAGAAAGCTGTGGTACGTATACACAATGTATATATATACATTAGTCAGCCATTAAAAAGAATATATCTGAATGAGTTCTAACAAGGTGGATGAAACTGGAGCCGATTATACAGAGTGAAGTAAGTCAGAAAGGAAAACACCAATGCAGTATACTAACGCATATATGTCCATGTGTAGAGTCTTCTCTAGTGTTGTTGGAAGAAGGTGTTTGCCATGACCAGTGCATTTTCTCGGCAAAACTCTATTAGTCTTTGACCTACCTCATTCCACATTCTAAGGCCAAATTTGCCTGTTACTCCAGGTGTTTCTTGACTTCCTACTTTTGCATTCCAGTCCCCTATAATGAAAAGGACATCTTTTTTGGGTGTTAGTTCTAAAAGGTCTTGTAGGTCTTCATAGAATTGTTCAACTTTAGCTTCTTCAGCATTACNAGGAGAAAGGGACGACAGAGGATGAGATGGCTGGATGGCATCACCAACTTGATGGACATGAGTTTGAGTAACCTCTGGAAGTTGGTGATGAACAGGGAGGCCTGGCATGCTGCAATGCATGGGGTTGCACAGAGTTGGACACTACTGAGCGACTGAACTGAACTGAACTGAAAGATCCTATTAGTAGGGGAAAAATTGCTCTCCTTAGCAAAAGGAAAGAGGAAACACTGGCCACACCCTCATCCATAGCAGCTCCTTCACCATGTTTACGCCAGAACTTAACTTCCTTTGGTGGCAGCTCTTTAGAGCACTTAGCACCTGACCCCAGTGCAATCAATGTCCAGACTGATCAGAAGTTTAGGAGGTGTCCTGGTGCAAGAAACATTGTCCAAACAGGGATGGTGATGGTTCAACAGACTTGCTCTTTTTGAGAATTTGGTATCTGCATGGAGAGAATTTAGTTCCTGATTGTTTTAATGGTCCTATTGTTGTGAAGCTGGAGATTTCCTCATACCAAAAGAAGTACTAGCTCTCTCAGTGGCCCAGTTCTGCAGTGTAGTTTTGTGAGTGGTTCCTGAAAGCCTAATCTTTGAGTCTTTTTTTTTTTTCCCCTCCCAATGACTTCATATGCCGTTCGATATCTGTAACAAATCCTTTCCTGCTTTAACTGGTTAGAGCGGATTCTGTTCTCTGAATCTGGTCCTTGGCTGATACAAATGTAATTCCTGCATTAAAGGCATTACAACCTTTTGCAGATTTAGGCGTATAAACAAGTCACTGATAAAGCTATGATTTAGGTACATAGAGAGTACAACAGGTCTGTAAGAGGTGAGTGCCTAAACTTGAGGGCGCCAAGAAATGATTCAGAGGCAAGGCAGCACTGTAACCTGAAACCTATGTATGAGATGGTAGCAGAAGGGCAAGGAGAGGAGGGCAGTCCACACCAAGGAGGTGGCAAAGGTACGAAGACGAGAGAGTAGGCGTGGAGAGTTGAGTTCAGGAACAAGAACAGTGAGGACACTGGCTGGTCAGGCTTCAGGTGCAGGGGTGTTAGAGCTGCGAGAACCTTTAGGAATGATCTAATGTAGACCATTTATTTTACTCATTCAAACACTGAAGCCAGAGAAATGAAATGACCATTTTGAGACCAAACACTAACTTCATAATCCATCCTAGAACACAGGTCTTCTAACTCTCAGGCCAGTGTCTTGCCAGGTAGTATACCTAGACGCCTAAATTTTTATCCTCTGTCTGTGAATCTTATAAGCAATGGAATTTCAAAAGTGAGTGAAAAAAATGTCTGAATGTCAGGGAAGATAAGAGAGTCGAGAAAGATGAGTACCTCTGTGAGTGCCCTGGGCACAGCACCAAGAGCCCCATCTGACTTTGCTGTCTGTGTGCCTCACAGCCCAGCTCAGGAGATGCCTATGTGGCACACTGCTGCCACATCAGCCCTTTGCCTACTGCGTGCCTCCAGTGGCCCCATGAGGGTCATAGTCTGTGGCTCTGTCCCATAGACTAAAGACCACCTGGTTCCCTGATCACTGGACATAAATAAGGAAGAAGAGAGAGCGTAGGTAGATTTGCTCCAATCTGTGACTGCTCTTGGAAAAATAGTCCAAGGATCACCTGCTCTCTTTCTCCCTCCACATCATGTATCCACTTATCTCTTTACCATCTATCCATCTGTCCATCCATCCATCCCCTCCACCACTTATCTGTCAATATTTCTACATATCTATTTATTCAAGCATCTTTAACTGTAAGGTCAAATACTCATCTCATGCTCACCCTGTGTCAGGCAGTGCTCCTAGTGTGTTACAGAAATTAATTCAGGTTACATGATTCTGATAACAGCCCTGTGATGTGGATGTTTTCTCCCCATTTTATAGGTAAGGAAATCAGAGCAGTTAAGTAACTTCTCAAAGTTAACATAACTTATATCTGTCTGCCTACCTTCGTGTACACATTCCTTTCCTTCCTTGAAAGGTAACTTCCCATCCTATTGATCACCAAGTTTGTTAGTTCTGTTTCCTAAAGAAAGTGAAAGTGGTCATGTCCTTTGCGACCCCGTGGACCGTGTACCCTGCCAGGTTCCTCTGTCCATGGGATTTTCCAGGCAAGAATACTGGAGTGGGTTGCCCTTTCCTTTTCCAGGGGATCTTCCCAATCCAGGGATCGTGCCCAAGTTTCCTGCATTGCAGGCAGACCCCTTTACCATCTGAGCCACAACTGCCTCCTCTTAGTTGAGTTCTGGCTTCCTCCCCAGCCATGCAGCCGGTCCTGATTTTGGATGATTGTCATAGTCTCCCTGTGAGTCACTCTGATTTCAATCTCCACTTCCTCTACACCTCAAAAACATTTCCCTGGCACAGGCAGAGTGATCTTTCTAAACAGTGTTTCCCAAGAGAGACGTCTGGAGCACTGAGGGACATACAGCAGCCTTGGCCTCGTGTCACCCGGCATCTCCAGCTCCCCTCAGTCACTGTGAGAAACAGAAGACCCTATACACGTTCCAACATCATAGCTGAGAACTTTTCTTAGAATAAAAGTACAGAGACTTCCTTGGTGGTACACTGGTTAAGACTCCGTGCTTCCACAGCAGGGGTCATGGGTTCGATCCCTGGTTGGGGAACTAAGATTCCGCATGCTGTGAATCAAGCCAAAAAACAAACCCCACACACATACAAAAGATCATCTCTCTTAAAGCTGCTTAAAGCCCTAAGATGAGTTTGCTAGTTCAACAACTATTTATTACACCTTCCCATGTCAGGTACTGGCCTAGGTGGTGGGGTGGTTGTTTTTTACTTTCTAAGTCGTGCTTGACTTTTTGCAACCGCATGGACTGTATGTAGCCTGCCAGGCTCCTCTGTCCCTGAGATTTGCCAGGCAAGAATACTGGAGTGGTTTGTCATGCCCTCCTCCCGGGGATCTTCCTGACCCAGGGATTGAACTGGTGTCTCCTGCATCTCCTACACTGCAGGCAAATTGTTTCCTGCTGAGCCACCAGGTAGCAGGGAGGCAGCAGTAAATAAGCCCCATTCCAATGCTCATGGACAGGGAAGCCTGGTGTGCTGCAGCGCTTGGGGCTGCAAAAAGTTGGACATGACTGAGCAACTGAACTGAACTGAACCCTTATGAAGCTCGCTGTCTAGAGGGGATGACAGGGGATGACATGGAGCAATTACAGAACTGTTCGATGCTTCACAGGAGGTGTGCAGGCAGGGGCACCAGAGCCAGAGGGGCCAGGAACTGCCCCCTGAAAGATCTGAGACTTCAGCTGCAACTTGAAGAACAAGCAGGAGTCAGCTGTGCCGAGTGGGTGGTCAGGACATTTGGGCAGCAGGGAGTGAACAAGGATCCTGGTCAGAAAGGACCGTGTGGATACTGTTCTCAGTGAGGGGAAGGGCACAGCAAGTCCTGCAACCAGGAGAGGACTGCTGAGGCTGGGCCAGTGTGGTGAGGAGGCAAGAGAAAGCTGCCGGTTGGTGCGCCGGTAGGGCACTGGTCTTCCTTCCAGGACAAATGAAGGTTTATTTTAGAATACAATTTGAAGCAATAAAATGCCCCCATGTTAGATGCACAGTTCAATGGCCACCTGCCACCAGGATACAGCAGGCTTCCATCTGTCAGAAAGTTCCCTGGGACTCTTTTGCACTCAGTCCCCCTCCGCTGGCCACCACTGCTCTGCTTTCTCTTTCACTCTGGATTAGTTTCACCTGTTCTGGAACTCAGCGATTTAAGAACCTCTTCGAACAAGTGGGAGGCAGCAAGAACAGGTGGGAGAGAGCCGTTAGCAGGCTTCTGTGGTAACCAGGCAGGAGCTGAACGTGAGAATGATGGCAGGCTTGGAGAAGATGGCACGGAGACAATCAGGATGGATCCATTCCCAGCATATAAAGGCCACACACGCTGTAATCCGGTCACAGAGAACTGCTCCCCTCTTCCGGGGCCAATCAAGGTCCTCCATACGTCCAGGTCCCTGTAATGCTTGTCACCATTCCTTGAGAGCGTCCTTTCTCCCTGCTGGCATAGTTCCAGTCCCCATTCACGATCTAGCTGGTTCTCTTCTGGGAAATATTTACCAGCCCTTTCTGGTAGGTTGACTCATTTCTTTCTCTACCATCTCTATGATCTCGTTATAATTTGTACAAGTACTTGTGTGTCTTAACCCCCCACTACACTGGAAGCTCCTTAAAGATAGGGGCTGTGTCCTCCTCCTCTTTGGGTGGCCCATCAAAAACAGGTGTCCTATAAACATCTGCCACATAGATGGGCGTGCTGCTAAAGATTGAATGCTGCTTATCTCCCCTTCCCCCACCTTCCTGCTATTCCCTCCCTTCCTCTCTATGTCTCTCTCTTCAGAGCCTGCTGTAAAATGAAAATAAGCACTTAGGATAATAACTGTAAGAAAACAGACATTTATTTCCGCAATGAAGCTGATTGGAAACAGTGGTGATTCAAGTTGACTGGTGTGCTCAGATTCTACCGACTATGGCGAGACTCTGCCCTCCAGTTAGAAGCACCATTTTCGTGCACTGCCGCTTCCATAGCATACAGAGAAGACACAGGCACAGAGCTCTGGGGAGCTTGTTTGTTATGCTCCCTTTCCACTGGGAACCTGCTCAGTCTCTCCCAGTCTCACATTCTGGATTAAACCTCGGAATAACCTGCTGACTGTTCCTTGGAAGACTCTCCCTGGAAGGCCTTGTGTGGCCATGTTTGGGATGTCTCTGGCTCTCCATTCCTGACTGGTTCTGGAAGTGACTGCAAGAGTGAACCTGTGATCTGATGCAGTGTGACAAGTCCTCTGGGTGAGGGGATACGATTCTGTAAGGAGAGCATCTGTGATCACACACTTGTGGTGGAAGGAAATGACATTCTCTTTGGTTGTTTTTTTTCCTGCTCACTTGTAATTGGCGTTTCCCAGGAAGCTCAGCTGGTAAAGAATCCTTCAGCAATGCAGGAGACTCTGGTTCAATTCCTGAGTCAGGAAGTTCCCCTGGAGAAGGGATAGGCTACCCATTCTAGTATTCTTGGGCTTCCTTGGTGGCTCAGACAGTAAACAATCTTCCTGCAATGCAGGAGACCTGGGTGTGATCCCTGGGTTGGGAAGATCCCCTGGAGGAAGGCATGGCAACCCACTTCAATATTCCTGTCTGGAGAATCCCCATGGACAGAGGAGCCTGGCGGGCTTACTCACTTTTACTCAAACCCCATTACCCTATTTTCTTAGGACAGAGTTGCCAGGCTGAGTTAGGAAGCAGAAAGATAGTAAGAAATAGGTCTCGGCATGTGCACATCTCAGAAAAGATTTGGGATTATTACAAGTCATGTTTTGAGTAACTGGTAGTTCCTTTTTTCTAATCTTAAAGTGTCCTTTGAAATAATAGAATACCAACAACTGGTGTATTTATATGATGAAGAAACTCTTGAGTATATTATATTTTAGGCATTTTGACCTTCATTGTTTAATCAAAAAAACATAAAACTTTTGTACCAACACTTTGAAATCAAAGTCCATATTTGATTTGAAATTAATGTCCATATTTTATGCATAAATTACGCCAGTTGCTGAGGAGTAACAATAAGACGGTAACGTGTCCTAACAAAATGGTTAGACAAAAGTAAATAGTTTCAGCATCACACCACATATACTTATGAACAGAACCAAGTAGTAACAAAATGGGCAGTGGTCTGTGGAGAAGGAGGACAGCAAATCTTCATCAGGGCACTGGTAATAAAGTAGGGTTTGAAGGTTAAATAAAGTTCAGGCAAATAAGAGGAAGACATGTTTTCCAAGAGAAAAAACAACACATGCAAATCACGAGACAGTATTTTGAGTGTGTGCAAACACTGGCCATTCAGGTTTGGTTGTGTGTATCTGTCCAGGTTGGTGGCTGGGGGCTAGGGGTGGTGGAGAGAGAGGTGACATCAGGGCTTGTGGCCAAGAGAAGACTCTGGCCCCAGGATACCTGGCTTCAAGTCCCAGCTTTGCCACTTACAATCTGTATAAAATGGAGCTAAATTCTTAGCCTGTCTTCACTTTACTTTTATTGTGAAGAGGAGGATAAAAAAATAACACCTCCACCAAAGAATTTTTCTGAACATTAAATGAAATTACTAATCAAACACTGAGTACTCCATCTTCTAGTATGAGGGGGGCTTTTGATAAATACCACTTCTCATGGAGGTAGAAAATGAGAAATTAAAGTTGACAAGAGCTAGATCAAGAAAAGCTATGTATATAGATGACAGACTGGAGGTTGCTGGAGGGGAGAGGGAAGCTGGGACGGGCAACATAGTGGTGGGGGATTAAGAGGTAGAAACTATTATGCCTGAAACGAGCTTCAGGGACGCAGTGTGCAGCACAGGCCATAGAGCCAGGGTTTCGTGATGGCTATGAATGAGGTATAACCTTTAAAGGCTGTGAGTCACTGTGTTGTCCACCTGTAACTTATACAGTAGTGTTCATAAGCTGTGTGTGTGTGTGAAGCCACTTCAGTCGTAGCCGACTCTTTGCAACCCTATGGACTGTAGCCCCGCCAGGCCTGTCCACGGAATTCTCCAGGCAAGAAAACTGGAGTATGTTGCCATGCCCTCCTCCAGGAGCTCTTCTCAACCCAGGGATTGAACCCACAGCTTTTACATCTCCTGCACTGGCAGGAGGGTTCTTTACCACGAGCACTACCTGGGAAGCCCACATAAGGTATACTTCAATTGAAAATAAAAAGCCGGGCAAACCACACTAAGGGAAAGACGGAAATGTTTCAATCCAGGGTGTGTAGAGGGAAACCTGCACCTGGGCAGCTAGGTGGACAGACAGAAGTGAGAGCAGAGGGGCGGCTATTTCGGCGGTCCAGGAGAGACCGAGAAGGCCTGAGTCCACACAGTGGCAGTGGGGGTGGGAGAAGGGAAAAGGAATGAATTTGAAAGATATGAAGCGGATAAATTGATGTAGATTGATGACCACCTAGATGTCAGAAGAAAAAGATGGGTAAATGTCTAGGATCATATACAGGGCCAGGCGTGGGTGACTTGGGTGTTGGGAAACCCACCCAACCAGAACATGGACTAGAAGGAAACTATGGTTTGGAGGGCTGTGAGTTTACCAGCCTGGAGATAAACAATGTCTTCTGTGTTCTGTCCGAAGACTTGGAGGCACCAATGACTCTGAAATAGGAAGGAGATAGCTAGGGAAGTGGCTGAAGATGGGTAAAGGGTCAAAGGAGGATATTTATTCATTTATTAGCTGCCCTTATTTGTGCATTTGGTCAGAGTTAAATATTTCCTCACTGCCCTCAGCCTTTTGTTCAGGGAAAGCATAGTCACACTTGGATGGGTGCCTGGAAGTAGGAAAGAGATCCCCTCTACATGGTGCCATAGGAAGGAAGAAGCCAGAAGAGAGGTGGAGGAGAGAGGAGTCCGGGTGACTGTTGTGGGGTGTGCAAGCCGGGAGACTGAGAGCAGCTACCTCAGCAGGGCCTGGGTCCTTATAGGCTTCAGGGGACAGAATAGACAGGGAAATCTTGCCAGGGAAATGAAGTGTACCAATTATTCAATTACCCACCATTATGAAAATTGGTATGATAGGTGGTACTTCTGAGTGGAGGCTCAGGGGAGGCTGGAAGGCATAAATGAGACAATTAGTTGAGCTCTTTGATCAGGATTTGATTGACCTCTTCCTTCATTAAGCTGAGCTCTGGCCACCCCATACATCACTGTTTAGGAGAATTGATTTAAATTGCAACTGATGGGCTCACAGCAACAAACGCACAGTCTGCAGCTGAAGACTGGGGAGGCTGGAGCCCTCTTCCCTCAGTGGATGAAGTCTTCCAACCTCCTGTACCTGCTCGTGCCTGCTGACTCCAGGGAAACTTGTGGGCATGCCCCCATCCCTCAAAAGTGGGAAGCTGGGAATATATCCAACACTCTGCTCACATTAGAGAGCAGCCTGGCCAACTGCAGCATACTACACTGAGGATGACTATATGCTCTTTACACAAAATTATGCAGATTGTGTCAATATGTTAGATCTGAATTCTTTTTACAAAGCATCTTTGTATCTCACAGTTATTTGTGTATCTACTTGTTATGAAGCTTGTCATATTATACTGACTTTTCTTTTCACATTTATTATCCTCACTATTCAGTACACTTTTCAAAAGCAAAACTTCTTCTCCATGCCCAACATGGTACTACCCATACTGAGAAAGTCAAATTATTTCATGAGAGCATAGAGAGCAGACTTGTGGTTGCCAAGGGGGGAGGTGTAGGGGGAGGGCAGGAGTGGGAGGTGGGGGTTAGCAGGTGTAAGCTATTACATATAGAAAGGAAAAACAACAAGGTCCTACTGTATAGAACAGGGAACTAAATTCTATATTCCATGATAAACCATAATGGAAAAGAATATTTTTAAAAAGAATGTATATATGTATGTGTAACTGATCCATTTTGCTGTAGAGCAGCAGTTAATGCAACATTGTAAATCAACTATACTTAAATTAAAAAAAATTTTTTTTTTAATTCTATGAGTGCAGTTTACTCAAGGGGGGAGGGAGGAAAACACCAGTGTATAAACACAGGCTATAACTAAATACTGAGAAACATATGTATTTTAGTGAAATATCAGAAGAACATTTGGAGTTAAATCATAAAATATGAAATGTATTATATGTTTTATTCACCATTGAGTTATGTCCGTTAGGAAGTTTTAAATTTTTAATTTTGAAACAGTCTTAGACATACAGAAAATACAGTTGCAAATTATATCAATTGTTGAAGTGATAAAATGATGACCTTAAGAATTACTGATGTTGGTGGGAATATAATTCAGCACAGCTACTGTGGGCAACAGTATACCGTTCCTTAAAAAACTAGAAATAGAGTTCCATCTATCTACNAAATTTTTAATTTTGAAACAGTCTTAGACATACAGAAAATACAGTTGCAAATTATATCAATTGTTGAAGTGATAAAATGATGACCTTAAGAATTACTGATGTTGGTGGGAATATAATTCAGCACAGCTACTGTGGGCAACAGTATACCGTTCCTTAAAAAACTAGAAATAGAGTTCCATCTATCTACAATGTGGGAGGCCTGGGTTCGATCCCTGGGTCAGGAAGATCCCCTGGAGAAGGAAATGGCAATCCACTCCAGTACTAGTGCCTGGAAAATCCCATGGACAGAGGAGCCTGGTAGGCTACAGTCCATGGGTTTGCAAAGAGTCAGACACGACTGAGAGACTTCACTCAGTCACTCACTCATGTAAAAGTTCAGTTGGTAAAGGATCTGCCTGCAATGCAGGAGACCCTGGTTCGATTCCTGGGTCAGGAAGATCTGGTGGAGAAAGGATAGGCTACCCACTCCAGTACTCTTAGGCTTCTCTTATGGCTCAGCTGGTAAAGAATCCACCTGCAATGCGGGAGACCTGGGTTCGATCCTGGGGTTGGGATGATCCCTTGGAACAGGGAAAGGCTACTCACTCCAGTATTCTGGCCTGGAGAATTCCACAGACTGTATAGCCCATGGAGTCACAAAGAGTTGGACACAACTGGCAGGCTGCAGTCCATGGGGTTGCTAGGGGTCGGGCACGACTGAGCGACTTTCACTTTCACTTTTCACTCTTATGCATTGGAGAAGGAAACGGCAAGTGTTCTTGCCTGGAGAATCCCAGGGACTGAGGAGCCTGATTGGCTGCCATCTACGGGGTCGCACAGAGTCGGACATGACTGAAGCGACTAAGCAGCAGCAGCAGCAGAGTGACTTTCACTTTCATATAATGCAGTAATCCTACTCCGGGGCATATATCTGGAAAAGACAAAATCTCTAATTGGAAAAGATGCATGCACTCCAATGTTTATAGAAGCACTACTTACAACAGGCAAGACATGGAAGTAACCTAAGTGTCCATCAACAGATGAATGGATAAAAAAGATACGGGTGTGTGTGTGTGTGTGTGTGTGTGTGTAATGGAATATCACTCAGCCACAAAAAAGAACGAAAAACGCCATTTGCAGCAACACAGGTGGACTGAGAGTGCCATACTGAGTGAAGAAAGTCAGAGAAGGAGAAATACCTTATGGTGTCCTTTATATGCAGAATCTAAAAAGAAATGATACAAATGAATTTACTTACAAAACAGAAAGAGACTCACAGACTTAGAGAATGAACTTATGGTTGCTGAGGGGAAGGATGAGGGGAAGGCACAGGTAGAGAGTTTGGGATGCACATGTACACACTGCTGTACTTAAAATGGATAACCAGGCACTCAGCGCAAGCAGCGGCAATGGCCGGGTGGGCCGGCTGCACTCAGCGCGGCTGAGAGGAGCTGCCCCATGTCGGAGGACAGAGACAGCGGCCAAGAGTCCTGGGCTGTGGCGATGCAGGAACAGCTGAGAGGAGCCACCCCACTTCCGAGGACAAGGGCAGCGGCCAAGCGTGCCAGGCTGCGACGGCGCGGGAACAGCTGAGAGGAGCCACACCGTGTCCGAGGTCAGAGGCGGCAGCCGGGAGGAGCCACCCCGAGCCCGAGGCCAGGGTCTGGGGCCGGGAAGAGCCACCCCACGTCTGAGGCCAGGGTCGGGGGCTGGGAAGAGCCACTGATTGATTAGCACTCAGCACGGGTGGCTGCAACCACCAGCGCACTCAGCCTGGCCGAGAGAAGTTGCCCCACGTCCGAGGTCAGGGTCGGGGACTGGGAAGATCAACTCTCATCCANGGAGGGGAGTTTGGGGGAGAATGGATACATGTATATGTATGGCTGAGTCCCTTTGCTGTTCACCTTAAACTGTCACAACATTGTTAATCAGTTATACCTGAATACAAAATAAAAAGTTTAAATAAATGAACCAAAGAATATACAAATGAGTCTACTTATAAAACAGAAAGAGATTCATGGACATGAAAACAAACTTTTGGTTACCAAATGGGGAAAGGACAAGGGGAGGAATAAATTAGGAGTATGTGATTAACAGATATATACCACTATATTGAAAATAGATAAGCAATAGATATTACTGTATAATACAGAGAATAGTATCCAAATCTTATAATAACCTATAATGGAAAATGGTCTGAAATATATATATGACTTACACATATATAGCCGAATCACTTTGCTGTATACCTGAAACCAACACAATATTTTAAATCAAGTATGTTTCAACAAAAAGAAAAATTATTGAAATAAATAAAGCTATTGGTCTTGACAGTAACTGGATCCTGATCCTCTTTTGCACTGTGGTGTCATTTCTCCTAGGCCCTCTCAACAGAAAGAGATAGGAAATGTATGGAAGTAGGTGGTGATGGGTTAGTTATTAAGTCTTGTCACCACAAGAACTGTGGCCCACCAGCCTCCTCTGTCCATGGGATTTCCCAGGCAAGAATATTGAAGTGGGCTGTTATTTCCTTCTCCCGGGGATCTTCCCAACCCAGGGATCAAACCCTACATTTCTGGCAGTCTCTTGCATTACAAGTGGGTTCTTTACTGCCTGAGCAACCAGGGACACCTATAACACAGTACTCAGTTTGGTAGTGTTGAATGTGTTCACAGTGTTGTGAAACAGATCTCCAGAACTTTTTCATCCTGCAAAACTGAAACTCTGCACCCATTAGACAATTGTCCATCCCCTCTTCCCTCTGCCCCTGGTAATCACCATCACCATTCTACTTTCTATGAACCTCAATACTTTAGAACCTTGTGTAAGTAGAATCATATATTTGTCTTTTTGTGACCAGCTTATTTCACATAGTATCATGTCCTCAAGGCTCATCTGTGTTGTAGCATGTGACAAGATTTTATTTTCAAGGCATAATATCACATACAAAGGAACAATGTTCTACTGTATGTATATATTTTTTCTTTTTCCATTTTTCTGTCAATGGACCCTGGGGTTGCCTCTACCACTTGGCTATTGTGAATAATGCTACTATTAACACGAGTGTACACATTTCTCCTCCAGACCCTATTTTCAATTCTTTTGGACAAATACCCAGAAGTGGGCTTGTTGATCACATGGTAGTTCCTTTTTTTTTTTTTTGAGGAATCCCAATGCTATTTTCCCCAACTAAATTTCTGATTCCTCTCTTTCCCTTATTTCCATATGCCATCAGTCACCCAGTGTTGTGAATTTTATTGCTTATTATTAGAAAAGTGATGTTTTTATGCCAGGGTGACATGCTCTGTCTTTCACACATGCTAATGGACAAAATTTAGCTGGAACCAGGGTTGGGGCTGAGGTGAATTGAGCAAAGAACTCAAATGCAAAAATTTTAAGAGAGTGGTCAGAAAACTCAGTCATTAGGACAAATAAAACTTCATGTAATATTTTTTAAAAAAATCAAATTCATTGCCAAAAAACCCATTATGAACAAATGCCAAAATTTCAGATAAAGAAGTACCTTGCAGAGTCATACTGGAGCTTGAGGCAAAAGGAAAACCCTGTAACACTGATCCTTTCTTTAACTTGAAATTTCGTGTTAAAATATTGTCTATCTTTGTAGCCAAGACAAGTTCCTCATTTCCCTCACCCTAGTCCTGGCCCTGACTGGGATACTTGTCAATTGTTTAGGATAATTATCCCAGACTTGCTTTTACGTTTAGAAAATGCTGAGGACAGTGAGCTGTGTTTTGTGTATTATACCACCTTCGTCACTTTTCATGTTCCTCTTTTATATATGACTCAAGTATGCTTCAGTCATACTTAACCACTGTGAAGTCACTCAGTCGTGTCCAACTCTTTGTGACCCTGTGGACTGTAGCCTACCAGGCTCCTCTGTCTATAGGATTTCCAGGCAAGAGTACTGGAGTGGGTTGCCATTTCCTTTTCCAACTTAACCGTCGGGAGCTCCCTAAATATTCTTAGTTTTTCATAGCTCTATCTTGTGCATATATTAAGCCTGCTGCTTGGAATGCCCTCTCCCACTTAATGAATTCCTAGTCATTCATCTGAGCCAGCTGAACAATCACCTCCTCTGTGAGCCATCTTTCACACCCCCAGTTAGAATTTACTAATAACTTCCTCCTTCTGCTTATATTACAGCACCAAGCACATTCCATTGTTACTATTTATTTATTGGTGGTTAAGAAGAACAAAATGTTTGTTTTCAGTTGATTCCAGGATACCATTAGGGAGAGAACTGTCGTTACATCTTCTTTGAGGACACAAACCATTTTTACTCAGATATTAAAGGCAGGGTGGCTCCATGATGTTGGAGGATTTGGGAGTAGACACATTTTTGTCCCAGTGGACTGTGAGTTCCCTGAGGGCAGAGACCATGCCTTTTTCACCCTCAGTACTGAGTAGGCATATGGTGGGCTTTCAATAGCATTTGAATGGAACTGGCACTCAGTGTGCTAACACTGTTTATATCAGCCTAACCCCGCTGGATATTGTTGCTAGATGTTGGTCAATGGAACAAAAGGAATAAAACATTGCTATTAAGAGCTGTTTGAAAGGTATATCCTTAAAACACAATAAAAACCTAAGAACTACGTGGAAAAATAACCAAATGTAAACTTAGTGACAGAAATAGTTAGTGGTGAGAGATATAAACTCTGCAGCAGAGAAACAGGCCTGAAAGCCAAAGAGCTAAGAGGCTGGTTAAGGAGAAGCTGCCAGTCTGTGCTGGCTCCCCCTGGTAGTAGCAGAGTTCACTTGAGGTGAAAGGCTTTGAGGGCATAGGAAAGTAACCTCCAGACTGCTACTGCCCTGCTTTCAGTGGAATTCTTAGGATTAGAACCTACTCCTTGGAGGAAAAAAAGAAGTTAGAAGTTAGGGCTATTTTCCCTCTTTTCCTGAGAAGCCACTGACAAGAAAAAGAGGAAGGAAGGAAGGAAGGGAGGGAGAAAAAAGTTAGTTAGCTGGTTCAGTTCAGTTCANCCCTGCTTTCAGTGGAATTCTTAGGATTAGAACCTACTCCTTGGAGGAAAAAAAGAAGTTAGAAGTTAGGGCTATTTTCCCTCTTTTCCTGAGAAGCCACTGACAAGAAAAAGAGGAAGGAAGGAAGGAAGGGAGGGAGAAAAAAGTTAGTTAGCTGGTTCAGTTCAGTTCAGTTCAGTCGCTCAGTCGTGTCTGACTCTTTGCGATCCCATGAATCGCAGCACGCCAGGCCTCCCTGTCCATCACCAACTCCCAGAGTTCACTCAGACTCACGCCCATCAAGTCAGTGATGCCATCCAGCCATCTCATCCTCGGTCGTCCCCTTCTCCTCCTGCCCCCAATCCCTCCCAGCATCAGAGTCTTTTCCAATGAGTCAGCTCTTCTCATGAGGTGGCCAAAGTACTGGAGTTTCAGCTTCAGCATCACTCCTTCCAAAGAAATCCCAGGGCCGATCTCCTTCAGAATGGACTAGTTGGATCTCCTTGCAGTCCAAGGGACTCTCAAGAGTCTTCTCCAACACCACAGTTCAAAAGCTGGTTAAAGCTCCTTGCAAATATGCTAATGATAGACCTCCTGGAAGGGAAACTCATGGGTACTTCCTTCTAAGAGTTTTTATCTATGAAAAACTTTTTAGAAGGATATACCTGGTCAGTCTAGGATGGCTTGTGATAAACACAGCTGGAGCCTATGGATTTATGGGCTCCTTGGAAAGTGACATGCAAACTATGTAACTATATAAGTAGAAGACAGATGTTTCATAACCCAAGTTGTTTCTGTTTTAGTGATGACAGCATGGATTGCTTAAAGGCATCATATGTTAAATCTGGTCCAGAGAAAAACTTAACGTGGCAAAAAAAGACCCAGAGAGCAGCTTTCATAGACCACGATCTCTAGGATTTATCTATATTTCAAAATTATCTGTATTCTTGAAATTATTAGCAACTCTTTTTACTGGGCAAGATCTCTAACTCCTATGAATCTGATTTGATAAGCCGATCCTTTGTGTTATTTCATCCTAAATGTCCAACTCATACACAGTTTTTATTTTCTTTATTCCTGTTGGTTTTTAGAAATATTGCTTTAAGTGAGATAATATTTATAAAGTCCTTGGTGCCTGATATGTAGTAGAGCACTCAATAGCTATTAGCTTATCCCTTTCATTCTCCAGAAGTCTGAGCTTGTCGTCTTATGCTGATGGCATTTGGGGTAGAATGGAAAGATGTGACAAATATTAACGCTCAAGATGAAAGATCTGTTGAATACTTCTACAGCCTTCCTTCCCTTTTTGGAGGCTTTTCCTTCAGGAGCTCTTCTCTGATCCAGATGGGAGACGGTGGAGCTTAGAGTGAAAGCCATGGTGAAAACAGAAAGATTCATAAAACACTTTGAGGGTGCTGCTCCTGGGATCCTTAATGGTAGAGTAAAGGAAAGAATCACAGATGCCTCCTGGGTGTGTATAGTCAGAAAGAAGTGCTGCAGGATTTGATAGTTTAGGTATCTGGTTGCATTCGCCTGCTGAATGCTTCTCTATTCCTGACTCCTAGACTGGAGGGATGACCTGGGCTCTCTTCCTGCTCCCAGCACAGTAGGGGTGGTGCATTGCCAGTGCTGCCTTTCGACCCTCTTTTACTATGCATCCATTCAGTTCATTCAACCGGTATTGATTAAGTGCTTTCTGCATAGATAACACTATCTTAGGTCCTGGAACTATAGCAGTGGGGGAATAACAGCATCAGATATTCAATCTGCTGGGAAAGTCTCTGCTCTGTGGAGTCATTCTGCATGCTTCCCCTCTCCTCTACCCCAGGCTCTCCAACCTCCCATCTCGGCTGTAAAGGTACCTTTGTATTATCTGTCTACTCATCCACCTTCCCCCCCAATGGCCCCCACCCCACCCCTCCTCAATCCTCACTCCTCATGGTGGAGAGCCTTGGCAGTGCTTACNTATCCACAAATCCATCCAAACAAATCCTTGTCCATTTAACTGCCTCAAGGACAGTCATGAAGTAATGTTCCCTATGTTTATTGCCTGCCCTGTGAAGTTGGTTGTTTGTCCCGACCTTTGTCTTGTCTGAAGTAACAGGTAATTCTTTAACAAATACCTGAGTGCCTTCACTGGGCCAAGCGCTATTCCAAGTACTGAAGATAAAGCAAGAGCAAAGCTGACACATCTCTGCCCTTACAGAACCTGATGGGAAAGGCAGACTTGGGCAATAAAGCAGTTTGTTGAAATGGAACTCTAGTCTGCAAGTCTAGGAGAATGCCACTCAAGAGGACGAGGATAAGTGGCTATGTTCCCAAAATGCTGAGCCGGCAGGACTCCTGGTTCCTGAGAGTAACCAGAGCCGAACTGAGTCCATGTCAGCTCCGAGAAGGAGCCTGAAGGGACACATCCCTGACTTGGAGCACAAGCCTCTGGAGCTGGTATGCACCCGGCACTGCCTGGGCCCACCTGTATTCGGCCCACCTGTATTTGGCCCACTGGAACAGTTCCTGTGGGAGAAGGGAAAAGAACATCGTAGGAGAGCATCATCTTGTACATAAGTTGTTTGGACTTTCCTCTTTTCTAGGCCTTCCAGAAATTCCTTGCATACACGGGATCCTCCAATAGTTGGTCTTGCGGCCGTAAGCCTACTGCACACCCTTCTTTATCTTGACCTCTCAGTTTGCACAGGGATTTCCCTGGGGACAGTCGTTTTCCCTTTTATCATGGCTCTTATATCTTGCTGAAGGGTAGCCCCTGATCAAGCTCTGCATTTGAGTTACTGCTCTTCCCTCCAGACACTAGCTGCATTTTAAACCCCTTACCTACCACAAATGCCAAAGTCAACTACATGCTTGCTAAGTCACTTCAGTTATGTCCAACTCTGTGAGCCCATGGACTGTAGCCCATCAGGCTCCGCTGTCCATGGGGATTCTCCAGGCAAGAATACTGGAGTGGGTTGCCATGCCCTCCTCCAGGAGATCTTTCCCACCCAGGGATCAAACTTGTGACTCCTCTGTCTCCTGCATTGACAGGTGGATTCTTTATTACTAGCGCCACCTGGGAAGCTCAAAAGTCAACTACAATGATAAAGAAAATCTATAAAGTCCTAGTAAAGATTGATCCTAGTCCTGACAGAACGGCTTTCTGTGTATCTTACCCTCATTCTCATGATGAGTAACAGTTAAGAGCCCCTCTATGAACAATAAGTACTTCAAACATTTTTATCTTAACCTGGGTCTTTCAGCTGGCATTCTCCCATCTAATTAGACATAACTCAGAGGAGCTCATCATGGATTACAAAGCTTTTTAATCTTTTGAGGTTAGAAATGTGGCTTCTGGCTTCAGTCCGTTGCTATGTAAGATCTGATATACATTGCTGGAGAGCAGGTAAGAGCCAGAGGAGACCCGAGTGTTGTCACACAAACAGGAGGAGATTAGATCAAACACAAGTGGGTGGGAAGGGAACAGGGCCAGAACAGGGAAGTCCAGAAAGAACGAGGATCAACATATTTTAAAAAAAAAAAAAGCAAATATTTACTAAACACTATGATGTCAAGTAGTACCTGTGCAGAAGTATCTTTTATCTAGGGGTGTGGGACACAACTTTGTCAGCATTTGAAACTACATTTGAGCATGATGGTGGATAAAAGGAACAATTCACTTCTCCATAGATTTTCAGCTGTATTTGAGCGGCTGCTCAAATATGGATTTAGGGGAAATGTGTTCAGCTAAGATTCCCACAAATTGAAGTGGGACTTTGAAACCACTGCTACCATGAAGATAACTCAAGTATCATGCTTAGGGAATTTGCCATCTACTTGGGGCACCCACCCATGGTATAAGGCTGGTGGAGAATGAGGGCTAAAGGGAACCTCAGAAGTCTAGAAGTTCTCTGTGGGGTTGGCTGCCTAGAGCAGGCTTCTAAACTCTCTACGTTACTAGACTCTCCCTAGAGATTCTGTTTCTAGGGAGTCTAAAAGGATATAAGCCTTAAGAATTAGACAACACGAACAGTTAATACTACAGAATTCATACTATATGCCAGGCGTTGCTCTAAGTAGTTTATACAAAATTCATTGACCCCTGATGTCAAAGTGAAGAAATTAGCACAGAAAGGTAATTTGTGGGGACATGGTGAGGTTAGAAGTCAAATCATGATAGTCTGGTCCCAAAGCCTATGCATGTAACCACACTATTCTGCATAGCGTCACCTCTTAAGTGACAAGAATATAGGAGCCAACACTTCTGTGCTCGTTAGTCATTTACTTACTATTTCACTAGACTTTTACTCAGATACCTTCCAAGTGTCATGCTAAGGTAACGAGAGAAAAAGAGAAAGTGGGATGGGGAGGGAGAAAGAAAGAATTTTCAATTATAGAACTTCCCTAGTGGTGCAGTGGTTAAGACTCCAAGCTTTCACTGTGAAGGTATGGGTTCGATCCCCGGTCAGAGAAGTTCCATATGCTGTGTGGTGTGACCAAAAAAAAAAAAAAAAAAAATTGCAATTATAACATAGACATTTATAAGTTGTTGATGAAGATGAGATGCAGCTGGAAATATACATTCCAGTAAGAGTATAAATCAGTACAATTATTTTGGGAAAATGTTTGGCATTTTCTACCAAATAAAAATGAATATATTTATAACTTATGACCCAGTAGCTTCACTCCATGGTATATGCACCTCAAAGAGTACACATATATTCAATAAAAAGTTTGCAACGATATTCACGGTAGGACTATTTATATGAGCCTCAAAATGGCAACAATTCAAAATGTCTCCCAACAGCGAAATAAATATAATTAGTAAAATGAATAGATGTAATCTAATACCATATTATAATAAAAACAAATGGATAATTGCTATATACAATAACAGGGAGTAAACGTCACAGACATAGAAACCACACTGCATGATTTGATTTATATAAAATTTGAAAGTAGGCAAACAAAGCTGTATCGAAGTCAGGATCTGATTGCCTTTGGGGAGGAGAGAATGGAGATAAAAATTAAGAGGGTAAGCAAGAGGGCTGGTCTTCTGGTTGCTTGCTGGTAATTTCTTGATCTTGGTGGTTTCAGGCCTGATTTTGCTTTTTGATATATCATCAAGATAAATACTTATGTGACTTTTCTATATGCTTGTTATATATCAATAAATATGTTATTAAAAAATATACGGAATTTCCCTCATGGTCCAGTGGTTAAGAATCTGTCTGCCAATGCAAGCTACAAAGGTTCCATCCCTGGTCCAGGAAGATTCCACATGCCACACAGTAACTAAGTCAAGGTACCACAACCACTGAGCCCACACACCTAGAGCGTGTGCTTGGCAGTAAGAAAAGCCCCTGCAATAAGAAGCCCATGCAGCGCAACTAAAGAGGAGCCCACCCTCACCGCAACTAGAGAAAGCCTGTGCACAGCAGCAAAGACCCAGCACAGCTAAAAGTAAATAAATAAAACTGAAAAGCATATGATGTGATAAAAATAGGATGTTATGGGAACCCAGAGGAGGAACATCTTATCCAGTTTGGAGGTCAAGTAAAGGGGTTACATTTTCAGGGAATTTGGGACAGAGAAGATTAGGGAGATCCTGAGGTTCCAAATAGGTTGTCTTAGGAACTGGGTCTTGAAGTTGAGGCAGAAAAGAGGGCATTCCAGGTCTGGAGAGTTGAGGTGGGGGTGCCAGAGGGTAACCTGCATAAGTACAATGAATGGAATATTGGGAAAAGGGTGGGTCTCAGAAAGCCCTAGGTCAGAATCCCAGCTCGCCCAATCCACTTTGTTGCACTGGGCAAGTAGCAACTTGGGCAAACACCTCCTAACTTCAGTTTCTTTAGGGGGGAAACATGCACCCCCTGCCTGTTTTTCACAGTTATGCAATGAGACAAGGTCAGAAGGAACTGGAATTTTAAAATGCTAGTTAATTTCATCTTTCCCCACTCATTACTTCTCTCGATTTCCTGAGAAGACTCTTGAGAGTCCCTTGGACTGCAAGGAGAGCCAACCAGTCCATTCTGAAGGAGATCAGCCCNAGCCTCTTGATGAAAGTGAAAGAGGAGAGTGAAAAAGTTGGCTTAAAGCTCAACTTTCAGAAAACGAAGATCGTGGCATCCAGTCCCATCACTTCATGGGAAATAGATGGGGAAACAGTGGAAAGTGTCAGACTTTATTTTTCTGGGCTCCAAAATCACTGCAGATGGTGATTGTAGTCATGAAATCAAAAGACACTTACTCCTTGGAAGAAAAGTTATGACCAACCTAGACAGCATATTCAAAAGCAGAGATATTACTTTGTCGACTAAGGTCTGTCTATTCAAGGCTATGGTTTTTCCAATAGTCATGTATGGATGTGAGTTGGACTGTGAAGAAGGCTGAGCGCCAAAGAATTGATGCTTTTGAACTGTGGTGTTGGAGAAGACTCTTGGGAGTCCCTTGGACTGCAAGGAGATCCAACCAGTCCATTCTGAAGGAGATCGGCCCTGGGATTTCTTTGGAAGGAATGATGCTAAAGCTGAAGCTCCAGTACTTTGGCCACCTCATGCGAAGAGTTGACTCATTGGAAAAGACTCTGATGCTGGGAGGGATTGGAGGCAGGAGGAGAAGGGGACGACAGAGGATGAGATGGCTGGATGGCATCACTGACTCAATGGGCGTGAGTCTGAGTGAACTCTGGGAGATGGTGACGGACAGGGAGGCCTGGCGTGCTGCGATTCATGGGGTCGCAAAGAGTTGGACACGACTGAGCAACTGAACTGAACTGATTATATCATGATATTTTGCAACAGTATTTTACATTTAAGTTTTGTGTACGTTCTTCAACCCATTTATTAAAAAACAAAAACACCGCTAAAACAACAGGAAAATGACAAAGCCATGGGATCTCGAGTAGGACACAACTGAGTGACTAACGCTAACTGGTGGGTGACTTGGATTTCAATAGCGACACCTAGTGGCGATAAGTAGCACTAGCTGAAAAGAATTTAATGCCTGACTGAGCCAATTTTCCATTTTTTTCTTCCTCAGGTGACAGCAACTAGATTGACATTTTCTATTGAATAAACATCCCTAAAAGGCCTTAGAGTCATCTGAGAAGGCAAAAAGTTACTAGAGAAGGCAAAAAATCATTTCCTGTTGGGCAGGATGGGGGCTCAGAATCATAATTTAATTTTAGTAAAAGGGATAAATTATTTATTCATCCTCTGAGCATAAATTCTCTTTGGGTAATTTAGGGTGCTGGGTTCTCCCCTGACCTGAATTTTCTGAAGAGCAGCTTGAGCAGTTACAAACAATTCTCTTGCTATATAAACTGGGAGGAGGACCAGAAGGAACTCTGGCCAACAGAGGGTCTCACTTTATGACTTTGAACTATAGAATAAAAGCTATAGTAGGTGTTCACATCCAATGAATGCTAGTTAATTCTTAACGTATAACCTCTCCCAAGGCCCCTAATGCAGCACAACACTCAATTTTAAATATAACTTTAAATTTCATCTTTTCTGCCAATAGCTGATAATACAAAAGCTTCTCAAGAATCTGCAATTCTCCAGATGGGACAACTCACACAGTCCCATCAGTGTCACAATACATCATATTCTCAGTCCTTATTTTAAATAATGAAAAGAATAAACCGTACAAATAGATGGAAACAAAATGATAAAGGGAGAAAGGCACACAACTGAAAAAATTGTTTCTACACTGAAGTGTTAACCATAATAATATCATGAAAGGTTGTCACACATATGGAAATATTACAGGGATTAGAAGACAACTAAAATTCATGGGTTGGACTTGCAAACCAACATCCCAGTTGCACTCTAAGGCAAATAAAACATGAAGCACAGTGCTAGTAACCCTCTAAAGTTGCAGTACTTTGGTTTTCAAGTTCTTTGTGAAAACTGAATTCTTCCCATCTTATTCTAAGCTGGTACATATTTTTGTATTAGCTTTACTTCTGGCTTTGTTTAGTGTGTAGGGGAAATTTTATGCTTGGTTGCAAACTGTGCATTGTTTATACGCTAGAGGATGCCCCTCTGGGGGTTACCAGATTCTGATTCTATGGGAGTTGTTTTGTAACTCTGTAAATTGTAGGTTATTTATGGCAATGCAAGATAATTCTTGTCTGAAGGAAAGTGAAAGCATTAGTCGCTCAATCATGTTCAACTGCTTGCAACTCCACGGAATGTAACCTGCCAGGCTCCTCTGTCCATGGAATTCTCCAGGCAAGAATACTAGAGTGGGTAGCCATTCCTGTCTCCAGGGGATCTTCCCAAGTGAGAGATAGAAGCTGTCTCCTGCATTGCAGGTGGATTCTTTACCATCTGAGCCATCAGAGAAGCCCAGTTATTGTCTATAGACATGCAAATTCTGTCCTGTCTGGTGGAGGTTTAATTGACCACCTTCTCCCTCCATGAAATGGGCCAATTTTGCTTCTGTTTTGTACATTCATTTCAACATTCCTGATCTAGAAATAGATTTTCAACTTCTCCCTTAAACTGTCAGCTCTTTACCAGTTTCCTCATTAGTGAAATCTTTAGCACATTTTCACTTTTATTTTTGTATTTATGTCATACTTTGATCAAGACTCTTGCTCATGAATTATACTCCACAAATATATAGTAGGGATTGCAAGTTCTATAAAGGTTATGTAATAGTATAGGAAAATGTTTATGATAATGAAATAAGAGGATGGGTGCTTTTCTTTTCAAAATGCTCTTTCCCAGTTAAACCCCCCAAAATGAGAAAGATTAAAATTTGCAACAAGTAAGTGGGTGTTTCATAACATCTTTTCAGCTTAAGTTCTTTAGAAGTCTTTTCCCTGTGAGATATTATATGCCAAAGAACGAACTTAAAAATTAAGGAGTGTGCACTTACTCTATGCTTTACACTGTCCTTGGGGCTATGATGAGTGCATAATATCAGATGGTGTGCTTGGCCCAAATAAGTTTAATATGGAAACCCATAAGCTCAAAGGTGGCTTCTCCAAGTTTGAGTAACAAGGAATGATTTCCATGTGGAGAAAAGGTGTCAGAATTTCAGAGCCCCCATTTTGCCCATCTACTTCCTGATTCATCTTCCCCTACCAGAGATTCCCAGCTTCACCCCACACTGACTTGAGGAAGGGGACCTCCCTGATCTGTCTCTAATGCTCTGTCACAATCATGGATGTGATTTGTTCCTTAATTCCTGATAAGCCTAGTGAGATCTAGCTGTAACAAAACACAGACACAAATATACAACTAGACTGGACATAAATGTATTAAGTTAGCAAAGAGTACACAATACCACTGTTATCTCTTACACCAATTGCAAGTTTGGGGGCTCCCAAGACTACCATCAGTTCCACCAGGATTTATAGAACTCACCGAACACTGATAGTCACTGTGATAATTTGTTTGTTTTTTAAAATAAAAAAAGGATAGAGGTTTAAATCACCAAAGAAAAGAGACAGGAGGCAGAGGCCAGAAAAATTGTTCTCTCCCAGCGGAGCTGTGGACAATGCCAACTTTCCTGGCAACTATGTGCGACAACATGCAAGGAGGGTTGACAATATGCCAAGCAGGGAAGCTCACAGGGCCTTGAAGTCCACAGTTATCACTGGGACTCAGTCACATGAATGTAGCTGACTGCCCAAGCGGCTGACCTTTAGTCGCCAGCCCCTCTGGAGGTGTAACAGACACGGCATGGCCTGGAGCCCTCGCCAGAAATCAGAGTTAGACTATCTGATGTGATTCAAGACTCTCAGGGAAACAGAAACCCTCTCATCAAGCAGCATATTCCCAGAACCTAGAAATCAGGAGCTCAGGGCAAAGGCCAGACCTCTGTGGGTCAGGTTAGCTCTCCTCACGTACATAGGCAAAAGCTCATTGTCCTTCATCGAGCAGGAACTCTTCTGAGCTGTTAATACGAAAATGAGTCCAGAGAGAGACACAAATCCCCTTCTATCACCACTAAAGCTTGACTTGTCCTTCTAGGTAGGAGCCTAAAGTTCTACCTCCTCCCGAGAAGGCCCGTCCCCCTGTAGTGGAGACTTGATTCACTGCCTTGAATGCACTACTCTAAGAATTCAGCAGAACAGTGCATATGACATTGCTCCCATGTTCACTGAAAGAATTCACGCACATGAGAAGAAAACACATTTTGTTCAGCATATCATGGGAACCAAGAGTACGTGTGACTGTGGGTCCGTGGCTCCCACGCCTAAAGAAACCCTTCCTCTGCTTCTGTTCACTCCACATTGTCCTAGCTCCCATCCCTCTGTTTGTTGGGCTTACAAATGTTCAGACTGTTGAACAGCATTTCCACAGGTAATGAATAGCCTGAGCTGAGTCACTGCAGTGGACTCAGTGCCCAGGGTGACTCTGGCATGGAAAATACAGGCCAAGAAATGACCAGCATTTTCTTTGGTGTGAGGCCTGCGGCCCTGCACTTGTGACCCCCAAAACTGCTATAACCTCTCGGATGTTACCAGGATCTTAGAGAATCTGCCTACTATCTCTTTATTATTCATCATCTTTTTCATGGGGGCCTTGCTTGTACAGCCCATCAAGACTTAAAATTATTTTTTAATATTTAAAAAATTACTAAATAGTAATTATAATTAAAGGTAACTGCTAATTAATAATTTATAGTTAAATATAAAATTTTAAAGTTAAATTGATTATAAAAGGTAAGATTTGCTCATTTCAAGTGAAACAATCCAAATATATAAAAACATATATATATTAATCTCCAGTTTTTCTCCATTTTTACACCTGAGGTAATCAAAGGTAATAGTTGATATATAGCCTTATGAATATGTGCAAATATGTATAGGTTATTTTGTGGTTTGATGTTTACAAATGTAGGCTCATAGCATACATGCTGCTCAGCAATTTGCTTTTTTCACATAATAATATATATCTCTAGGTCAATGGATATATTTGTTAGGATATAAGCTTGGCTGCTATATCAAAGATTTATAAAATACTGAAACTTAAGTGAGACAGAAGTTTCTATATCAGGGATGCTAATTTTTATGTTTCAGCTTGACTGGGCTAAGGGATACCCAGATAGCTGGTAAAGCATTATTTCTGGATATGTCTCTGAGAGTATTTCCAGGAAAGATTACCACCACCAAAGGGTGAACTGAGTAAAGCAGACGGCCATCCCCAGTGTGGGTGGGCGTTGCCCCATCTGTTGGAGCCCAGATGCTCACAGTCCCCACTCCTGCTGGGCTGCCTTCCCTCTCCCAGCCTGCGCCTACAGCCCCACGGGGAGTTCTCTAGGATGGACTGACAGAGAAGGGGAAAACAGGCCTGGCTTATAGCTCTCTGCATGGTACGCAGGTACACCCCAAGCTGAATGGCCTTTCTGGGACATCCCTGAGGGACAGTGAGGAAGGAAAGTGCTCTCAGTGTGCAGAATTTCAGACAGGGCACCTAGTTGTTCACTTTGCTTAGAAGGCAAAATGGCCAGACGTATGATCATACACCAGTTTATGAACTGTGGCCAATGGCTTGGCAGGATGGTCAGGGACTAGTCAACTTGAAGATACAGCAATAGGTATTATCTAGAGCAGAGGGAAAGGACTGAAAAAAACACCCACATCCCCAGAACAGAGCCACAGGAACCTGTGAGGCACCATCAAAAGGTTGGACGTACATGCAATTGGAATTCCAAGAGAAAAGGAGGCGAAAACGGCACAGAAAAAAATTTTGAAAAATAAATGGCTAAAAACTTCATAGACTTGGTGAAAGACATAAATTTAGAGATTCATTCAATAAGCTTAGCCAACCCAAAACAGGATAAAAATTTTAAAGCTGCCTAAACACTTCACAATCAAATTCCCAAAAAGAGGAAGGAGAAAGTGAGGAAGAGGAAGGGGGCAGGGGATGAGAAGAGGAAGAAAGAGGAGAAGGAGGAGGAGAAAGGGAGGGAAATAAAGATAGAAAATTTTAAAGCAGTTATAGATAAATGGCCCATGACACTGTGGGAGTCATCATGAAATTCTCGTTAGAAACCACAAAGATATTCTCATCAGAAAACATAGACAATGAAACAATATATTTAAAACGATGAAAGAAAAAAAAAAAACTGATTACCTAGAATTTTATATCCTGAAAATATGTCCAGAATGAAAGTGAAATAAAAAACATTCTCAGAGGGAAAAAACTAATGGAATTTGTCTCTTGCAAGTCTGCTATGAAAGAAATGTCAAAGGAAGTCCTTCAGGCTGAAGGGGAAATATACCAGAAGGAAATCTGTGTCTGTGGAGTGAAGGAAGAGCAATAGGTGGTAACTGTTAATATAAAATATATGTAAATATGAAATATTTTTCCCTCCTGAGTTCTTTAAAACACTAAATAAACTAATAAATCCATTTTAAATATGAATACATACACAGGTGAAAAGCAAAAGATGGATGAAGATATACCATGAAAAGCACTGTAGATTTCAGAACAAGGAATACTACCAAGAATAGAAACAATATTACATAATGCTGAAAGGTTAATTGACAGAATCGTAATTGTGTATGTACCTAACAAAAGAGCTTCAAATTGTGTGAAGCAAAGACTGCTGGAACTGCAAGAAGAAAGAGACAAATCCACAACTATAATTGATTTCAATGCTCCTTTCAATAATTGTTAGAATAAGTAGACAGAAGCCGGTAAAAAAACAGAAGACCTAAAAGACACTATCAACCAGCTGAACCTAACTTTCATTTGTAGAACTCTACCCCTCCCTGGTGGCTCAGACGGTAGGATCTGCCTGCTGTGCGGGAGACCTGGGTTCGATCCCTGGGTTAGGAAGATCCCCTGGAGAAGGAAATGGCAACCCACTCCAGTAATCTTGCCTGGAAAATGCCATGGATTGAGGAGCCTGGTGGGCTACAGTCCATGGGGTCGCAAAGAGTCAGACACGACTGAGCAACTTCACTTTCACTTTCACCCCAACCCCAGCAGTACACATGTTCTTTCCAAGTGCACATGAAACATTCACCAAGGTAAAACACTTTCGGAGCCCTCAAACAAATATTAACACATTTAAAAGAACTGAAATCATACCAAATATGGTCCCGAACCATAATGGAACTAAACTAAAAATCAATAACAGAAAGCTAGGTTGAAATCCTAGCTTTCTGTTGATAGGTTGATTATGCCAAAGCCTTTGACTGTGTAGATCACAACAAACTGGAAAATTCTTCAAGAGGTGGGAATACCAGACCACCTGACCTGCCTCCTGAGAAATCTGTATTAAGGTCAAGAAGCAACAGTTAGAACCAGATATTGAACAACAGACTGGTTCCAAATCAGGTAAGGAGTACATCAAGGCTGTATATTGTCACCCTGCTTATTTAACTTATACACAGAGTACATCATCTTAAATCCTGGGCTGGATGAAGCACAAGCTGGAATCAAGATTGCCATCAGAACTATCAATAACCTCAGATAAGCAGATGACAACACCTTTATGGCAGACAGTGAAGAAGAACTAAAGAGCCTTTTGTTGAAAATGAAAGAGGAGAGTGAAAAAGCTGGCTTAAAACTCAACATTCAAAAAACGAAGATCATGGTATCTGGTTCCATCACTTCATGGAAAATAGATGGGGAAACAGCAGAAACAGTGACAGACTTTATTTTGGGGGGTTCCAAAATCACTGCAGATGGTGACTGCAGCCATGAAATTAAAAGACGCTTACTCCTTGGAAGAAAAGTTATGACCAACCTAGACACCATATTAAAAAGCAGAGACATTCATTTGCCAACAAAAGTCCATCTAGTCAAAGCTATGGTTTTTCCAGTAGTCATATGTAGATGTGTGAGATGGACCATAAAGAAAGTTGAGCACCGAAGAATTGATGCTTTTGAACTGTGGTGTTGGAGAAGACTCTTGAGAGTCCGTTGGACAGCAAGATGATCCAACTAGTCCATCCTAAAGGAGATCCATCCTGAATATTCATTGGAAGGACTGATGCTGAAGCTGAAACTCCAGTACTTTGGCCACCTGATGTGAAGAACTGACTCCTTGGAAAAGACCCTGATGCTGAGAAAGATTGAAGGCAGGAGGAGAAGGGGATGACAGAGGATGAGATGGTTGGATGGCATCACCTACTCGATGGACATGAGTTTGAGCAAGCTCCAGGAGCTGGTGATGGACAGGAAAGCCTGGCATGCTGCAGTCCATGGAGCTGCAGAGTCAGACATGACTGAGTGACTAAACTGAACTTAGGTTGAAATCCAAATATTTGTTAATTCAAATTTAATAAGTATTGCCTGAGTGTTTCCCAAAAGGTTTTAGCAAAGCAAAGTCACATGTATAAGCGTGTTTCCTGGAGACAACTTCTTTCTTCAGAGGTGGTCTGGAGGACAAATGAGATTCATGAATGATCTCTTTGGTACAAAGACCTTAGAAAGGAAGTATTAATATATATACATAATAGAAACAGCATGGGATTTGGAGCTAACCAGCTGGTGACATTAAGGAAAACACTCAACCTCTGTAAGTTTCACTACCCCTTACCTGTAGCCAAGAGTCACTCCTAAAGTTTCCAGAGTCTGACTATTGGGCTTCTAATCTAGCCACCATCACTGACTAATAGGTGATCTTGGGCAAATTAACTAACCTCCTTGTGCTTCAGTTTCATCACCTGTACAGTAACAGCAATGATGATTCAGGTCCTGGTTTTCCTGGGACAGCCCTAAAAACAAACAAATAAACATTAGCTCATGTTTGTTGTTCCGCTATAATTATTAACAGTGTCCTGGTTTGGGTGATAAATTATATGCCCACCCTGATAAACAGTGCTAATATCTTGGAAGGTTGTTGAGAGGATTAAGTCAGTTCATATATATAAAGTTCTAGAACGGCGCTAGGCAGTCAGGCTCATATCTGTCCTTTCAGTACGTCTGAGTACTTGCTACAGTCCAGATGTTTTCCTAGGTGCTAGGGTCTGACGCGGAACAGAACAAAAACATACTCAGAGTCTGACATAGTGGTTAAGTGCACGGGCTCTGATGCTAGACTCCTAGAACATGAACCCTGGCTCTAGTCTCTATTAGCTGTGTGATCTTGAGTAAGCAATTTTAGTCCACACCTGTCAAATGAGTTGTTAGGAAGAGTGAATGGGTTAATATTTGCAGAACAGTGTAGATCAATAGCATCCATAGTAAATGCTATATGAATATTTGTTAGATAAATAAAGACGTCTAACATTCTAGATGGTAGGAAGGTTAAATACTTTGGTATATGAGATATGTATATGCACTTATACTGGAGACTTACCTTTTTGAACTAAAGTTGTTCATTCACTGGTTTAAAAAAAAAAACAAAAAAATCAAGACTCCTCCAAGGGTGAATCAATGGTTCCTTCGTTTCTAGAGACAGAGACTTCCAGGAACTTTTAGGTTACAATTTTTTCTAACTTAAAAAAATACATGTATAGTCCCATCACATTCTCACAACAATCACAACAATAGGATTTGTATAGGGAAACTGAGATTCAAAGACTTGCCAAGGTCCCAAAGCTTGTGTCTTCTGATCAAGTCTCACAACAATAGGATTTGTATAGGGAAACTGAGATTAATTAAAAGACTTGCCAAGGTACCAAAGCTTGTGTCTTTCTGATCAAGTCTCTAGCAGAGTTTTAAGGGGAATTTAAGTGTTTGCTCAAGGATAGTGAGCATGCTTCATTTGCCAGATCAGGCCAGAACCAGTTCAAATAACACATTGTCAAAGCCAATATTCCATTATCGGAGACAGAACAAGGTTTTACTGTGGTAATAAAACCTTGATGCAAACACAGGCAGTTGAGCTCCACAGACCAGTGACAGGAAGAGAAGAGACCCTGAAATCAATGGCTGCTGTGCCTACGACAGTCAGCTCTTACCTTCCCTGGGATGGGATGGTGCACCCTCCCTAGGACGACACCTGCAGCCTCGCTGTATCTAATCCTGTGTTTAAAGACCCTCCCACGCACAACTCCCAGGCTTCAACCCATTTGATTCCACTCATCACTGTTTCCAACATTTGTAAACACAGCAGCACTTTGTTTTCTATCTAGAGACTCCAAACATTTCCAACGGTTAATGCATGTGGGTCTAATTCAGGCTTTGCCAAACAAAACCGGATGATCATGACAAGTTTTATAGGGCATAATATATGTGCAATGATGCACTTCCCAGTGCTTCTTGCCTTGCCCTCAACCTCTTGAAGTGTGCAAAGTGTGCCTGCTAAAGATCATAATACGAGTGCCTTTTACTCTGAGTGCCTTTTTCCCTGGAGCCTTGAAAGTGCTCTCCACTAATGGCCTATGTAAGGATCTTCTTGAGACTGGAGATGGCCACTTGGGCTTTAAATCTAATGGCATCAGATTTAAACATTTTTGTCCCTGTTTTTAACATTCCTAATATCTTCAGAAAGTGAAGTCACTCAGTGGTGTCCAACTCTTTGCGACCCAGTGGACTGTAGTCTACCAGGCTCCTCCGTCCATGGGATTCTGCAGGCAAGAGTATTGGAAAGGGACCCTGAAAAATGTAGAAGCAACACTTTGCAAGAAACCACCCTCAGTAGGAAACCCCTTTACTTGTTACCTTAGCAACTAAACTAACTTCTAAACAAGGCACAGCCAGGCTCTACTCATCTCTGGTCCAAGCACACCTTTCAGATCTGGAGAAGGGAATGGCAATCCACTGCAGTACTCTTGCCTGGAGAAGCCCATGGACTCCTCTGTCCATGGGGTCACAAAGAGTCAGACAGGACTGAGCGACTTCACTCACTCAATAACACAATGCCTTGCCTAACTTGTTGGTTCTTCCCATAGATCAAAGAAGTAGAGAGGAAGAATAAGTGACTAACAGATGACCAGACCTCTTCTCTCGCTTCCCCTTCAGTAATCTCATGAACAAACTGCGTGACCAAACTATGAACAAGATAGAGCAAGGTCACAAAAACTCGATGAGCCTGCATGCAGTGGAAGATGGTGGCGACACTCAGCCCCCATTTCGATGATTAACTTGAGTTACTTCCCTTCTTCCCTTTAAAGCTTTCATGACCGAGCAGAATCTTAGAAGGAGGTTTTAGGGGAACACTGAGTGCCCCGTCTGCCCAGATTGCCAGCATTCTGTTTAAAGGCACCTTTCCTTTCTGTCAACATCTGTGAGCATTGATTTTGTAAGTGGTGAGTTGATTCCTTCTGTAACAAATAGACCACTTTTACCCTTTCTTATGTGCCTTAGGGAAGTCCTGATTTAGAAGATGCCCCTCTAATTCCAGCTTAAGCGGCAATTTTTGATGACATAACTGACTGCCGGCTGATGTTTAATATCCTGAAGCAGGCCACAAGACTTTGACCCATCTCAGTCTCCCCTGGATGAATGTGTTCTTTCACAGACCCAAAAGGAGAAGAGTGAAGAGAGGAGACTGAAGACCTCAGAATTGTAAAGGGTAGGAAGAATCATGGATTCTTTTTTCTTTAAACATTAATCATTTAAAATGTTCAATTTTAAGGCTGCATTGATCTTCTTGACAGTCCTAGGAAAACCTTCTTTCCATTCTTAATTCTGTTTCTGGACTTCCTTCCAGCTATCAGCAAAAGCCAGAGCTGAAACCCCACTGAGAATTTTGTGCACTGATAGAAGTCCTATGATCCACTCAGTGGACATTTCTGAATTAATTCTTAATCTGCTAGGGGGTGTTACTTTTTTTTTTTTTTTTTAAACAGATTGTTACTTTATAACTCTTGAAAAGCCAGGCAAAACCACTTATGAGAGAAGGAAAAGAATAAGAAAACAGAAAATCTGAGAAAATGTGATTTCTCCCTTGAAGCCTTTCTGTCTTTATGCCATGGAGAATAGTTGAACCATCAAAAAATCCATTTATAATTAGTGTTAGTGAAACCAGGAGCTTGGGGGAATAAACTGAACAAAGGCAAGAATGGCAAATCTTGATACATTTTGCAAAAGCGAAGACTCAGGATTTTTAAAAGTTTAAATACAGCATGTCATTTATATGCTGCTGTACTCATATGGTTCTATCTAAGGTAATTTTTGTTTGTTTGTTTAGCCAAAGTACTTTATTGGTTTTATTTAATATGCTGATTGGTTAACACGACTGGTTAACTAGCTGGTTAACATGATAATTCATCCTCACTTGGAGAAGGGCATCAGGCTCGAAGGTGAAACTGAAAGCTAAGGAGAGCTCAAAGGATGAGGATTAAGTCATTCCCCCCAGATCCTAGTACAAACCAACAGTGGCATTATTCTGAGCTTGAAAAACAGGAAAATGAAAGTGAAAGTGAAGTCGTGTCTGACTCTTTGCGACCCTATGGACTGTAGCCTACCAGGCTTCTCAGTCCATGGGATTTTCCAGGCAAGAGTACTGGAGTGGGGTGCCATTGCCTTCTCCATCTAAGGTAATTTTTAAAACAAATATTATAAGGATAAAGTCCTTTTAAAAAAGACATATATATATATATATATTTTGTAGGAATGCCCTTTTTTTTCTGGAAATTGACTACATGTCACTAGTCTTTATCGTGCTGATTAATGTCTGATCAGTGAGACAAATTCAAGGGTGAGATAGTCAGTGTTGTCAGTCAACTGGCCACAATAGTATTTTCCAGGAGTTTCAGTTCTTACTGTCCCCTGATGTTGCTGCCAAGGAGAAAATCCTACTGTCTCTGTGCTTTGCCACGGGCAGAGAGAGCCCACCCAAGAGTATTAGCAGAGCAGGGACTGGAGTTATATGCATGGCAGGGGTTTGATGGAGAGGCGACAGCCCCTAGCCTCACGGAAACCTCCTCTGACTAGAGTTGTCTTCCTCCTCTGGCTTCAGAGCACCCAGAGATGCAATTTGGTTTTCCCTTTTGCAGTGAGACCCATCCAGTTGCCCACAAGATACTCGTTCTGCATTTACTGGTCAAGTGCAGGGCAATTAGTCCATTTAGTGGTTCTAAAAATACTGTCATCTAAGGTTGTGTTACTAGAACATGTAAGACAGCAAGATACATAGGACAGGTGGAAGCTGCTAGGGCTTCTTGGAATTTAGGAGCAGAGAAATACGTCAGGCGGTCCTTAAGAATCAGGTGTTCATTGTATCGCTCCGTACTATTTACAGCATTATCTGTGTGTGTGTGTGCTTGCTTGATGTGGCGGTACATATATGAAATAACTTACCAGCATCATATTAATTGGGAGGCAGGCTTGTTTGCTGGAGAAAACATAGCCTTGGAGTAAAGCAGTGCTGTTATTTTAACTCTGGTGCTTCTACTCAGCAACTCTGGAATCTAGGCAGCTGAATGAACACTCTGCCCCTGTAACCCCCATCCTGCATTGGTAAGTAGGGGTGATGATATCCAGCTATGAACAGTGAAAGGGATACCATATTCAAGTTCTTAATAGAATAGGTTGTGTGAGGAACATACTTTGAGAACCAGAGACTTATTGACTATTACCATCTTTCTATAGTTATTCTTCTTAATACAATCTTCTTTTGACATAAACTTTCCATGCATACTGATCTGTTTTGGTCTTATCTATCTTTACCAGGATTTTAAAATCACTTCCTAGACAAAATCTCCTGTCTTGAGTTATTAGTGCTTTTTTTTTTCTGAGTCAATTTTTAGTCATTATAAAGTTAACTTGGTGTAGCAATGCAATTGATCTTTGTAGATTTCTCTTACATTCTGCAGTCAACTGGCAGATTACTTTTTTTTGGATTACTTTATTTTGCCATTTTATTTGTTGACTTTCCTGAATATATAAATAACAGTGTAATGAAAACGTTAGCCAAAAAGCAAGTACAATCAGAATACAACTCTATTCTTTCCCCCCACTACTTGCAAAAATTCCTTGCCCCTGAACAAAATCTTATGGTATGTCTCATAATTTCTCTGGTCAGTCTTCAGGTCAGTTCAGTTGCTCAGTCGTGTCCGACTCTTTGCAACCCCATGAATCG
The DNA here is from genome assembly GCA_006410615.1 of Neotragus moschatus. NCBI lineage: Eukaryota > Metazoa > Chordata > Mammalia > Artiodactyla > Bovidae > Neotragus > Neotragus moschatus. The sequence goes on from SJYA01000750.1 coordinate 606,976, forward strand.
CAGCACGCCAGGCCTCCCTGTCCATCACCAACTCCCAGAGTTCACTCAGACTCACGCCCGTCGAGTCAGGGATGCCATCCAGCCATCTCATCCTCTGTCATCCCCTTCTCCTCCTGCCCNTGTCTGCCCTCTGATGCCCTCTTGCAACACCTACCATCTTACTTGGGTTTCTCTTACCTTGGGCTTTGGTTGTCTCTTCACGGCTGTTCCAGCAAAGTGCAGCCGCTGCTCCTTACCTTGGATGAGGGGTATCTCCACATCTCCACCCTTCCTGCCCTTCAACATGAGATAGCTCTTCTAGGCCCTCCTGCGCCCACGCAGCCACAGTTCCTTGAGTGTTGGGTTGCTTCTCCTGGCTGCTGTCTCTGGCCTCGGGCATAGGGTGGCTCCTCCCGGCCGCCGTCCCTGGGCTCAGGTGCAGGGTGGCTCCTCTCGGCCATCACCCCTGGCCTCAGATGCGGGGTGGCACCTCCTGGCCATCGCCCCTGGCCTCAGACGTGGGGTGGGTCCCCCCGGCCGCTGACCCTGACCTTGGACGCGAGATGGCTCCGCCATGCCATCGGTTCTGGCCTCGGACTTGGGGTGGCTCCTCTCGGCTGCCTGTGCTTAAGTGACCCTCTTGTGGCAGCCGCCTGCGGGTCAAAGACTTAAATGTAAGACCAGAAACTATAAAGCCTCTAGAAGAAAACATAGCTAGAATACTCTGTGACATAAATTGCAGCAATGTGTTTTTGGATCTGTTTCCTAAGGTAAGCAAAAACAAGCAAACGGAATCTAAATTTAAAACCTTTTGCACAGCAAAGGAAACCATACACAAACAAAAAGACAATCTACTGAATGGAAGAAGATATTTGCAAATGATATATATAATATATTTGCGAATGAAAATCCAATAATATTCAACATATACAAACATATACACTCAACATCAAAAAACCCAAACAACCCAATTAAGAAAAGGGCAGAGGATTTGAAAAGGTATTTTTCCAAGGAAGATATAGAGATGGCTAACATACACAAAACGGAGAAGGCAATGGCGCNTATATATAATATATTTGCGAATGAAAATCCAATAATATTCAACATATACAAACATATACACTCAACATCAAAAAACCCAAACAACCCAATTAAGAAAAGGGCAGAGGATTTGAAAAGGTATTTTTCCAAGGAAGATATAGAGATGGCTAACATACACAAAACGGAGAAGGCAATGGCGCCCCACTCCAGTGCTCTTGCCTAGAAAATCCCATGGGCGGAGGAGCCTGGTAGGCTGCAGTTCATGGGGTCACTAAGAATCGGACACAACTGAGCGACTTCACTTTCACTTTTTACTTTCATGCATTGGAGAAGGAAATGGCAACCCACTCCAGTGTTCTTGCCTGGAGAATCTCGGGGACGGGGGAGCCTGGTGTGCTGCCGTCTATGGGGTCGCACAGAGTCGGACACGACTGAAGTGACTTAGCAGCTTAGCAGCAACATACACACAAAAAATGCTCAAAATCCGAAATCATCAGGGAAATGCATATCGAAATTACAATAAAATATCAACTCAAAGTTGTCAGAGTGACTGTTATCCAATAAACAACAAATAGTAAGTGTTGCCAAAAATGTGAAGAAAAGAGATGTCTTGTGCACTGTTGGTGGGAATGTAAATTGGTGTAGCCACTATGGAAAACAGTATGGAGATACCTCAAGAAATTACAAATACAACTGCCATATGATCCAACAATTCCACTCCTTGTTTGGGTATTTATCCAAACAAAACAAAAGCACTAATTCAAAAAAAAAAAATATGTACCCCTATGTTCATTGTGGGCTTCCCTGGAGACTCAGTGGTAAAGAATCCACCTGCCAACGCAGGAGCTACAGGTTTAAAACCTTGGTTAGGAAGACCCCTTGGAAAAGGAAATGGCAACCCACTCCAGTATTCTTGCCTGGGAAATCCCATGGACAGAGGAGCCTGGTGGGCTACAGTCCGTGGGGTCACAAAAGAATTGGACATGACTTAGTGACTAAGCAACAATAACATTCACTGCAACGTTATTTATAATAGCCAAAATATGGAATCATCCAAAGTGCCCATCAATAGATGAAAGGATGAAGAAGATGTGGAACACTGGAATACAATGGAATATTATTCAGCCATAAGAAAGAATGAAATATTGCCATTTATGACAAAATGAATAGACCTGGAGAGTATTACACTACATGAAATAAGACAGAGAAAGAAAAATGCTGTATGATTTCATTTATACGTGTAATCTAAAAAAAAAATGCACAAATGTCAGGAGCCGCATTAGGCATTACTGACAAAATAGAGGCACAGCCCTAAATGCCCTCCCTTTGTTCCATAAGCATGGGCCCAGAATGAAGGAGTTAGACTTTGTGATTCTGACTTGTTTTTCCCTTTCCTTGGCTGAGTTGACTGAAGGGAATATTAAGGTGCTTATTGTTTTTGAGAGGAGCATGAGAAAGCATAAAGTCTTCTGCAGCTGTGCTCAAAGAATAATTCATAAAGTTAATCACTGACATTTGTTCAAGGACTTTTACAAAAGAGTGTTCCAGGGTGAGCACAGAGGCCGCAGCTTGAGACCATGGGAGGGATTCCTATCTAAAGCTTATTTGTGAGAAAAGTATTTATGGCAAAGGAGTTTGCTGAATTTAGGGCTTAGGAATAATTAAAATAGTTAGAAGCTAAAGATTTAAGGATTGCTGTAATGTTATAATATTCCACTATAGCTTATAAAAATTAGGGACTTTAGAGATATTATTAGCTAGAAGCCCTTTCTAAGAAATAGTGAGCTTAGTATACTAGGGGCAAATAGGACTTAGAAAGATATGAATTAAACTGAGGAATGTGGTATTGTCTGGCAGCCCAGACATTAGCATGAGTTACAGTGTATTTACAAGGACTCATGAGAAAAAGTAGATGAGAGAATCACTGAGGAAGGAACTCCTTTTGAGGGGCAACAATGATTTTTGGAAAAAAATAAATCTGGGTCAATGGGAACTAAAAATATAAAACCTCTGACCTAATGCTTTTGTAAAAGTATAAAAGAGAATCATAAGCTTGAAATAAACAGGCAGTCCCAAAAACCGAGAGGCTGCTTCAGTTTCTTGCTGACACCACCCATCCCTTCAGGTTGAATCCCTGGCTGCTGGAGCTGAACTCCAGCACACAAACATAACAAAGCAGAAAAAGAGTTATCAATACAAAGAACAAATAGGTGGTTACTAGAGGGGAAGGCGGTTGGTGGAAGAAAAAATAGGTAAGGGAGATTAAGAAGTAAAAACTTCTAGCTGCAAAATAAATGAGACATGGGTATGGAATGTGCAAGGGACTACAGTGAATAACTATGTAATATCTTAGTACAGTGACATATTCTAATTAGTCTTATTGTGATGATGAGCTTGAAATGTGTAGAAACATTGAATCACTGTGCTGTAGCTGTATAACAGTAATTAACATAATGATGAAGTCAACTGTATTTCAAAAGCAAACAAGGACTTCCCGGCAGTCCAGGGGTTAAGACCTAACCTTCCTGATTTGGGAGAATGGCATTGAGACATCTATAATATCACATATGAAACGAATCGCCAGTCCAGGTTTGATGGATGATACAGGATGCTTGGGGCTGGTGCACTGGGAAGATCCAGGGGGATGGTACGGGGAGGGAGGTGGAAGGGGGGTTTAGGATGGGGAACACGTGTATACCTGTGGCAGATTCACATTGATGTATGGCAAAACCAATACAATATTGTAAAGTATTAGCCTCCAATTGAAAAAAATAATTTTATAATTAAAAAATAAATTAAAATGAGAAAAAATAAATAAAAATAAAAAGCAAAACAAAAAATAAAGTCCTAACCTTCCAATGCTGGGGGTGCAGGTTTGATCCCTAGTCGAGGAACTAAGGACACACACACCTCCTGGCCAAAACAAACAAACAAACAAACAAAAATCCATAAAAAAGAAAAAAGGAAGCAATGCTGTAAAAAAATTCAACAAAGACTTAAAAAAAAAACTTAAAAAATAAAACCACTCAAATAAATAAACTCATAGTAAAAGAGATCAGATTTGTGCTAACCAGAGTCAGGAAGAGGGCAGGAAAAATTGGATGAAGACAATCAAAAGGTATGAATTTCCAGGTATAAGACAAATAAGTATTAGGCATGTACTTATATACCACATGTACAACTTGATAAATATACTTAACATTGCTGTATGTTCTATATGAAAATCCTCAAGAGGAAAGAGTTCTCAGCACAAGAAAAACAATTTTTTAATTAAAAGTTTGGTTCTTTAATTTGTATTTATATGAGATAATGGATGGTCTCTAAACTTACTTGGATAATCATTTCATGATTTATGTAAATCAAATCATTATGCTGTACACCTTAAAGGTATGCAATGCTGTATGTCAACTATATCTCAATAAAGCTGGAAGAAAAAATGAATACATACATTTTTTCAAAGAAGTACAAAACCACTGTTGTCCACCTGTAACCAGAGCTGTTTACTGAAAATATTTTTCTCTATGTCCTTGTCATCAGAAGTAGGTTTGCATCTCCCTAGTTTGCTACATCAGAAGTTGAGGATTATTTCTTCTAAGATCCACAAGTTTGAAGCAGAAACTTCATTATTATTTATTCAGCACTTTCTTCTCCTTTAGGAGTAGTGCTATTGTTGTTCCCCGAGTCCGAGTTCCCAAAACTGAGAGAACAAAAATGTCCACAGCGATGCAAAAGCAAAAAGGGGTTTATAGCTAGCTAGAGCTAGGGCCCAAACCACATCCAATATCCAACACAGTGGAGTCCTGTTAGAGCCCCAACCCCTGAATCTCAGTATTATTTATAAGTTTGGAACAAAGACAAAGAGTTGGTAAGGGCGGATTGGTTACAAGAGTCTCTCACATCTTTTAATTGGCTAAATTTTCAGCGCAGGGGCTTTTCTTAGGGGAGGTCCATTAAGTTCTGATTGGCTCAGACTAGGCTACAGGGACCATGCTGATTGGCCAAATCCTAGCCCCGGTGGAAGATGATCTCAGTTCCTCTGGAGCAACTATTCAGCTATTTGATAAGATGGAATTTAGGCCTTAAAACCTGCATGGCGAATGTTACTTCCCAACACTATAAATTAAAATACTTTCGTGGTGGGTGAGCTGACAGTACATAAACTTTGCTTTTTTATTGTAACACTTCCAGTAATTAACACGTTGACATTTTTTTCTCATTTTCTGATCTCAAGTAGAACTTTGAAATATTTCCTTCCAGGGACTTCCCTGGGGACGCAGTGGATAAGAATCCATCTGTCAATGTCAATGCAAGGGACACCGGTTCAATCTTTGGTCCAGGAAGATCCCACATGCTGTGTGGCAGCTCAGCCCAGGCACCACAACTACTGAGCCCATGCCTAGAGCCTGTGCTCCACAACAGGAGAAGCCACAGCATACACCCACACACTCACACAGCCACCCATACACCACAGTGAAGGGTAGCCCCCGCTCACGACAACTAAGGAAAGCCTGAGCAAAGGAACAAAGACCCAGCACAGCCAAAAAGAGAAATGGAAGGGAAAAAAAATTTTTTTAATTTCCTTTCAAATTGGCATAAACAAAGAAACACAGGTAGGTGAGATACATAGTGTGGTTTCCTAAATAACAATCAAATTTTAAAGTCAAAGTGCCAAGGATCTTTAAACCCTTCTATCTGAGGAGGCTGACTAGGCCCATTTGCCTAGGGCTTGAAATGCAAATAGAAGTATAGATAACTAGGTGGAAAGAGAGGAAGCCCCCATAGGCTTGGGAGGCCAGGCACTCAAAATAAATTCTATTATGCAATGGGGAACCATTGAAAGGAATGGAACACAGAAGCACCAAGATTTCAGCCATATGTAAAACCTGATTATTTTGTATTTAAATCTAGAAAAAGCTTTCAAATGCCAATTTAGCTTAACAAGCAATTGCAGAGTCAATTCAGTTCAGTTCATTTCACTCAGTCATGTCTGATTCTTTGCCATCCCATGAATCATAGCACGCCAGGCCTCCCTGTCCATCACCAACTCCCGGAGTTCACTCAAACTCACGTCCATCGAGTTGGTGATGCCATCCAACCATCTCATCCTCTGTCGTCCCCTTCTCCTTCTGCCTAGAATCCCTCCCAGCATCAGGGTCTTTTCCAGTGAGTCAACTCTTCACACTGAGGTGGCCAAAGTACTGGAATTTCAGCTTTAGCATCATTCCTTCCAAAGAAATCCCAGGGTTGATCTCCCTGGGAGATTCTCCCTGGAAGAATGGACTGATTGGATCTCTTTGCAGTCCAAGGGACTCTCAAGAGTCTTCTCCAACACCACAGTTCAAAAGCATCAATTCTTCGGCACTCAGCNATCATTCCTTCCAAAGAAATCCCAGGGCTGATCTCCTTCAGAATGGACTGGTTGGATCTCCTTGCAGTCCAAGGGACTCTCAAGAGTCTTCTCCAACACCACAGTTCAAAAGCATCAATTCTTCGGCACTCAGCCTTCTTCACAGTCCAACTCTCACATCCATACGTGACCACTGGAAAAACCATAGCCTTGACTAGACGGACCTTAGTTGGCAAAGTAATGTCTCTGCTTTTGAATATGCTATCTAGGTTGGCCATACCTTTTCTTCCAAGGAGTAAGCGTCTTTTAATTTCATGGTTGCAATCACCATGTGCAGTGATTTTGGAGCCCCCAAAAATAAAGTCAGGCACTGTTTTCACTGTTTTCCCATCTATTTGCCATAAAGTGATGGGACCAGATGCCATGATCTTAGTTTTAAAAACAACTAAATAAAACAAAACAAAAATTTCAATTACTTTTGTATATAAAGAAAAAATACAGACTGCCAAGGACTACCAGCCAGCCATCCTAACTAAACTAAGGAAGAAAATTTCTAAAAACTTGTTATCCTTAAAATTTCAACTCAAAAAGCTCAAGAACTATTTTTGAGTGCTCACTATGTGTCTGCTAAAAGAAAAAAAATGAAACGATAGAAACTTCTTAAAGGAATTCTTACTCAAAATAGCAATACAGACATTTAGATTTAAATACATCTATAATATTTTATAAAGATGTATTGACAGTGTATTGTTTCAATGGGACTATAAACCTAAAGATCTAAACATCACAGTGTTCATCACAGCACTGTTTATAGCAGCCAGGACATGGAAGCAACCTAGATGTCCATCGGCAGATGAATGGATAAGAAAGCTGTGGTACATATANTCACTTTCACTTTCATCAAGAGGCTTTTTAGTTCCTCTTCACTTTCTGCCATAAGGGTGGTGTCATCTATCTGGTCAGTCTTAGGTGAGTGTTTATTAAAAATCCTTAACAACTGTTCTGATTGGGCCCAAAATCGATCAGATTGCATTCTGACCCATAACTGGAGCGGGCTCCTGGAAAAGACCTGCTGGTATAAGTGTTACCTCTTTCATTTCTGCTTCTTGCACCATAGAGCTCAGAAGGAGGGTCATGGCAGCTGAGTGTGTGTGTGTGTTTCTGTGTGTGTGTGAGAGAGAGAGAGATGGCCCAGGCTGGGGCATTTATCATCTGGTGCAGAGAAGAAGGCGGTGCTAGAGGTAGAGAATGCCCCTGCCAATGCAGGAGACGTTAAGAGATGAGGGTTTGACCCCTGGGTCGGGAAGATCCCCTGGAGGAGGGCATGGCAACCCTCTTCAGTCTTCTTGCCTGGAGGGTCCCATGGACAGAGGAGCCTTGTGGGCTGCAGTCCATGTCAAAGAGTAGGACATGACTGAAGTGACTTAGGACGCACCCACGCACAGAAGTAATACTCACGTATAGGACGCACCCACGCACAGAAGTCGTACTATGTATTTGGATGATTGCACGGGCTCACGATCAACCTTGTTCTTAGGTAAAAAAAAAATAATCTTGCTGTGTCTAGTGCCAAGTCACTCATTAAAATTTTGTCATATGTTATTCAAAATGTTAAAGCTTATTTAATATTAATGTCTTTTCTCTACCCCAGACTGAGGAAGGAAGGGCAGATCAGCTTCTCTTTCCTTGTCTGTACCTTCTGTCCCTCCCTCCCTGTCACTAGGATGGCACTGGCAACTGCATAGTTCACAGGGTAGGGGGTTAGGGAGGCGACTGATGAGAACCAGGATAGGTGGGACTTCACAGGCACAGACATAACCCGGAACTGGTATCGTTGACGGTGGCGGTATGTCATAAATGTAGACAGCTGCTGCCTTACACTTTTAAGACTATGTTAATCAGCGTGTATGTTAACTGGGGCTCTGGGTGTAAGGATTTAGTAGGCGGGATCAAATGTCGATACTGCCCCCACGTGGCCACAGAATATAATGCAACTCTTTACTTGGGCAAGCTGGATAATAGTCTCCTAAGTTCTTAAAAAAAAAAAAAAAAGCCCTTGAAAAAGATGGTTGAGGCAGCACACACACATACACCTTTTAAAAATAGTTTGGTTAAAAAAAAATAAAGAGAGAAATAGGAGTATCTAAAATGTGTGTGTGTGTTTAAAATGATTTTCAATTATCAAATCACATCACCAAGAAATGTAAAGCATTATAGTAAAAAAGAAGAAAACAGAATCCCTCCACCCAAAAACAAATATGGTTAAAACATTGGTTAAAAAGTTTCTTCTAGCATTTCTCCCATAACAACCATAATAATTACTAGGTGCCATTTAGTTAGCTCATATGCCAAACTCTTTTCTAAATGCTTAAAAAAATGTTCTTTCAATAGATGAATGAATAAAGAAAATGTGGTATATGGAATATTATCCAGCCTCAACAAGGTAAGAAATTCTGACATATGTGACAACTATATGAACTTTGAAAACATTATGCTAAGTGAAATCAAACAGACAAAATAGTACAAATATTGAATGATTCCACTTACATGAGGTACCTAGAACAGGCAAATTCACAGAAACAGAAAGGAGAACAGAGAGGCTGCTGCCAGGGGCCAGGAAAAGGGGAGAATGGGGTGTTATTGCTTAATAAGGTTTTTGTTTGGAATGATTTAAAACTTTAGGAAATGGATGGTAGTGATGACTGCACAATATTGGGAATGTACATAAAGCCACTCAATTGTACGTTTAAAAACAGGTAAAGTGGTACATTTTATGTTATGTGTATTTTACCACAAGAACTTATTCTCATTCAAATCTGCTTTGATTCTGTAAGAGGAGTTACACAAATAGTAGATGAATCTGAACCCGACAATCTGATTTTAGGACCTATGTTCTTTGCCCATACTCTTAAAAAGAAAGAGAACAGTATAACGAACTTTCACATTTGAACCCTGTTTCAACAGTGATCTGCTCATGGCCAGCCTCATTCCATCTGTTCCCCCACCTCCTCCCTGCCCTAGCTCTAGGATATTTTGATGCAGCTCTTAGATATCATGTCATTTAATCTGTAAATACTTCAGTACATAGCTCTAAAGGGAAAGGAAGAGTAGTTCAGTTGTGCTCAACTCTTTGCGGCCCCATGGACTATACCGTCCATGGCATTCTCCAGCCCAGAATACTAGAGTGGATAGCCTTTCCCTTCTCCAGGGGATCTTTCCAACCCACAGATTGAACCCAGGTCTCCTGCATAGCTCTAAAAGGATAATTTTAAAAAATACTGTAACATTTTTTAAAAAATCTAATGTTTTCTTAATATCATCAAGTATTCTGTTACTAATCACATTTCCCCAGTTGTCTTATAAATTATGTTTGTTTGAATTAGGACCCAAATAAAAAACCTACAAGCTGTAAGTGGTTGATGTTTCTGTCTTCCAACAAAAAGCTCCCCCTCCATCTTTAGCTGTTGTTCTCAGAGGCTTTTTTTGTTTTGGTTGTTTTATGATGTGTATTATGTGTTCTGCAGACTTTTGCAAAGTTCAGATTTTGCTCCTTGCCTCTTTGGAATGTTTCTTTGCCCCATGTATTTCCTATAGACTGGTGGAACCCGGAGGCTTCACTAGTTTCAGGATCTGCTGTTTTGGTAAGAAGTCAAAGGTGGTGCTCTGTCCTCTCCTTAGGAGGCACAGAATACCCAGATGTCTGTGGCATTTTCTGTGATGTTAACCATCATCGATAATTATTGATGGATCTCCCAGGTCCATTAATTCAGCAAGGATTGGGAGATGATGACATTCCCTCTTCATGTATTAGCTGGAATGCTTGTACAAAGAAAAGGTTTCCGTTTTTTTTTTTAAGTTATCGAGGTACATACAGTGTATACAGGACGGGCTGGATAGAATATTTGGTAATTTCCCTTTATTTACCATTTTTCAAAATACTGTGTCAATTTCCTAATAATCTACCTTCTATGTGGGAGACCTGGGTTCAATCCCTGGGTTGGGAAGCTCCCCTGGAGGAGGGCATGGCAACCCACACAAGTATTCTTGCCTGGAGAATTCCATGTTCAGAGGAGTCTGGCTGGGTACAATCCATGGGGTCGCAAAGCGTCGGACACGACTTTCATATTTCATATTTCCTAGCAGTGAGTATTGTTTGTTTTAGTATCATTTTGAACTCATGATTTAAGCAAATTATTGTGTTTCTACCAGGGAATTCCCTGGTGGCCCAGTGGCTGAGAATCCTCTCTCCCGATGCAGGGGGCTGGGGTTTGATCCCTGGTCAGGGACTACATCCCACATGGCACAACTAAAGATTCCTCTTGCTGCAACTAAGACTCGGCACAGCCAAAAAAATAAACATTAAAAAAAAATTTGATATGTTTCAACTGTCCTAACTACTGTAATAAGCAGAATAACGCTTCCCAAAGTTGCTCACGTCCTAATGCCAGGAATCTGTGAGTATTTTACATACATGGCAAAGAGGAATGAAGGCAGCAAATGGAATCAAATTCACTAACCCGTTGACCTTAAAATAGGGAGATATCCTGGATGACCCCAAGTCCTCCCCCGGGTCCTACAATTAGAAGAGGGAGGCCAAAAGAAAAGGTCGGAGTGATGAGATATGAAAACTCTACCACTGCTGGATCTGAAGACAGAGGGACAAGGTCATGAGCCAAGGAAGGCAGGCAGTCTCCAGAAACTGGAAAGGCAAGGAAACAGATTTTCCCCTCGAGCTTCCATAAAGCAATGCCGTCCTGCTGACATGTCGGTTTTGGCTCAGCGAGCCCAGTGTGGGCTTTTAACCTACATAACTGCATCTTTCGTTGGTGTTAAGCTGCTCCCTTGTGGTAATTTGTTACAGCAACAACAGAGAACTAAGACAGTTCTTATTCTTATTGAAACCCATACTGGTCCATCTGTGGCTGGTGTTATCCTTTGCAAATTGGCTTCCGACTCCTTGAATTTTCTTGCTTTCTGGTATGATACGATGTCACAGGCCCCCCTACCGGTAAACTCGTAGAATTTGGCTTCTGCCTCCACTTCTCTTGTACTCTTTACTGTGATTTGTGAGTGTAAATAGGGAAATCCAGCACTTAAGATTTTTTCTTCTCTATGCATGCCCTATGATATCACTGCAGAATCCTGTTCCATTTCCCTCTGGAGTCTTCCTTCCTAACCCCCTAAAGCTGTCCTCAGGCCTCATTTCTTCTTTCTCCAGAGTCCTCCACACTATTCTACCTATGCAATAATTCCCCCATGCCACGGGCTCCTAAAGATGTATTTCTCTCCCTTATATCTGCTGGTACCAGTACAGGACCTCATCTCTAAGTGCTTGTTAACTTTTATTCCCACTGTCTTGAAACTCTTACTGATGATGACTATTTCTGTTAAACAGTCTACTCAGATTCAAACTCTGGGGGCTATTTAAAAATCTTCCCTGTCCTGTGACCCTCCTAAAATAATAAATATAACCAATATTATATTGGTGGCAGTATATTTTTACTTTTGTTTTGCTATAATAAATTTTTAAAGTCAGTTTTGCTCTTAAGTGTCCCTCCATGGACACAGAGCCCCATGAGAAGCCAAGTAATCATCAGAGGTTACTTGTGAGCACAGAACTAGAGCTCGGGGGTAACGTGATTTGAAGAGTTAATGTCCCCCAACTAAGATGCTGTGTTGTACAGGCCTTCTCATGGGACTGCAGTTTCTGAAGTCTTTGTTAAGGCTCCCTCTTCCCTGAGGAAGCTTAGGTGGTCCCTGCCAGCCTTATTTCTATGCCCCTGTGCCTGACAACAGTCTTTTGATTTCTTTAGAAATATTGCTATCTTCAAACTGATGGCAGATAATCTTACAGGTACATAAAGTCACAAAATTAAATGAGATGGGTATCTCTATCTATCTAGAGTTAGAGTTACCCAGGAGAGTAGCTGTGTCTTTGCTTTAACATTTTGTATGAGTAATATTTAAGGAATTTTAAGAAATATTACTTGAGAACAACAATTTATAGTGTTGTGATGCCGGATGTGGGCCTGAGTGGCCTGTGTGTCACTGTGGAGCTTAGCGCCCTCTTGTGTTCATAACAAAGCCAAGCATAGCTGGCTCTATGGTTTTTCAAGATTATTTTTAACTGCATCTTGATGTCTGAATTTGGCTCCCAGTTTTAAAAAGTATCTGGCAACCTGAGAATCATATTACAGACAGTCAGCTCTAGGAAAAACCAAGAGCACAAAATTCTTTATATCCCTTACTTTCTCTTTCTTTTCATCTCTTTTATTTTCTCTTTCATTAGATTCCCTACTCTATCCAACACTTTCTTTTCCCCCAGTTTTTTCTCTCCAGAGCTCCTTGATCATATCTGAGACTATAACCTACTATTAAATAATCTAAATTTAAATTTGTGTAATTTTTATGATTCCAAGAAATATTTTAATACATTAGACATCAAAATATGTTGCTTAGATGGATAGATGGAACCGAACAGAACTCAATTACACCAGAGAAGTGACAATAAAAACCACAATGAGGTATCACTTCACAGGAGTCTAAATGGCTATCAACAAAAAATCTAAAAAAAAAAAAGTGCTGGAGTGGGTATGGAGAAAAGGGAACAGTAAATTGGTGCAGCCACTATGGAAAACAGTACGGGGACTCCTCAGAAAACTAAAAATAGAGTTGCCATATGATCCAGCAACCCCATTCCTGTGTACATATTCATACAAGATTATAATGAAAAGATAGCAGCACTGTTTATAATAGCCAAGACACGGAAACAACCTCAATGTCCACTGACAGATGAATGGAACACACACACACACACACACACACACACACACACAGACACACACACAATGGAATATTACTCAGCCACAAGAAAACAAGGAAATAATGCTATTTGTAGCAACATGGATGGACCTAGAGATTATCATATTAACTAAGTAACTGAGACAGAGGAAAGACAAATATTACATCATATGACTTTTTAGTGGAATCTTAAAAAAGGGTATGAATGAACTTACTTACAAAACAGAAATAAATTTATAGACATAGAAAATAATCTCATGGTTACCAAGGGGAAGAGGGAGAGGATAAATTTAAAGTTTGGGATTAAAAGATACACACTAAAAAAAAAAACAAACACAAGGATAAAAGATACACACTACTATGTATAAAATAAACAAGTAATAGATAAACAAAAAAATAGACAACAAACAACAATAGCTACACTATAGCACAAGTCAATATCTTGTAATAACCTCCAATGGAAAAGAATCTGAAAAAAGAATATATTATATATATTATAGAATATATTATACATGATCACACTGCTGTATACCTGAAACTAACACAAACATTGTAAGTCAACTGTACTTCAATTAAAACATTCTTTTAAGGTGTCATAGCTCTAGACTCCATTGGGAAAAATGTTTTCCCTCAGAAATGAGTTAGGTTCTTAATAAAAGGCATGAAACTGATTGTAAAGAGAAAGACAGACTCAAACTCTTCCAGAATCTCAAAATGGCAATGACGGCTACAAATCAAAGACTAGGACACATATAGCTCAAGGTTAAGACCCTAACAGCTATCCAGGATACCTAACAGCTATCCAGGATACCCTAACCAAGATGATCATTTGTTTTGAAGGTTAAAGCCCTTTACAGACATGCCAGTCACAGGGTCTGTCGGGCCAATTAACTATTTCCAAGGCCAAGTACCTTCCTGAGATACCCAGGCTGACTGAAATGGGCCATCTCTTTGTGGTGGTTGTACTAAGAAAAGGCCTCTGATTAGGACAGAGGTGGGCACCTGGAAACCTCTGGAGTGGCTTGGTTTACAAAGCCCTCTCTATCAGGGACAAGTAATAGAGCCAGTTGGATTTTCTCCCTCAGGCAGTTGAATGGGAAAGAGTCAGTTGGTTGACGACAGGTGTAGACAAGACATAAAAGAGAAGCAAAGTCCAAAAGACGAGTTATATGAATAGCATCGTATTAGTTAAAGATCCATCAGCTTCTGCTGAAAAAGCAAATGTTAATCTGGTCCCTAAAGCTGGTTTAGACTGTGACAGGAGCTACTCTTGGAAGCGAAAGTAATACCAGCCTCCCTCTCTGCAATGAGTTTTTTTCCAATAAACCCCCATTATCTGATAGGGTGTGAGATCTCTGGTTCACGCAATAAAAGGAAATTAGCATCAGAATAAGTTAAAGGAGAAAGTCTCTGCTATTGTAGAACCTGAATGGTAGTTGAGAACATCACATATGTTAATACATAGACTATTGATTAGTTTTTTACTACTGTGCTCAGTCACTTAGTTGTGTCCGACTCTTTGCAAGCCCATGGACTCTGGCCTGTCAGGTTCCTCTGTCCATGGGATTTCCCAAGCAAGAATACTGGAGTGGGTTGCCATTTCCTATCTTACTGCTGAGTAGTGTAGTAAGGTACCAGGGATACAAAGATAAATAAAACATAAACCCTGTCCTCCAGGGGCTCAGAGACTCCAGTGGGCAATAGACTGTGCAAAGGGGATGGCCAACATGCAAAGGGAAAGGGCAAGGAGTTGAAGATGCTTCTAAAGTCCACTTACTGCTTTCTATTAGAAAAGAATATTATAATGTTTCTGTTTATGTAGAGGAAGCTCAGTTAATATAACTCATGGCCTCTCTCCATTCCCTTACCCCTTCTTCTGGGGAAATTTAATCTTAAGAATTAAAATGGGCATGTGTGGAATAAATCTTCTCTTTTTCCTTTTGGGATCTAGAAGCCCCAAAACAGACACTCTAACTCTGCCTACAAGTGGTACTTAAGTGCCTAACTTTGAGGTTCAGTGAGTAGGTCCACTTGGCTCTTAGTCTAAGCTTCCCAATTTCATTTTATCAGCATATACAGTGATATTTGATTTCCCATCCACCTTATTCTTTTGTGTTTCATTTTGTTCAGTTCCTGTGTGGGGAAGAGAAATGATTATTTGAAGCATCCTGGGGGCAACAATACTCATGTGAAGGTCTTTAGGACCTCATAAACTCCTGCAACCACTGTTATTTAGAGTATTGGCGGAACTAGACCGAGGTCAAAACTGGTCAGAAGTGTGACTGAAGGTCTGGAATGAAAAAATAAGCTGGGCCAATTGTATTATGTAATGAAAGCAAAAAAAAAAAAAAAAAAAAAATTGCAGGTGGTAGCAGGACAGGACATGCGGAGGAGAGCTGAAGCCCAATAATGGTAGTGCTTTAGCATCAAGAATCCCAAAGCTCAAACATCTTTTAGTTCAAGTCACAGTGAATCTCAGCCTCATTCTTAGACTTTCCTGAAATTCTTTGGGGATTTTGGGAGACAGTTCTCCATGGGTCTCTCATGTTTCTACTTATTCTGTGATCAGAAGCAATGTTCTAGGGGATAGACAGCCTTGGAAGACAGTGTGCTCCTCTGAAGCAAAGGGCAGGTTTGTTACTGACCAGTAAAATAAAGACAGTATCTCCCAAGGGGGCAAAGGTTAGGCAGCTTTGGCTCATAATAAAAGGTTTGGGTTCCCTGTGTCCTGGCTCCTCCATGCAATGTAGCCCACTGCGTGTTAAGGTATTATTCAACCTTCTTTCGGATGCCCTGTGGGAACCGGGGATTCGGCACAGACACAAGAGTGCTGACACCCCAGCTTCTGCTGCTACAGTTAATAAACTACGTTTTGCCTCTAATCTGGAGGTCTAATGTCTTTTTCCAGAATCCATGAAATAGCAGCAGGCTGATTTGTTAGCTTGCAAGTAGGGTAAAATCTCTGACTCTTCACTATTGACAGTATACCTTATAAAAAGAAAATAAGCCTTTGAAAATTCCCTTTTCTGAGATATCTTGATAAAGTCCACCTTTCTTTGCCAGGAGCCCTGACGAGAACATGTTTAAAGCAAATCATTCTAGCAAACTGAATGGGAAAAATACTTTCAAATCATATCTCTGTAAGGAGATAATATCCAAAATATATTAAAAAACAAACAAAAAAACCCTGGAGAAGGAAATGGCAACCCACTCCATGGGATTCCATGGAGAATCCTATGGACAGAGGAGCCTGGCAGGCTACAGTCCATGGGGTTACAAGAGTCAGACGCAACTTAAGAGACTAAACCACCAGAGAAAGACTACCCTCAATTTGGCAGCAAGTGACAACTCTCCTTAAGATTTCTTTTTTTTTTTTCCCCTGATAGAAAAAGAAAATACTTGGAAAATGAAAGTAATAAATTTTCTATTCAAATGTAAAAAAAGAAAAACCCACACAACTCAGTAGCTAAAAAATACACAGTCCATATACAGTTGACCCTTGCATATTGTGGATTTGAACTACAGGGATTCACTGATATGTGTTTCTTAATAGTATTTTTTAATAGCAAATACTACAGTACTACTCAATCCATAGTAGGTTGACTCCAGGATTGCAAAACTGTGGATACAGAAGAACTATGACTAACAGAGCAAACTAGAAGTGACATGCAGATTTTGAGAAGCTTGGAGGGCCAGCGCCCCTAACTGCTACTTTGTTCAAAGGTCAACTGTAGTTTTCTTTTTAGAGACCACAAGGTATGTTAGAGCCTCCAAGCTTCTTTGGGTGTTCTCAGTCACTAACTAGCTCCTAGGTATAGTACTTTTATATTATGAGACTCTAAAAATCTCTTGCGTGTCATTGCATTTAAACTGCTCAGTCAAGATGATGGCCTATTCAGAACTGTCCACACTTTAACCAGGGGCCCACAGGTGCTTACAATGATTAGGTGGGATTGAGGTTAGAAATTGTTTGTGGAAAAAGACATACAGATGGCCAAGAGGCACAGGAAGAGACGGATGACTGCGTGAGTGAGAAAATCAAACAAGCAGTGAAGCTGGGTGAGAGTAAAGAAATCATGGGATAGATAGATGGTGGAGAAAAGTCATGACTACTGTGATCAGAGCACCAGTCACAGAAATGAGGGCTTGGTATCTTCACACATTTTCTTGCTGTGTGTCCTGTGTTTGTTTCTTTATTTGACTAATTTTGTTCTTTCATCTCCTTTCCCCCTCTGTTACATATTGGATGTGTTCATAATGACACATTATTCACATTGGTCCACAGGTTACAGAATAACCAGAGAGGATTTTCACTTTCTAGAGAAGGAATAGGGTCCATCCAGCAATTCTGTCTTATAGATGGATGAGTTTTTTGACACCACAGGAGAAGTCAGTGTATTTGAGTTGTGCATTGTGGTAGACAAGAGCTTTTTAAAGGGGAGGAGTTGTTAAGGTTGGAAAAAGGAAATATGTTTTTTAACCCACATCTGAATATTCCCTCTCTGTTTGGGTAGCCGTCTTCATCAGAGGCTAGAATGTCCTCGGCATTGCTTGCAGCAGGGGCACAGGCTTGTGACCCAAGCTCTGTTGTTTAGATGTTTTCATGCCAGAATTTGGCACAAGGACCAGTGACAGCAGCGGGAGGAATTACCTTAATTAAATGTGATAAAACTGGTACTAGATGAAGTAGCAAGTCTAGTCTCTAGACTCAGTGGTGGTAACTGCCCAAGGAGTACATGCAGCACACTTTACCCTGCCCAGGCTCAGGAATGACTTCGAGGTGGTGTCCTCATGGAACCAGGTCTGCAGAATAATTTTTGACCATTTTGCATGACACTGGTCAACTCCCAGCCTGATTCTCAGAGACTTTGTAAACTATTTTGCATCCCTTAATAAATGTATTTTCTGCTTAAAAAAAAAAAAGAAAAGAAAAGAAACTTGTTTGTGGCATCAGACCCTGAGAGTTACAGGTCAGGAGGTAGAGCTGTATTACAAACAGTAAAGGCTTTGGAGTCAGAGATCCGTTTTTGAATCTTAGTTCTATTGCTCACTGATGAGGAATTCAATGTCCCTCAACTTCTTTCCTAGTGCACACAATACAGTCAACAATTACCACCCTCCTCTCCAGCTGCCCATCCCCCACCCTCCCTTGCACAAGATTGTTGTGTTAATTAAATGAGATCAGGCATAGAAAACACGTGATCATGCGTTTTCCGTGCGCTTCAGAGCTATAAAAAGCTACCATTATGGTGTTTTTAAATAAGGATCTTTGACCCTGCTTATCAAAGTTGTCACAAAATAACTCATTTAGAATTCAGAGGAGAGGATACAACCTACAAGAGTGCTTTCCAGGCTTGTACTTGGGGGATAAATTGAAAAACAGAACGCAATATACCTGGGAATGTAAAAATGAGCCTTCTTTCACGACTGACTTGGAGCTGGCATAATTCTTACTCCACAATTATCAACAAGGAGAAAGGAGCTAGCCACAAAATGGAATCATAGAATTTAGAAAGCAGGCAATCCTGACTTTCAGAAAAACTAAGAAAGCCCAAGTATTATTCATTCTGACCTAGGATGCAGAATGAGGCTAGTTTGAGGGTTGGAACGTAAACAGGACCAAGATGCTGTTTAGACTGTGAGGAAAGAAAGAAAGTCATCCCTCTAGTATTAAAGCAGAGCTCAGATACCAGGCAGGGCTTCCCAGGTGGCATTAGTGGTAAAAAAAAAAAAAAAAAAAAACCCTGTCTGCCCAGGCAGGAGATATACAAGATGTGTTAGTCCTTGGGTCAGGAAGATCCCTTGGAGGAGGAAATGGCTATCCACTCTGGTATTCTTGCTTGTAGAATCCCAGAGGAGCCTGGTGGATTACAGTCCATAGGGTCACAAAGAATCAGACATGACTGAAGCGACTTAGCATGCATGCAGATACCAAGCAATTGCTTTGCTTGCAGGTCCAGGGTAAAAAGGGTGAGGGAGAGGGGAGCAGTCCAGGAGCCCTGATACCCACCTGTCTCTTGTGTGGGGGCCTAAGATGAAGTTGTCTGCAACTCCTCTTGGAAGATAATGTAGAAGCAATTAGAAGTTGATAAGATAAAATCTTGGAGAAGAGGGAACTGCAAGGAGAGGTGACCAGAGGTGACCAGCTCTGTTAGCTGCACAGAGCTAACTGTGTGCAGCTGCGTTTTCCCTTGGAGCAATTAACCACTCTGGGTGTGGGGCAAAAGCCTAAGAACCAAAAGGGCTGGGAGGACCTCTGCTAAAGGAAGAGAAAAGTCTCAGGGAGGAAGAAGTGAAAAGTAAAAGCTTGAAAGGTAACGGTCTCAGTTAGGAGGAAGGGGCAAAATCTGTGCTCAACACCTAGTCCTTAAGGCATCTACCAAGTTTTCAAGTTGAACAAGGCAGGACTCTGGGAAAGCTAAGCAGAAAGACTCTGAAGAACAGACTCAAGTTTGCATCTGTCTTGCACTGCTGAGGAGACAGGGGTAGAAGTCAAGATTCACCTTGGGATGAGTCCAGTCAACTCCCCAGGCACTGCTGAGAGGTATGATTTTACATATGTTAGGTTTGAAGGGCCTGTATTGGTTTCCCATTGTCATTGCCACAAACTTTATTATCTTGCAGTTTTGGGCCATCAAAAATCTGAAATGGGTCTCAGTGGGCTAAAATCAAGGTGTCTAAGGGCTAGTTCCTTCTAGAGATTCAAAAGGAGAATCCTATCCTTGTCTCTTCGATCTTCCAGAGGCTACCGGCAGTCTTGGTTGTGCCCACATCACCCCAATCTCTGCTTCTATTGCCACATTGCCTTCTTTGATTCATCAAGTCTACTTGAATAATCCAGGATAAACTCTTCAACATCCTTAACTTCATCATATTTTAAAACTCGCTTTTATCATAGGTATGAGGGATCAGCTCATGGACATGTTAAGTAGTTAGAACAGGGAAAAGGAGTCCAAAATGGCGGTGGCTAAAAGACAAGGAAGGGAAAACCCCATGAAAATAGAACAGAGGAAGGTCAAAGGAAGGTCCGAGGACTAGAGTGGGGACTTCAGGTAGAACAGCACTTCTGACTAAGCCCAATTTGCATAGGGCAGGCCCAGGGGGAAGCAAAAAGCATAAAAAGAGGAGCCAAAGGGCCCCCTCTCTCTCTCCCCCCCACCACCCCACACGCTGGGGCGTTCTTCTCTTCATGTCTTGGGATCTTCTCTTCGTGTCTTTGGACTGACGTGCCCTCACACCTTGAAGATGGATTTTCCTGCTATCTTCTAAATAAAATAGAGCTGTAACACTGATTTGTCTAAGAGCTATAACACAGTCTGTCCAAGACCCCAGAGCTGTGACACGCTGAGGGGGCATCAGTGTCCATCACTCCAAATCTTTGTTGTGACGAGACAAAAACCAAGGTGNAGGAAGATCCCTTGGAGGAGGAAATGGCTATCCACTCTGGTATTCTTGCTTGTAGAATCCCAGAGGAGCCTGGTGGATTACAGTCCATAGGGTCACAAAGAATCAGACATGACTGAAGCGACTTAGCATGCATGCAGATACCAAGCAATTGCTTTGCTTGCAGGTCCAGGGTAAAAAGGGTGAGGGAGAGGGGAGCAGTCCAGGAGCCCTGATACCCACCTGTCTCTTGTGTGGGGGCCTAAGATGAAGTTGTCTGCAACTCCTCTTGGAAGATAATGTAGAAGCAATTAGAAGTTGATAAGATAAAATCTTGGAGAAGAGGGAACTGCAAGGAGAGGTGACCAGAGGTGACCAGCTCTGTTAGCTGCACAGAGCTAACTGTGTGCAGCTGCGTTTTCCCTTGGAGCAATTAACCACTCTGGGTGTGGGGCAAAAGCCTAAGAACCAAAAGGGCTGGGAGGACCTCTGCTAAAGGAAGAGAAAAGTCTCAGGGAGGAAGAAGTGAAAAGTAAAAGCTTGAAAGGTAACGGTCTCAGTTAGGAGGAAGGGGCAAAATCTGTGCTCAACACCTAGTCCTTAAGGCATCTACCAAGTTTTCAAGTTGAACAAGGCAGGACTCTGGGAAAGCTAAGCAGAAAGACTCTGAAGAACAGACTCAAGTTTGCATCTGTCTTGCACTGCTGAGGAGACAGGGGTAGAAGTCAAGATTCACCTTGGGATGAGTCCAGTCAACTCCCCAGGCACTGCTGAGAGGTATGATTTTACATATGTTAGGTTTGAAGGGCCTGTATTGGTTTCCCATTGTCATTGCCACAAACTTTATTATCTTGCAGTTTTGGGCCATCAAAAATCTGAAATGGGTCTCAGTGGGCTAAAATCAAGGTGTCTAAGGGCTAGTTCCTTCTAGAGATTCAAAAGGAGAATCCTATCCTTGTCTCTTCGATCTTCCAGAGGCTACCGGCAGTCTTGGTTGTGCCCACATCACCCCAATCTCTGCTTCTATTGCCACATTGCCTTCTTTGATTCATCAAGTCTACTTGAATAATCCAGGATAAACTCTTCAACATCCTTAACTTCATCATATTTTAAAACTCGCTTTTATCATAGGTATGAGGGATCAGCTCATGGACATGTTAAGTAGTTAGAACAGGGAAAAGGAGTCCAAAATGGCGGTGGCTAAAAGACAAGGAAGGGAAAACCCCATGAAAATAGAACAGAGGAAGGTCAAAGGAAGGTCCGAGGACTAGAGTGGGGACTTCAGGTAGAACAGCACTTCTGACTAAGCCCAATTTGCATAGGGCAGGCCCAGGGGGAAGCAAAAAGCATAAAAAGAGGAGCCAAAGGGCCCCCTCTCTCTCTCCCCCCCACCACCCCACACGCTGGGGCGTTCTTCTCTTCATGTCTTGGGATCTTCTCTTCGTGTCTTTGGACTGACGTGCCCTCACACCTTGAAGATGGATTTTCCTGCTATCTTCTAAATAAAATAGAGCTGTAACACTGATTTGTCTAAGAGCTATAACACAGTCTGTCCAAGACCCCAGAGCTGTGACACGCTGAGGGGGCATCAGTGTCCATCACTCCAAATCTTTGTTGTGACGAGACAAAAACCAAGGTGCACACACTCACCTGGCATCTATGGTTCTGTGACTCAGGTTTAACCTGGCCGAAACAACCTCCGCGCCGAAGAGGCCAAGCACAGCGGGAGCCCAACTCAGCGGAGCGCCTGCGGTAGAAGCGGAATGCGAAGAAAACCCAGGGCTGGGGAAGGCCTATCGTGCTGGAAACCGGGACAGTGAAAAACGAACTCAGCAGAAAGCTCACGCGGCTCAGTCTCAGATTTCAGAAGACCTCCGGCTAAGGTAGGAGGTCCTCGCTCCTGTGGCTGGAGGGACATGCCTAACAAACTGTTAATTCCTTTACAATCTCTCTCGTTTCTTATTTCCTTGAACCCCACCCCCCACCCCCCGTGAACAGGCAGGAGGCAGTGGAAGCAACTGAGGGACTCTGGAGAGGCTATTCTTTGGTATGTCCCAAAGGCACTATCCGGAGAAGGCAATGGCACCCCACTCCAGTACTCTTGCCTGGAAAATCCCATGGACGGAGGAACCTGGTAGGCTGCAGTCCATGGGGTCGCTGAGGGTCGGGCAACACTGAGCGACTTCACTTTCACACATTGGAGAAGGAAACGGCAATTCACTCCAGTGTTCTTGCCTGGAGAATCCCAGGGACAGGGGAGCCTGCTGGGCTGCCATCTATGGGGTCGCACAGAGTCGGACACGACTGAAGTGACTTAGCAGCAGCAGCAAAGGCACTATCTGCTGGACCCCAGTAGCTGTTACCCAAGCTGGTGGGGGTTCTTCTGTCCTTATGCTTCTCTGCCTAGAATCAGGCCAATGAAAACTGTGAGCACAGGTCAGAAATTTAGCAGATTTCCCAGCAGGCTATGAAGGGGATTCCTTGGCACGTTTTTCCCACTGCTTTTTCCTCCTGTCCTTCAGCTCTATCCTGGGCCTCTAGCCAAAAAGTAAGAGGTGGATTTGTTAAGATTCAGAGAGAGGCCATGCTTCAGGGTGTGGGCCATTGGCGAGGGCAAGGGCTGGGGCCATGGAATTAGGCCCAGCTAGGTTTTTGCAAGTGGGGTTAATTCATATGCTAATGAATGGGAGGATCATCCCAGCCACCCACTCCTCCCTCTTTTGATAGTGCCCTAGAGCTGCTGCCACCTCTGGGTGTGTCTGTTGGCTTAGAGATTGGGGATTAAGGTTTATTGAATTCGACTTGTCATCTTGGACCCAGTTGATTTTAATTGGTTTACTTTATGCCCTTGTGCTATGTCATTCTTTCAAAGGTTGTGCTCTGCTCCATTCCCTCCGGTTTCATGCTCCTTTCCTCAACCCCATCCGGGCCCACAATGTTGCCTCTACAATCTTCTGGAGAGACAACCAGAAAATAGCTGGCCTTGGGAGGGAAATACTATATAATATCCAACCCCCTAATCCTATCCTGTGTGGATCACAATAAACTGTGGAAAATTCTGAGAGAGATGGGAATACCAGACCACCTGACCTGCCTCTTGAGAAATCTGTATGCAGGTCAGGAAGCAACAGTTAGAACTGGATATGGAACAACAGACTGGTTCCAAATAGGAAAGGAATATGTCAAGGCTGTATATTGTCACCTGCTTATTTAACTTATATGCAGAATACATCATGAGAAACGCTGGATTGGAAGAAACAAAAGCTGGAATCAAGATTGCTGGGAGAAATATCAATAACCTCAGATATGCAGATGACACCACCCTTATGGAAGAAAGTGAAGAGGAACTAAAAAAGCCTCTTGATGAAAGTGAAAGAGGAGAGTGAAAAAGTTGGCTTAAAGCTCAACATTCAGAAAACAAAGATCATGGCATCCAGTCCCATCACTTCATGGGAAATAGACAGGGAAACAGTGGAAATAGTGTCAGACTTTATTTTGGGGGGCTCCAAAATCACTGAAGATGGTGACTGCAGCCATGAAATTAAAAGACACTCCTTGGAAGAAAAGTTATGACCAACCTAGATAGCATATTGAAAAGCAGAGATATTACTTTGCCGAGTAAGGTCCGTCTAGTCAAGGCTATGGTTTTTCCAGTGGTCATGTATGGATGTGAGAGTTGGACTGTGAAGAAGGCTGAGCACCGAAGAATTGATGCTTTTGAAGTGTGGTGTTGGAGAAGACT
>SJYA01000750.1:634373-718222 GCA_006410615.1 Neotragus moschatus
TCATGGGAAATAGACAGGGAAACAGTGGAAATAGTGTCAGACTTTATTTTGGGGGGCTCCAAAATCACTGAAGATGGTGACTGCAGCCATGAAATTAAAAGACACTCCTTGGAAGAAAAGTTATGACCAACCTAGATAGCATATTGAAAAGCAGAGATATTACTTTGCCGAGTAAGGTCCGTCTAGTCAAGGCTATGGTTTTTCCAGTGGTCATGTATGGATGTGAGAGTTGGACTGTGAAGAAGGCTGAGCACCGAAGAATTGATGCTTTTGAAGTGTGGTGTTGGAGAAGACTCTTGAGAGTCCCTTGGACTGCAAGGAGATCCAACCAGTCCATTCTGAAGGAGATCAGCCCTGGGATTTCTTTGGAAGGAATGATGCTGAAGCTGAAGCTCCAGTACTTTGGCCACCTCATGTGAAGCATTGACTCATTGGAAAAGACTCTGATGCTAGGAGGGATTGGGAGCAGGAGGATAGGGGACGACAGAGGATGAGATGGCTGGATGGCATCACTGACTCGATAGGTATGAGTCTGAGTGAACTCTGGGAGTTGGTGATGGACAGGGAGGCCTGGTGTGCTGTGATTCATGGGGTCGCAAAGAGTCAGACACGACTGAGCGACTGAACTGAACTGAATCCTTTCCAGCACTGGTCATGCTGGAGATCTTGGGGATGCCCAAACTCCAATCTGGGGGTCCCAGGAGGTCAACCTGCCTTGACCTGCCTAGGGATCTGGTCCTCGAAAGGTTGTGATGCCTCAACCTACTTGGGGATCTGCCAGTCCCATGGGTCCCAAGAGGCCATCACACCTCGACCTGCCCAGGCACCCAATTCTCGGGAGGCCTGTCATGCCTCGACCTGCCCAGGGATTTGATCTCCAGGGGTCTGTCACACCTCAGCCTGNCTGCCTAGGGATCTGGTCCTCGAAAGGTTGTGATGCCTCAACCTACTTGGGGATCTGCCAGTCCCATGGGTCCCAAGAGGCCATCACACCTCGACCTGCCCAGGCACCCAATTCTCGGGAGGCCTGTCATGCCTCGACCTGCCCAGGGATTTGATCTCCAGGGGTCTGTCACACCTCAGCCTGCCTGGGGATCTGCACCCTGACCCGGGGACGCCTGGCTCTCAGGTTGCAACAGTTCTGGGTAGGCTAAGCTTCAGAAAGACTCACCCCTAAGGAAGTCCACCCATGGAAACAGAAGGAAGCCTATTACTTGTGGGACTGTGCCCAGTCTCAACAATAACTCAGGAGCCCAATGACAATCCCATTGCCTTTCTGGAAAGGCTAGAAGAGGCCCTCCAAAAGTTTACCAATCTGGACTTAGACTCTTACGAGGGACAGGTGATTTTAAAGGAAAAATTCTTGTCCCAGTGAGCATCAGATATCAGAATTAAGTTACAACAGCTACAGCAGCAGGACTCTGCTGCCTCTTTAGATGAGATGATCCAGACAGCCACCAATACCTTTTATAACAGAACAGGAGAAGGAGGCCAAGGCCCAGGAGAGGGAGAGAAGGAAAGAGACAAGCCATGCCCAGATGATGGCCGCCCTCCAGAGAAGCCCTATGGCAAACCCCGAGTCCTTGAAGGACAAGGCACGAGGCAAATGCCTAATCTGTAGACAGGCGGGGCATTGGGCCAAAGAGTGTCCAACTGTGAAAAGTTTCCTAGAACGGCTTGCCGCAAATGCCATCAACTGGGACACTGGGCGGCACTCTGCCCTCGGGACCCAAAAGTCTCAAGGTCAAGTGCTAAGCCTTCCCTCACGATGGTTCAAGAGGACTGAAGATGGTTCAAGAGGCCCACTCCAGCCAGCCTGCCTGTCACAGATAACCATCACGGGGCTGGATCCAAGGGTGCAACTGGATGTGGCAGGTAGGTCCGAGAATTTCTTGGTTGACACATGGGCTACCTACTCTGTCTTGATCTCTTACTCCGGAGCCTTCTCCTCCCAAACCTGTACCATTTTGGGTGCTACAGGAAAAACAACTACTAAAAGATTCACCCAAGCACTTCTTTGTTGCTTGGATGGACAAATATTTTCCCACCAGTTTCTGGTGGTCCCTGAGTGTCCTACTCCCTTATTGGGAAGAGATATACTCACTAAATTGAGGACCACCCTTGTGATGGGAAGTTTTTCAGCCCCTAGAGCTCTACAGCTCCTGGTTACTACTGAAGAACCCATTATACCTTCTCCAACAGAGAGGGACCAAAAACTATGGGAAGACAAAATTAACTCCTGGGACCTGGGAATTCCTGGATGAGCCCACCAAGCTGAACTGGTCATCGTTGTCCTCTGAGATCCCACTCGGTTTCCTAACTGTAACAATATCCCCTCAAAAGAGAGGCTCAGGAGGGATTATAGCCTTTAATAAATAAATTCCTTGCTTGTTGGCTATTGGTCCCCACCAATTCGCCATGTAACACTCCAGTCCTCTCAGTAAAGAAAAAGGATGGAACCTGGCAATGGTTCAAGATCTCCAGATCATAAATGAAGCGGTGGTCCCCATCCATCCCACAGTACCCAATCCCTATGTAATCTTGGGAGAAATCTCACCCAGTGCCATGTGGTTTATAGTCTTGGATCTCAAAGATGCATTTTTTGGCATACCATTGGCTAAAGAATCCCGATATCTTTTTGCCTTTGAGTGGCAGTCCCCAGGTGAAAAACACCAACAGATGACTTGGACAGTATTACCTCAGAGGTTCAGAGATAGCCCCCACAGGCCCTTTGGACAGGCCCTTAGCCGGGATCTCCTAGATCTGGACCTGGGACCTAATGGGAAAAGACTGCAATATGTAGATGACCTACTAATCTGCTCTCCAGATGAGGAAAATGCTCAACAACATGCAATTCAGGTTCTAAAATTTTTGGCATAAAGGGGATATAAATTCTCCCGTGCTAAGGCACAGATGGTCGAGACAAAAGTCACTTACCTGGGATTTCAGATTACACACGGGTCTAGGAGGCTGTCCTCTGATCGGTACAAGGAATCCTCCAGTTGCCCTCCCTTGTGACTCGAAAACAATTTCGAGCTTTCATGGGGCTAACTGGATATTGTAGAATATGGATACCCAGCTGTGGTCTAATTGCCCAGCCCTTATATGAAAGCTTAAAGGGATGAGATGATTCAATCCCACTGATGTGGGGAACTCCTCAAAAGAAGGCAGAGGCTACACTAAAGCAGGCCTTAACTCAGCCACCTGCCTTGGGTTGCCAGACCCAGAGAAAGCATTCCAACTTTATGTCCATGGAAGAATGGGAATAGCCTTGGAAGTGTTAACTCAAAGGTTGGGATCTGAGCCCCAGCCTTTAGCTTACTTATCCAAGAGTAAGATCCAACCACCCAAGGCTGGCCCCCCCACCTTCGAAATCTTGCAGCTATTCCAATCATGATAGAAGATGCTTTAAAACTCTCCTTTGGGGGCAAACTAACTATTTTTACCAGCCGCCAAGAAAAGCAGCTCCTAAATGGGAGAGGCCATTTATGGATGTTGATCAAAGAATCCTCAGATATCAAGTAATGGTGATGGAAAATCCAGGCCTCACTATATCCCCTTGTGAGGTTCTTAACCTAGACACCCTCCTGCCTACCCCCGAGGGCTCTCTCCCCTTTCACTCTTGTCTAGAAACCTTGGGCCACTGGACAAAACCCCGAGAAGCATTGTCAGAATATCCTCTGACCAATCCTGAGGAAATCTGGTACACTAATGGAAGTAACTTTGTCTTAGAGGGAAAAAGAAGAACCGAGTATGCAGTAGTCTCCAATTTTGAGACCATAGAGGCTAAGCCTCTGCCACCAGGTACTTCAGCCCAATTAGCTGAGCTCATAGCCCTGACTTGAGCTTTAGAGCTAGGAAAAGGAAAAAGAACAGCCTTTTACACTGATTCCAAGTATGCCTTTCTGGTGCTACATGCACATGCAGCTATTTGGAAAAAAAGGGGCCACTTGACCACCTGAGGGTCCCCAATCAAATATGGTTATCAAATTCTTAGACTCTTGGAGGCAGTCCATCTGCCTACTGAGGTTTCAGTCTCCCACTGTAAAGGACACCAAAAAGGGAACATGGAAGTGGCACGAGGGAACCAAGCAGCTGATCAGGCAGCTAAGAGAGCAGCATTACAGAACCATGCACGACCTAATAGGGGTTGCCACCTTAGTTTCACAGACTATTTTGCCAGAAACTCCTTCATATACTGAAGGTGAGACTCTCAAAGCTAAGAGTGAGGGCTTTCAAGAAGATCATATGGGATGGTTCCAAAAGGAGGGACTCCTTTTTCTGCCTGGGAACCTCCAATGGAAGTAGGTTAACTCCTTACATGCCACCACTCATTTAGAGGAAAAAGCCCTCCAAAGATTACTAGAAAGGTCCTTTGGAGGAACAGGCTTCCAAACAACTATAAGGCAAGTGGTCCCCTCTTGTCTCACTTGCCAGTTAAACAACCCCCAGGGAGCTCAAAGAACCCAGCTGGCCCAACCTGTCCAATGATGTGGGACCTATCCAGGAGATGACTTGCAGATGGACTTCACCCAGATGCCAGTTCCTCAAGGGTATAAATACCTATTAGTCATGATGGATACATTCACAGGATGGCTTGAAGGCTTTCCCACAAGGACTGAGAAGGCTGAGGAGGTGGTAAAAAACTGCTCCATGAAATCATTCCAAGATTTGGTCTGCCCAGATCATTACAAAGTGACAATGGGACATCATTTACTTCTAAGGT
The DNA here is from genome assembly GCA_006410615.1 of Neotragus moschatus. Classification (NCBI taxonomy): domain Eukaryota; kingdom Metazoa; phylum Chordata; class Mammalia; order Artiodactyla; family Bovidae; genus Neotragus; species Neotragus moschatus. The sequence continues at coordinate 639,100 of SJYA01000750.1, forward strand.
CACCCAAGGGGTCTCTAAAGCATTGGGCATTACTTATTATCTCCATTGTGCCTTGAGGCCTCAATCTTCAGGAAAAGTAGAAAGAGCCAACTAATTCTTAAAATCAGCGATAAAAAAGATAACCCAGGAGACCTCCCTGAGATGGGAGGAGGCTTTACCGATAGCTCTCCTCCGCACCTGTATTGTCCCTAAGGAACCGGTTGGTCTTAGTCCTTATGAGATGCTATATGGGAGACCTCTGTTTATGTCAATGACCTCTTCCTAGATCCAGAGGTTCAGACCCTCCAGTCTTATGCCATGGCCATTAGGCAATTCCAACAGGATATACGCTTGTGGGGTATGAACCAGGACCCAAAAGATTCTAAGGAGTCACCACTATATGCTCCAGGGATTCGAGTCCTAATTAAAGTCTGGAAAGATCCAGAGGTCCCCAAAGGCTCAACTCCAACCCACACGGAAGGGCCCCTACCCTGTAATACTTTCCCCTCCACAGCAGTCAAGGTACCAGGACATGACTCCTGGATTCACTACTCACAAGTCAAGCCATGGAAGAAAACAGAAGAGGACACTCAATACACCTGTGAGCCCCTGGGAGCTCTCAGCTACCTATTCAGGACTACCAATGAGTGCCATTCTAATGAACACCCCCCAAATCTGGTTTCTGGGGATAAGATTTCTCAGGATAGCTCTAAACAGCCAACAGCTTGGTAGAGATTGTACTCCAAAACAGGCAGGAGATAGATACTCTGATCCCTGAACAAGGAGGGACTTGAGCCATCCTGGCGATGTGAATTTGGAATTGGCTAAAGCCCCTACAGCAACTTTGGGCTGCTTATGATTGCTCCATGTATTATCAATTGTCCAACCTGTTTTGTCTCTGACCAGGTCAATAATTATAACATGCAGCGCCAGTCCAACAAAGATATTACAGCCGATTGCAGAAAATATCACTCACCCTTAGATGGACACCGCTATAAGGACTCTGAGGCTTGAGACTAGCAAGAGGGGGAGGCCTAATACCCCTCGCTGTCCCAGTTCAGCAGAAAGTAGCCAGAAAGACCTCGTGCCCCTATTCCCAAAGAACTGGGCCTCCCATCTCTTGAGGAGGGAATGTTAGGTAGGTAGAATAGGGAAAAGGAGTCCAAGATGGCGGTGGCTAAAAGATAAGGAAGGGAAAAGCCCACAAAAATAGAACAGAGGAAGGTCAAAGGAAGGTCTGAGGACCGGAGTGAGGACTTCAGGTAGAACAGCATCCTGACTAAGCCCAATTTGCATAGGGCAGGCCCAGGGGGAAGGAAAAAACCACATAAAAAGAGGAGCCAAAGCACCAGCTCCGCCCCACTGTGCGCTGGGGCACTCTTCTCTTCGTGTCCTCACACCTCGAAGATGGATTTTCCTGCTATCCTCTAAATAAAATAGAGCTGTAACACTTACTTGTCTAAGAGCTATAACACGGTCTGTCTGATACCTGAGAGCTGTGACATGCTGAGGGGGCTTTGATGTCTGTCACTCCAAATCTTTGTTGTGACGAGATAAAAACTGAGGAGCACACACGCATGACAGATATATTTGGAGGAGGCCCTTGTTCACGATGTTTGGGGGCAGGGGGACAGAACCCAAATAAAGATGTCTAAAAAGCAGTTGAGTATGTGACTTTTGAGCTCAAGAGGTATTTGGACTATAGTTATAGTTGTGAAGTCACTGGCATAATTGTGCTATGCCAGTGCTATGCCACCTCCTATAGATATCTCTGACATATGTGTCCCTATAGTAACAGTTGCTCTAATTGTTTTTTAGGAACATGGAGCTGGTCTTACCCAAATTAAACCAGTCAAGACCATGGATTGGGTGACTGTTCAATAGATGATCTTAAGACTTGTCCTCTTGTCTCCGTGCTTGGCTGCCTTGTGTATAAACCGTTTCTCTGCTGCATACCTTGGCGTCTCAGGATTTGGCTTGTTGTGAGTCAGGCAAATGAACCTGGTATGGTAATATAAGGGATGGACGTATCAGCTAGGATTAGAATCAGCTGCATGTAACAGAAACTGAAACAACAGCGGCTTAAATAAGAAGTTTATTAAATTGTTCAAGAAGTCTGAATTAGTGTGACAGCTTCACCGGTGCCCTAGTCCTTCCACCTGTCTTTCTGCTCTGCCATCCTCAGGCACATGGCTTCATCCTTAGTGATGCAAGCCTGAGATGGCTGCCAGCAGTTTTGCAATCCCATCCAGGTTCCAGGCAGGAAGAAGGGACAAAAGGGAAGTTCTCCTAGCTGAGTCAGCTCTTCCCAGAAGTCCCACTCAACTCACTTTTACTTGACTCACTGACCACACCTAGGCAAATGGGACCGTTTAGCCTTTTACAGGTCCATTAACACTCTAAAAAATAAGGTTCTGTTACTAACAGTGAAGAGGAAAATGTGTATCAAGTAGGCAAACAGTAGTTTCTTCCAGAGTGGACAAAAAGAAACCTACAAATGAAGTTAAGAAAGAATGGTCAGTGTAATAGAAGAGGAACCAAAAGTAGGGAGCCTGTGGCTGTGGCCTGACTAAATTTCATTACTGGTAATTGGTCTGTTCAAATTTTCTATCCATATTTCCTCTTGACTTAGTCTTGGGAATTTGTATGTTTCTAGGAGTTTATCCATTTCTTCTCCATTGTCCATTTTGTTGGTGTATCAGTTCAGTTCAGTTCATTTCAGTCACTCAGTCATGTCCGACTCTTTGCGACCCCATGAATCGCAGCACACCAGGCTTCCCTGTCCATCACCAACTTCTTCAGACCCACGCCCATTGAGTCAGTGATGCCATCCAGTCATCTCATCTTCTGTCGTCCCCTTCTCTTCNAACGTTTCTCATGATGTACTCTGCATAGAAGTTAAATAAGCAGGGTGACAATATACAGCCTTGACGTGTTGGTGTATAGTTCACAGTTATCTCTTAACGATCCTTTGTATTTCTGTGCTGTCAGCTGAAAGAGGCTTCATCTTTCATTCTTGATGTTATTTGGGCCCGCTCTTTTACTTGATGAGTCTGGCTACAGGTTATCAAGTTTGTTTATCTTTTCAAAGGACCAACTCTTAGTTTCATTTCTTTCTTTAAAAAAATTTTTTTTGATTGCGCTGGGTCTTGGTTGTTGCATGTGGGCTTTCTCTAGTTGCAGCCAGCAGGGCTACTTTTTGTTGCAGTGCTTGGGCTTCTTATTGCAGTGACTTCTCTCATTGTGGCACACAGGCTTAGTGGTTCCGTGGCATGTGGAATCTTCTTGGACCAGGTAATCAAACCTGTGTCCCCTGCACTGGCAGGTGGATTCTTATCCACTGTACCACCAGGGAAGTCCTCTTTTCTTTCTCTTAGTCTCTATTTCATTATTTCTGCTCTGATCTTAGTATTCTTTCCTTCTATTAACTTTGTGTGTGCTTAGTCATGTCTCTTTGTGACTCTTTGGACTGTAGCCCGTGAGGCTCTTCTGTCCATGGGGTTTTTCAGGCAAGAATACTGCAGTGGGTTGCCATTTCCTTCNGTCCTCTTTTCTTTCTCTTAGTCTCTATTTCATTATTTCTGCTCTGATCTTAGTATTCTTTCCTTCTATTAACTTTGTGTGTGCTTAGTCATGTCTCTTTGTGACTCTTTGGACTGTAGCCCGTGAGGCTCTTCTGTCCATGGGGTTTTTCAGGCAAGAATACTGCAGTGGGTTGCCATTTCCTTCTCCAGGGGATCTTCCTGACCCAGGGATAGAAACTTTGTCTCCTGTGTCTCCTGCATTGCAGGTGGATTTTTTATCTCATGAGCCATGCTAAGTTGCTTCAGTAGTGTCCGACTCTGTGCGACCCCATAGACGGCAGCCCACCAGGCTCTGCCGTCCCCGGGACTCTCCAGGCAAGAACATTGGAGTGGGTTGCCATCTCCTTCTCCAATGCAGGAAAGTGAAAAGTGAAAGGGAAGTCGCTCAGTCGTGTCCGACTCTTAGTGACCCCATGGACTGCAGGCTCCTACCAGACTCCTCTGTACATGGGATTTTCCAGGCAAGAGTACTGGAGTGGGGTGCCATTGCCTTCTCAGAGAGAAGCCCAATTTTGGGTCTTATTTTCCTTTTTCTAGTTCTTTTTGGTGTAAATTTAGGTTATTTGTAAGCATTGGTTCTTTATTTTTCCTCCCTTAGTATTATTATGTGCATACAGAAAAATTTAGTCTCTCAACCTAGTCTGATTTAGAAAGTTAAAAATCTATCTCATAGATTCTCAGTCTCTAACCTGTGTACATAGCACAGTGTTTGACTAGCATGGTGATATTAAAAAAAATTTATGTACTTTATTCATTTATTTTTGGCTACATTGGGTCTTTTTTGGCACACATGGGCTTTTCTTTAGTTGTGCCGGTGGGGGCTACTCTCAAGTTGCTGGCTCAGTGCAGTGGTTTCTCTTGTTGCAGAGCGGGGCTCTAGGGTGCACAGGCTTCAGCAGTTATGTGGGCTCACTGTTTGCAGAGGACAGGCTCAGCAGTTGTGATGCATGGGCCCAGCTGCCCATCGCATGCGGGATCCTCATGGACAAGAGATTGAACCTGTGTCCTCTGCTTTGGCAGGTGGACTCTCAACTACTGGATCACCAGGAAAGTCCATATTTTCTTATATCACACGTGCCCCATCCAAGAATTATATGAGGTGCTGGTTTCCAGAACCGACATTCTCTAGCCATGTAACTACTGAATATTGCTCGACAAGTTAGCAACCATTGTGAGGTAAGAACCTTGCAGATGGACCCTGCTGTCACCTGGATTAAGTCTCCATATAAATCTTCCTGGAACAGGGAACAGTGGTGGGCTGGGGCCAGCCTCCTACACACTTCCTACTCTAACTGCCTCTAATGCCTGCTATTTCCATATTGATTTGTCTCCTTTTTTGTTGAGATTACCCTCAAAGGTTCAGAAGTTGGCGAGGGCTATGTTTTTGTTAGGTTACTGTAAAAGTTAGACATACTTAGACAATGAATGTATGAAAATTAGGTGCCCATTTAACCTTCTGACCAAATGTCTCAGACATCCCCCTCAAAATAGCTCCCAAAGTAAATAGCTCTCCATTTACTTTGGGGGTTGTACTTCATTGATTTTTGGTCCCGGTCAGTAATAGAGAATGAGACATCACCTAATGAGTGAGTTTGGAATTTTGGACCTGAATCACAGATATAAATCACTAATTCCCAGAACTTCTCTCCCACTAAATCACTTCAGTTAAAACGGTCATCTCAATGTGTCCTATCCCTTCCATGCAATCTGCCCAACTGCTAATTTGACAAATTGCCCTATCCAGCCAGTTCAAAATTAGCTAACTTTAAGGGTTTACTGGATGCACAGCAACACACCAATGTTCTCTTGTTTATTCCTCACAACAACCCTAAGGATTAATATAATTCATGTCAGTTTGCAGTAGAGGAAATTAAAGGCACAGAAGAGTTAATGTGTCTAAGATTCTGTTAGGAAGCATTATCAGAGAAATCAGGACTCTTGGGCTGTCTTCTTGCACCATTCATCAATAAAAGAAATTCTTGTCTTATTGACAAAATGGTATGCCCCAATTTATACCATACGCAGGTGACTTTAAAGAAAATTAATTAATTTGCCCTGTCATCCCCAAACTGGAAAGACTTGTTATCTCTTGGTCCAGATTTATGACCCCTGTCCAATTCAGGTAGGGATAGCCACAATTTCATTAAACTTATAAACTGAGTAAGAAAAGCTGTAATTTCCAGAACTTGGGCAATCTTTTTTCTGTTGGAGTGTGGCTCCCAATGCAAAGTTCCTGCACCTCAATGAAAATCAGTGTTTCTTTCATTTTCTATGGGAGAGGACAAAGGGGCTGGGATGGGTGTTAAATCGAACATGCTGGAGCATCTATAGTACCTGGAGTTATGTTTTGATGTAATTGAACATTCCAAATCATAGCTGAATTAAGAACATTGTTGAAGACAGGGATGGAGGGTGACCAAAACCTTCCTTGTATTCAAGAAGTAAATTCCTATCTGAAATAGGAGGCAAGGTCATCTGTTGAGATGGGGAGCTGGGTGAGATAAGAAGCCTAAGGACCTTCTAAATTAACAAGAAAGATGCAGAGAGAAGAGATATAGGGTTTCTGATGGTTTAGTTGAATCAGATATAAGTTTACAGGCGTACTGATCCACAGAAGTGTGTGATTTTCTCAACCAGTACTCAGATGCACATGGAAACTTGGGACAATGTGGAAGAACAAGCAGACTCCACTTGCTGAGGACTGCAGAAGCACAGAACCAGAGAAAGCTGTCTTTAATAACAAAAGGAAGTGTGGGAGTTCGATAAGGAGGCTGACAGAGATGACTATACGACATTTTCAAAGGCACCATGAGAAGGCAGTGTCAGTACATGTGATACTACCAAGGTTATGTACCTGGGTCTCTGACCTTTGGAAGTAACAACCTATTTACTTAGCTAGAATATAGGGACAATTCTCCCAATGAGTTAGTGAGGATGAGTACATCTTAACTATAAAGCAATTTGGAGATAGCTGGACAAGCATCTGGGCAATGTCACGGTGACGTGGGTTACTAACAGATGGTTACAGCTATATGAGCATAAAGATTTTAGGATGCCTATATATTTTGTTCCATGAATATGTGAAACTCAAATGAGGGAGGTAAAAAAAGTAAGAGCAGTCAAGGGTTATCAAATTCCTAGAGTTGTCAGGACCACTCGAGAACAGAAAGCTAGGAACGACAATTAGGTAATTACTAACCTTGGAAGCAGTAATTTTCCAGTAGGTGACTTTGAGGGAATTTGATGAAGATATAGTTTTTTTCAACTCAGATAAGAGTTTTCACAGATGCCACTCAGTGAATGCTTATAGCAAGGCTTATGAAATAGAGATTATTCCTGTTCTCCAGATGGCAAAAGAATGCAGTTGTGCAAAGCTCTAAACCAGAGGCCAATAACTTTCCTGCGAAGCACCAGTATTTTGGGCTTTGTGGGCCATTCGGTCTCTCTTGCAACTACTCAACTCTGATGTTGCGGCACAAAAGCAGCCCTAGATAAGACAAGTGAATATAGTGGCATGTGCCAATAGTTTTATTTACAAAAAGCTTTGGGACTGCTTACTAACCTCCACTCTGAACACAATTTTTCCATTCCCAAAATCCACCATTCATTACAACACAAATAAAATTAACTAGTCCAATGGTTGTTCTTCAGAGGATGCTGTTCAAGCTACAAACACATATTTAATGGCATCAATGTGGAACACAGGCACAACTCTAATGAATAAAGAAAAAAACTGGAAACAGCTCATTAATATTTCTGGTAAAATGGAGTTAGGCTGAGGCCAAACTATGGTCAGAGTAGCTTGGTTGTGGTTTCAGCTGTCAATCTAGTTTTTCTTTTTTTCCAGTGTAGACAGTATTTACTGGCAGATGTTGAGTACAAGAAAAATGGTAACAAATCCAGAGGGGCTGGAAAAGGAGGCAGGGCGTTCTCCCCTCTTCTAATTAGGAGGACTCTGTAATCAGGTCAGTGGGGCAAGAGCTGTGATTTTGGCCACTCTGGGCCCAGCACTCCTCAAAGCTCCCAGGCAGGACAACTCCTTTCAACATGTGGAAAGAAAGCAACACTCTGGAAATGGTATAGGCTGTGTCCCAGTCCAGATACTTGCCCCTGCCCACAGCATACCTCAAAAACCTTCACAGCTCAGTGTAGGGGTATTAAAGAACTGGGCCAAATTGTAACATGTATGATATCATAAGTGAAACGGATTGCCAGTCTAGGTTTGATGCAGAAGGCTTGGGACTGATGGGCGGGGATGATCCGGAGGGATGGTGTAGGGAGGGAGGGGAAGAGGGGGGGTCCGGATTGGGAAGTCAGGTACACTTGTGGCTGATTCATGCCAATGTATGGCAAAATGAGTACAGTATTGTAAAGCAAAACAAACTAAAAAATAAAAATTTAAACTTTAAAAAAAAAAAAAAAGAACTGGGCCAAGCCTATCCCTCTCCAAACACAGGTTATCTGCCATATGCCTCAACTCCCTTCCTCTCAATGACCTGCAAGGTTGGACTACTAGGTCCTGCTAGGGGCCCAGCTCAACCAAGTGAGTAGTTTCCATAGTTCCCTGAGCCTAGTTAAGGTTAATATCACCTCTCATCTGTTCAGTTGGAATCAAAGAATCTCTGAGATCTCTTCCAGTTCCAATACTGAGACCTCGAATATGACTAAAATAGCCAAGTTAAGCAAAGCTTAAGTTAATCTCTTGCTATTTTGAAAAACTGTCAATGATGTATCACTTACCACACAATGGCCTTATCATCATGTATGTGTGGAAAGATAGGCTACATAACAAGACTACTAGTCAAGTTTCTAAAAACCTGGGCATGTTTACCCTTTGAGAAATAGAATGTACCTGTTTAGCTTTCTAAATGAACCAGGAAAGCCCGGGGTTATGACCAGAGTTTCCAAATAACTCAATTTCCAAATAAGATAACCTGGAATCCAATCCAAGTGTTACTAAACAAGTGGACATCTAATCTTCTGTATTATACTTCTGAGCATGTGAACACCATGACAATGGTCTGGAACAAAAAGAAATGCAGCCAAAGACCAGTGTGTATTTCTGCACTGAAAAGTGTTAGTTGCTCAGTCATGTCTGACTCTTTGAGACCTCATGGACTGACAGGTTCCTCTGTTCATGGAATTCTTCAGGCAAAAATACAGCTATGGGCTACCATTTCCTTCTCCAGGGGATCTTCCCCACCCAGGGACTGAATCCAGGTCTCCTGTGTTGCAGGCAGATGCTTTACCATCTAAGCCACCAGGGAAGCCCTGAATTAACTATAGGAACTTATAACTAGAGGCCCTTATTGAATATAACTGGCCTAGAATACAACAATTCTCTGCCAACACAGGCCTTAGTTGACTTAGGAAGCACAGAAATCAGTCAATTTCCTGGTCTCCATGTGCTCCCACACTGGTGCAGAACTCTCTCAGAAGCTAACTGCTACACTGATCTGGATACCACCTGAATTATAGCAGGCTTCTGCTTCCCCAAATTGTTTTTGCCCATGTTTTCAGACTATCTTCTTTGCTTTTTCACATTTCTCCAATGACTGAAAATAAGATCCACAAGTTACACAGTACTCTATCAGGCCTTACAGACCTAAATAAACATCCCCATCACTTTTGACAAGGCCTTCTCCCAGTTCCCTTACTGTCACAGAAATGGCTCTTACCACTGGTACAGACTTATTTCTTCCACTGAGAATTTCTCTCAGTATTCTTAATGGCTTAGTTCAAGTTCACCATTCCATAAGATTTCTAGGGACTACACTAAACAGGTATGGCACAAACTGTGTATGAATAATTTAGCACATAAACTGTAACCATACACTGTACATACCCTAACACTATTATCATAAAGTTTTCTTTCTACATTTGGCATAAATGTTGCAGTGCTCATTCTGGCCAGAGAAACTGAGTGGATGACTGAGGTATTGTTCTAGGGCAGGCTGTCCTTGAAGACCATGTAAACACAATCTACTACTATGACTACTAATAATGCTGCCTGTTTGGGCTACTGCATTTTTCAATTTGGTATGCCACTAAATCAAGTTAAAAAGATCATGATCTGTGACTTTGTTTTTTAATTCTGAAGCCTTATATAAGTTTACAAATATACAGTTTACAAATTTGAGCTAATGATACAGCCCCTCTAATCACGCTGAGTTGGCAAAAGCACGATTACCAATCACTATATACAAGTTGTTCTACAGTTGTGTTTCTGAACTCCTATTTAGGACAACCTTGAATTATAAACTTAGTCTGACTTTGTGAAGAATTAACAAGCAAAGTCTGTTAACATATCTTGTCACAGGGAATTTAAAAAGCACCTGATCTTAAAGATCATCTACCAAATGTGAGGTGCTAAACACTCTTTATTTGATGCTATACATAAACCACACTAAAATGCCTTTCATTAAGTAAAAGGCTAAATTTTAGATAGAGAATTTTAATTAAATTGGCAAAGTTTATAAAACCAAAAGGATAAAGTGGACTTTGTCAGTGAACTTTCAATCCTTGCCTTAACAGGCTAATGAACACAACTTGAAACACATGTGAATCCTCCTCTGTTCTATGAGACAGTGAAGGGACCTTTTCAGTATTTAAATATATTAATATAACCCGTTATAGAAATCTAAATATAAAACCAATCTCTTATAGGTTTTGAGAAGGAATGCACCATCTCCCTAAAAAGTTTAATATTCCTTATTCAAGTTCAATCATCTCTTTAGAATGGGAAAAGTGATAGTGCTTGTTGAACCGGAATTACTATCAAAATTAAAAAAGCTGACCATATTCGTTTAGCCACAAACCAATCTTATTTAAATCAGGACTGTCCAACAGAATTATTCCATCAGCTGTTCATGATCTGAATTCTAGTGTATGAGATCAATTTAAATATGGTACACATAAAAAGTCATGAGACACTTCTGTTTCATAATAAATAAGGCAGTGGCCAACTATTACTCATTGGTAGCTTTTTTGAGATAAGCTATCAAGTCCTCCCTCTCTCCCTTCTTCTTAATGCCAGCAAAGATCATCTTGGTTCCAGGGATATACTTCTTGGGGTTCTCCAAGTACTCCATCAGCGTCTCCTCTCCCCAGGTGATACCTAAACAAGGAAGGATATATTGTTGAGCATGTCACACTCCTGAAACAGTGTTTATCATAGGTTACATTCATACAGTTTGTGCTGGGGTTAGTTAACAATACCCCCCTTACCTTTGTTTTTGTTGGCATCTGTGTAAGAGAATCCAGCAGCCTGACCTGTCTTTCGTCCAAACAGACCATGGAGGTTTGGCCCAGTCTTGTGCTTCCCTCCCTTTTCCACAGTATGGCACTGGGCACACTTCTGAACAAAAATCTTCTTGCCCTTCTCAACATCACCCATTTTTAAATCTAAAAATGAAAGATTCAGAGTAGTAATATTTTCTCCAAGTAAAAGTACAGTAGATGCCAATCATCAACCCCAGTCACTGACACCAAACTTAAATAACAGGTTGAATTTTGTCTTACTTAGTTCACTTGCAACAGATTCTTTAATACCATAAACACTATCTGGAAGAACTTCCTTGAAAAACACACCTCTACGAATATCTCTGCATGCTCAGTCACTAAGTGTGTCTGATTCTTCATGACCCCATAGACTGTAGCCCACCAGGCTCCTCTAGCTATGGGATTTTTCCAGGCAAGAAGACTACAGTGGGCTTTTTCCTCCTCCAGGGGAGCTTTCTGACCCAGGGATTGAACCCATGTCTCTGGTGTCTCCTGCACTGGCAGGCGGATTCTTTACCACTGAACTACCTGAGAAGCCCCTCTGTGTGTTTAAGTGCCAACTAAAACTTGGCACTTGCCATCAGCCTATACAAGGATTAAGGCACAAGCGGCTGCAGTCGCTGACCCTCAACACATTCTGAAAGGATTTCAGGATGGGGCAGGAATGAGGCACTCTGGGCTCTGAGTAAACTGGCAAAATTGGCCTTCAGATAGATCTTTTTAGGTTAAGATTCTATGAGCCCAATTCTTCCATCTCCTTCTTTCTAGAAAAACACCAAAATCCTTAACGGTGGTACCTGTTCCTGCTGACTAGCAGCAAACCTCTGGTAAAAGTGGGTTTGACTGCATAGTACTCTCACTCATGAAAATCATACACAATACTGACATGCCCCCACTACCTCTTCAGAGCAGTTTCTCATCTTCTAGGACATACTCATCGTTTTGCCCCGAAGAAAACTTAACTCACAACTCTCATGTTGTGCTTTTTTTTTTCAGTTGACATAAGTGATGAAAGGTTAGAGGTCAGGAAAGCAAAGTGGGAATCTAGTTCAAAGCCATTTCAAAACATGAGACCAAGGTCACGCAAAGTCACAAATCCAATTAAGCTGAACTGCGATATTAAATCCAAGCAACCAAAATTCCTCAAGGCCTCATTATTTGTTCTTACAATTTAAAGCCACTGCTCTCTGAAGAGAAGACAAAATACACTTTTACAAAAAGGGAAATCTTTCTTGATTCAGTCCGTTCAGGTCACTCTAAATTGCTTTGCTGTGGGTAGAAGGGCAGCAGCCGGCTTTGCGGTCACCCAGGGACCCCCATCATCTAGCTCTGGGATCCTCGGAAGTGACCACGAGGTCATCCATCCAGGCTTGTTTCAAGGAGACTGATGAAACCGACCCCCTCGGACGTTCCTCAGCAGGTTAAGGAGGGAAGCGACAGGTGGCCAAGAAATGACTAATTGGAGGCACAATCGTTTNCCAGATTTGATCACTACAGCTTCCAGTAATCATACTTTTCCTCCACCATAAGCTCTCATTCAAGACATGCCCAGTTTTGTCACTGGGAAATTTCTCGACTCCTGTCCTTCAAATTCAGCCCCCGAGTTTGAATTTTTCCTCCTTTCCCATATTCTGTCAGACTGTGCTGTATTCATTCACTCAAGTGTTTATTGAATACATATTATTTGCCAGGTGCTGTCTAGGACAGTGGAGTAAATCAGTGAGGACTTTTTCTCTGGCGGAGCTAATGTTCTAGCATCCTTCCTCCTCCCACCAATTAAGCAATAGATTGTTGTTTAGTTGCTCAGGTGCTTGGGACTCTTGGGACCACATGGACTGTAGCCTGCCAGGCATCTTTGTTCATGGGATTTCTCAGGCAAGAATACTGGAGTGGGTTACCATTTCCTCCTCCAGGGTATCTTCCCCACCCATTCATTGAACCCCTCCTTCTTGGCAGGCAGATTCTCTACCACTGAGCTATCTGGGAAGCCCCAAGCAATAGATAGTAGTAGGTTAACCTAGATTATTACCTCAGACCCCTCTTAAACCACTGGTCCTATAATTTCTTCTCCAGATCATCTGTCGCCTTATACGAATAGATTATTGTTTTCTATGTCCTGATTTCCCATTTTCCTGTCTCTAATCTCATACACTGCTGCCACAGAAGTGTGTGTAAAACAGAGAAGAAATCAAAACACTTGAATATTCAAGACCTTTTGTGGCTTTTGGAGTGGACCAAGATAGTGTTTTAACTATAATACTGAAGTAGGCTCATTTGACTAGCTATCCAGGTTTTTGAAAAACCTAGCTCAGTTAACACCTTGCAAATTCAGTCCGCACATTTGAAGCCAAGTCCTAATGTTGCCACCCATATCTCTTCAAGGAATACTTGGGCCTTAAATAAGTATTTGCCCTAATTCAAATCTGTGTTTGAGGCATCAGAATTTACTAGTCTTTGTTCAGTTGACTGATGGAGAGTAGCAACAATGTGCTGGTACTGCAGGCCATGCAGAGTTAGCAATACATCAAGTGGCCTAGTGAATTGATTGACATTTCACATTTATTTCCAAGAGGGGGAGAATAGAAAATCAGAAGTCCTTAACACCTTTACCTAAGGAAACTGGGGATAAAGACTCTTGTTATTGAAAGTAGTAGGAAAATGAGAAAGCAAACGAGAGCAAAAATGAACACTTGGCACATTCCTGTAGTAGATACTATAACATTTGTGCTTAATATCCATGTATTCAGGTTCTAAAGAGATTCATAGTGCTTACCATGTATTCAAGATCCCAGAGAGAATTAGTTGAGAACAGTACTATTCTACAAGTTGCCCAGTTCCATATTTGTATATCTATCTCCATCTTTTCCTATTGTAGTGGCTGGTAAGGGGTATAACTATTATAAAACAAATGCCTTAGAATTCTCCTTCCAGCAGCACAATGGGTGATATATTTTTTAAAATGTTCATGATAAGAAAAAATCTAGTAAAATACCACCCCCTCAACCAAAACATCCAATGAGGTTGCAAGAAAATGAGGGAAAAGAAATCTAGTTGGAGGCAGGGGTGAGGCAGGCAGCAAGAACTGAAAACTGTGATAAGCATAAGTTGACTCTAGAGACACCTTGTGGAAGATTGCTGAAGTGAAAGAGCCTTAGGCTTTAAGAACATCTCTGGTGGCTCAACATCTGGTGGCTCCTTCAGTGGAGAAGCTGTGGGTTCGATCCCTGGGTTGGGAAGATCCTCTGGAGAAGGAAATGGCAACCCACTCCAGTATTCTTGCTTGGGAAGTCCCATGGACAGAGGACCCTGGCAGGCTACAGTCTGGGTTGTAAAAGATTTGGACATGATGTACCCACTAAACANGTTCGATCCCTGGGTTGGGAAGATCCTCTGGAGAAGGAAATGGCAACCCACTCCAGTATTCTTGCTTGGGAAGTCCCATGGACAGAGGACCCTGGCAGGCTACAGTCTGGGTTGTAAAAGATTTGGACATGATGTACCCACTAAACAACTGCAGGATGGAAGTAAAGCTCATACAAAAGACATTGTGGAGTAGGGAGGGGTCTCAGTTGGCTGAGACCCCTGAATAATGCTGAAGCACTTCAATCTAAAGGATAAAATAGTCTGCTCATTAGGAAAGGGAAGAACCAAATTAGTCTTGTCTGGCTTGGTCTTGGGAACTGGATGGGAGGAAAAAGTATCCTCTGATAATTCATAACCACAGGTCTGCCCACATGGAGGTTTAAGATTTGATTTATTTTTATTACCTGCACGGTCTAAGGAACCTCTAGCAGAAAAATGAACAAAGTAGTTGTAGACAGGTGATGTGTTCTGGTGTCTGGCAAAAGCAAACTCAGATCTCCAGAGAAATATCTTAATCAACCCAGGTTCCATGTTTAAGAAATGCTGTGCATGGAGATAATAATGAAAACCAACAAAGAGCAAAATTACAGTCACAAAAGGCCACAGGTGTTGGAATTATTAGATACTGTTGGAGAAGTAAAAACCTTACTGAAAAAGAGAGACCTCACATCACTATGGAAAGAAGGCAAATGCATTTATTGCTGAATAAGCACAATATAAAATGGCTATATATAGGTAATCTAGAAGAAACTACCAAATCAAAATAAGACCTCACACAATTTATACAGCTAAACTAATAATCCTTTTATCTCATGCTGCTTTTAGCTAGCATATAAGATGAGGCTTTAGGATCAGTAGTGCCCTATTTTCCATTTGGCAGCACGATGGTCACTTATTATTTGGATTAATGGTAACCTGTTTCCCACAGGAAGACTTGACATCACCGTTTGTGGCCAGATCCTTCTTAGTTTTTATTTTTTCACATTATTTCACCCTAAGTTCACTTGGGAATTTGTGGTAGCCATTTGTTTAATGAGTTGTCCTCATCCAAAAGAAAAATAAAACTTATTTTCTTGAGAAATAAATGGTTACACCTGCATTAAGCTCCCAAGGTGAAGCTCTATCTACCTAGGTGTTTTCATTTTTTGAGGGACCTATTTACATTCCAAATGGTTAGTGTGAGGGTTTAGGCGGTTTAGATTTTCCTCCTTCCTCTTAGAAGGTGGGAGGGAGGGGAAAGGTCTCTTTTTCCATTATGTGTTAGTCACTTCAGTCGCATCCGATTCTTGGGACCCTGGACTGTAACCTGCCAGGCAGGTTACACACACAGTCCATGGAATTCTCCAGGCAATACAGAAGTGGGTTGCCATTTCCTTCCCCACTTTTTCCTTTATAAACAGAGAAAATAAATTTTATTTACTTTTATAATATATAATGTGAAATGATATTTGAAAACTTTAGATAAAGGAAACAAAACATGTGCAACAAACAAGGGACTATCAGAAATAATGTGGCAGATTTTAAAAAGAAACAAAAATAATTTCTGTAAATGAAAGTTAAAGTCACTGAAATAAACTTCATATATAGGGTAAGCTTTATACAAAATTCAAGGACAAGAAAGACTAAGCCATCTAAAGGAAAGGATAATGCCTACTGTGATTCTGAGAGGACAGGCTGGGAAATGGAATGAAGAGGAATATAGCATGTGAGTTCTTGACATTTTAGTGACTGGATTATAGATTAATTGATTTTTAAAAATATATAAAATAAGTATATGGGCTTCCTCAGTGCCTCAGTGGTAAAGAATCCATCTGCAATGCAGGAGATGCAGGAGACTTGGGTTTGATCCTTGGGTCTGGAAGATCCCCTGGAGGAGGGCATGGCAACCCATTGCAGTATTTGTGCTTGAAAAATCCCATGGACAGCCTGGCAGGCTANGCTGAAGCACTTCAATCTAAAGGATAAAATAGTCTGCTCATTAGGAAAGGGAAGAACCAAATTAGTCTTGTCTGGCTTGGTCTTGGGAACTGGATGGGAGGAAAAAGTATCCTCTGATAATTCATAACCACAGGTCTGCCCACATGGAGGTTTAAGATTTGATTTATTTTTATTACCTGCACGGTCTAAGGAACCTCTAGCAGAAAAATGAACAAAGTAGTTGTAGACAGGTGATGTGTTCTGGTGTCTGGCAAAAGCAAACTCAGATCTCCAGAGAAATATCTTAATCAACCCAGGTTCCATGTTTAAGAAATGCTGTGCATGGAGATAATAATGAAAACCAACAAAGAGCAAAATTACAGTCACAAAAGGCCACAGGTGTTGGAATTATTAGATACTGTTGGAGAAGTAAAAACCTTACTGAAAAAGAGAGACCTCACATCACTATGGAAAGAAGGCAAATGCATTTATTGCTGAATAAGCACAATATAAAATGGCTATATATAGGTAATCTAGAAGAAACTACCAAATCAAAATAAGACCTCACACAATTTATACAGCTAAACTAATAATCCTTTTATCTCATGCTGCTTTTAGCTAGCATATAAGATGAGGCTTTAGGATCAGTAGTGCCCTATTTTCCATTTGGCAGCACGATGGTCACTTATTATTTGGATTAATGGTAACCTGTTTCCCACAGGAAGACTTGACATCACCGTTTGTGGCCAGATCCTTCTTAGTTTTTATTTTTTCACATTATTTCACCCTAAGTTCACTTGGGAATTTGTGGTAGCCATTTGTTTAATGAGTTGTCCTCATCCAAAAGAAAAATAAAACTTATTTTCTTGAGAAATAAATGGTTACACCTGCATTAAGCTCCCAAGGTGAAGCTCTATCTACCTAGGTGTTTTCATTTTTTGAGGGACCTATTTACATTCCAAATGGTTAGTGTGAGGGTTTAGGCGGTTTAGATTTTCCTCCTTCCTCTTAGAAGGTGGGAGGGAGGGGAAAGGTCTCTTTTTCCATTATGTGTTAGTCACTTCAGTCGCATCCGATTCTTGGGACCCTGGACTGTAACCTGCCAGGCAGGTTACACACACAGTCCATGGAATTCTCCAGGCAATACAGAAGTGGGTTGCCATTTCCTTCCCCACTTTTTCCTTTATAAACAGAGAAAATAAATTTTATTTACTTTTATAATATATAATGTGAAATGATATTTGAAAACTTTAGATAAAGGAAACAAAACATGTGCAACAAACAAGGGACTATCAGAAATAATGTGGCAGATTTTAAAAAGAAACAAAAATAATTTCTGTAAATGAAAGTTAAAGTCACTGAAATAAACTTCATATATAGGGTAAGCTTTATACAAAATTCAAGGACAAGAAAGACTAAGCCATCTAAAGGAAAGGATAATGCCTACTGTGATTCTGAGAGGACAGGCTGGGAAATGGAATGAAGAGGAATATAGCATGTGAGTTCTTGACATTTTAGTGACTGGATTATAGATTAATTGATTTTTAAAAATATATAAAATAAGTATATGGGCTTCCTCAGTGCCTCAGTGGTAAAGAATCCATCTGCAATGCAGGAGATGCAGGAGACTTGGGTTTGATCCTTGGGTCTGGAAGATCCCCTGGAGGAGGGCATGGCAACCCATTGCAGTATTTGTGCTTGAAAAATCCCATGGACAGCCTGGCAGGCTACAGTCCATGGGGTTGCAAAGAGTCAGACATGACCGAAGCGACTAAACACACACACACACACACACACACATACACACACAAAATAAGTAAATATGGCCAATCGTCCTGCATTAAAAACTCGAAAGATGAGCCACAAAGCACATTTTAAAAGCAGGTTTTTTAAAAAAGGTACAAATGAAAGAATTAATGGAATGGAAGGTAGATACAAAGAAATTGCTAAATGTAATTTAGAGAACAAAAAAATGCATAAAAGAAAAAATGCATACTAGAGAAGTCAAGACAAGAAAGATAGTATAAGGAGGCCTATTTAGGACTTCAGAAGACTAAAACAGAGAAAATTAGGGAGAGGCCTGTGTTTGAAAATATAAATCTGAGAATTTTCCAAAACTGATGTAAGACATGAGTCTCAGATTCAGGAAGCACATGAATGCAAACAGGATAAACAACATCAGCATTAAGACCTGGTGATGGAACATCAGAACTCCCTAGACAAAAAGAAGTATTTAAAATAGATGTAAAAGAGAGATTATCTACTTATGAAAATTACAAATAGATATATATCACATCTCTCAACAGCAACAATGGAAACCAAAAGTCAGTAGAGTAACTGAAGAGTAAACTCTTTCAGAGTCACTGTCCAATCGCCGCCCCTGTGCGCCCCCCCCCCCCGACTTCTTTGCCTTGTTGTTCAGTTGCTAAGTCATGTCTGACTCTTTGTGATCCCATCGACTGTATAGCCCATCAGGCTCCTCAGTCCATGAGATTTACCAGGCAAGAATACTGGAGTGGGATGCCCTTTCCTTCTCCAGGGGATGAGATTTACCAGGCAAGAATACTGAAGTGGGATGCCCTTTCCTTCTCCAGGGGATCTTCCTGGATTAGGGATCAAACCTGCATTGGCAAATGGATTCTTTATCACTAAGCCACAAGGGAAGCCCATCCCCCTCACCTTAGGCATACCCCAATATGTTTACATGTCAGCAGATATGGAGAATCTTGTGATTAAGTCATGTGATTGACTTTCTTGCCCCCAGTTTTCCCCAACGTTATTTTACCATGTGACTTTTTGCTTCCCACAATACCTAATTTAATGAATATAACTAGTGTTACAGAATAAAATTTGGAAAAAATTCCATACTTTTAGCCCAGAATAGTTTTAAAGAGGGTGTAACCAAATGACATATTGGTCATGAAACAAAAACAAATATTAAATCTCAAAAAAACACTCAGAAATTCCTCATGAACTTTCCATGGTAAACTGTCTAAAACATACCTCTTGGCATATTATCAATAAATGAGTTGATTCCATTTAGCAGTCATATAAACTCTTGGTGGACACCTTCTAAAAATCATGATATTTGGCTTTAGAATAATAGATATCAAGCCATCTGCTATGGTCTGAATGTTTGTATCCCCCTCCCTGAAAATTTATATATTGAAATTCTAACCCCCAAGATTATTAGGAAGTGGGAGTCTTTGGGATGTGATTAGTTTCTGCCTGCAATACAGGAGACCCCAGTTTGACTCCTGGGTTGGAAAGATCCAATTGAGAAGGGATAGGCTATCCACTCCAGTATTCTTGGTCTTTCCTAGTGGCTCAGCTGGTAAAGAATCTGCCTGCAATGCAGAAAACCTGGGTTCGATCCCTGGGTTGGGAAGATCCCCTGGAGAAGGGAAAGGCTACCCATTCCAGTTCTGGCCTGGAGAATTCCACAGACTATATAGTCCACAGGGTCACAAAGAATCGGATACAACTCAGCGACTTTCACTTTAGTTCATGAAGGCAGAACCTTCATGAATGGGATTAGTGCCCTTAGAAGAAGCCCAGAGAGATTCCTTGCTCCTTTTATCAAGTGAGGTTGTGGTCAGTGAGGAAGCACAGCCTCACCAGACACCAGCCTGCCAGTGCCATGACCTGGACTTCCCACCTCCAGAACTGTGAGAATGGTGTTTGTTGTTTACATAAGCCACCTAGTTTGCGGTATTTTGTCATAGCGGCCCAAACAGACTAAGGCACCATCCTTTCTTGCCATAGAGTTCATCAGTTACTAATTAAAACCATTTCTAGATCTTTGCAATAAAATCATTTTTTTTTCTTCATAAAAGAAATGGTTATTTTTCTCTATCAGAAGGTGAAAGGAAAAGAAACATCCAGCTTAGAATGTGTGCGCATGCAGAGCATTTTGAGTTTTGTCTTTTCTACCAGCTTATTCTGTCCACGTGTTTACATAAAGGAACAGGGCCCACATATTTATTAAGGTAATGTAGTTTGTAGAGCTGTCAGTCCCTCAGTTAACTGGGCTTTTGAATTTTGTCTTTGAACCTAGTGTTATTTTATACAAACATTTACCTATAGGGACAGTGTCCATATATTTATTTTATTAAGGTACTACTATAGTTTGTATAGACATTTTTCGATTATCAGGAATTTGAGTTTTTTTCAAATAGTTTTTGTAAAATTTTGTCATACACATTGCTTATCATGATTTTGGAAATATCCCTTGGCATATAATTTGAAAATGAGATTAAAGACTATAAATTTTTCTGATTCTATTTTATTGCCAAATTGTTCAACTTTTGAAGAAGTCAGAACATCACTTTTTCTGGGTTCTTCTGACCAGACCCTAACTTAAATACCTGAAAACATAAACCTCATTAACAAGCTCATTATGGCTTCTCCAGAAAACAGAATCCAGCAATGAGGAAGAAATTCTGTTATATTTTTTCTTTTCTTGCAAGAAGCTGGGTTTTGAAGGGAAGGATGAATAGCTCAATTATAGAAATAATAGGAATTATGGCCATAGAATTGGTGTTTCTTCCCCGAGTGCTCTTTATCCCTGAGGTCTTTATAGTCTTCTAGAACCGATTTATGGAAACGTTTTTGTGCACCCGTTTTTGAAAAAGTGTTCTTAAGCTCCAGCAGGTCCGTTTGAGGTTTGGCCATTCCAGCTCTAGGAATCCAACCCAGGATAGGTTTTGTTTCTTCATCATCCTCCATATTCAAGGTCAACTGTTCTGGCTTACTTAAAAAGTGTTCAAAATCAAAAGTTTTCAAGTCTGGTTTACTTGGTAAAATACCAGGCTTACTAAGGCTAACAGGATTTTGGTACATATTATACTGATTTAAATGTTCATAGGGAATGTAATGATCTGGGTTACAGTAAGGTATAAGTTGGGGTTTTAATGACAGCTGTCTCCAGTACAAATCTTCTGTCTTTTTAGTATCTGTGATTTTTGCAAATGGTTTTATGTTGTAAGTATTAGCCAGATCTTTTGTTGGGTAACAGGATGGGAGTGCATAGGTAGATAGCAAGCTTTGTTCTTCCTTAATCTTTTCTTCAATCTCCTGGTTTTTATGTGTCACATCTGCAGGTATGTTATCACTCAGAGCCATCATTTCTGTAGAACTGGGCACAAAGGTATGAAAAGTACACAGAACTCTAGGGGTACAGTCTGGACAGGAAGATGGTCTTTGCTCAAGAATAGCTTCCAGAGGACGTCGGTTCTGAATCAGTCGGGCAATTCGTCCTTCCAAGGGTCTGGTGGGCTTTAAGGCAGGATGGAATTTTTCTTGCTGTGGTGGCAGGATAAAAAAGAGAAAAATCAACTAATTAATAGATCTAGCATTGTCAGGATATTGCCACAAATGGCAGGTCAAAATTCATACCCATTTTCACTATCTGAACAAACACAGGATGGGTTGGAGTAAACACTGCAATGTTTACTGATATTTATTTAAAGACATTGAAATTTGGGTCCTAATAAACACAATTTTATAAGGAAAGGGCACATTTTTACTTGGCTATAGAGAAAATTTTCCATGTAGGAACTTTTTGCTTTCAGACTTTCCAAGATATAAAAGAACTTATTGGAATAAAACAGGACATATTTTATGATGAGGTCTGTCACCAACACAGATGATGTTAATTAAAAGTTACGTGCAATTATTTAAATCTCAGCCAAAGCCTTCTTTATTAGACTCAGGCAAGGGTTTTTAAACCTTGGTTGGTTGACTCAGAATCAGCTTTGGAGTTAGCAGAAAATAAGATTCCCAAGCTTGGTCCTCTGAGATTGTGATGCAGAGGGTCTGCAGTAGGGCTTAGGAATCTGCTCTCTTAATAAGCATCTCGAGTGATGCTAAGGCCAGTGATATGCTATGCTTGGAGAAACACTGGTCTGACAGGGGTTTGTAATAGCTGTGCTTCTTTTTTGAGATGTTTGACAGATATTGTGAACTTAATCATGTCTGGTAACTGCAAAAGCAATGAGTGTGTTTAAGGGGTTATTAATAGATATATGACTGGGGGGAGGGGTAAGAGGAAGAGAGAGGAGTTGCCTTGGAGGGGACTTTCTTGCATGAAGGGACTTTCTGGGAGGATGGTAATGTTGAATATATTGATAGAGGTTTGGGTTACAAAGATGTATGCATTTGTCAAAACTTATGGAATGTACACTTAAGGTTTGTGTAATTGTAATGAATGTATGTGAAGTGAAGTGAAAGTCACTGAGTTGTGTCCGACTCTTTGCGACTCCATGGACTATACAGTCCATGGAATTCTCTAGGCCAGAATACTGGAGTGGGTAGCCTATTCCTTCTCCATTGGATCTTCCCAACCCAGGAGTTGAACCAGGGTCTCCTGTATTGGAGGAGGATCTTTACCAACTGAGCTATCACCTTAAAAGAAAAAACTAATTTAAGTCCAATTAATGGTATGCATTTTTGAGGTTCCCTGTTGGCTCAGCGGTAAAGAATCTGCCTGCAATGCAGGAGAAGACTCAGATTTGATCCCTGGGTCAAGAAGATCCCCTGGAGAAGGGCATGGTGACCCACTCCAGTGTTCTTGCCTGGAAAAATCCCATGGACAGAGGAGTCTGGCAGGCTACAGTCCATGGGGTCCCCAAAAGTCCGCCAAGCACACATGCACACATACACACACATGCTGAATGTTTAGGATTAAGTGTAAATCTGTGATTTACACTGAAATGCAGAAGAAATAAAGTGAATTTATCGATGTTTGGAGTGACGGCAAGATAGATGTGTAATAAAATAAGTATAGTAAAATGCTATGGTAAAATCTAGACCATGGGTATACAGGTCTTAACTGTAAAATTATTTAGACTTTTCTGTATGTTAACATTGAACATTTTTATAATCTGTTTAAGAAAGAAAACTAAAAATGAATGTGTGACAATGATGGAATTGATAACAAGGATAAAAATAAGAACGGTGAAAATATAACTCTAGTTTGGAATTAGGGGAAAAAAAAAAAGGACTTGGGAACAGCTTTTTGAAACCTCATCTGTTCATAGTTGCAAGAGTTTCCATACTGTTATCAACAAATTTGTTATTTCCTTTAACTAATCAGGTTTGTGTAGATACTATGAAAACAAGAAAAAAGTTTCTTTGAAATACACTGTTAAATTTATCATGAGCAAAAAAGTATATATCTTACTTTGATGGTATCCTTGTATGTGAGAAACAGCCTTTATACCTTTACTTTATTCTACAACAAAATATTTCATACACATATGTATCACCAGTAAAACAAGCCTTCTCAGATTCCATTATTTATGTTTTAATTAGAAACCAGCAAGATTCACTGAAACTTTATTTTAAACTTCCAACTATTTAAGGCATATTTTATCTTGTTATTAATAAAAAATTTAGGTGTTATTTACTTATATGATTATTTTGCATATAATATACTTGACAAACATCCTTTGTATAACTGTACATGTATTTCCAGGTAAAAATGATAAAGCTGCTTCCTGAGGGACTGGACTCTACAGGCTTAAATCTGTGGAAATCTGGATGGCTGCTGAGCACACCTGACAATGTCAGAGTATATGTATAGTCTTCTCTAGCCTTAGAGAATGTTTGTTACAGGTAAAAAATAGAGAAAATTAAAAACCTTTTAGTGAATGATAAGGCACAGTCTGTGGAACTACTTCTAGTGTTATGATTTACTATATCACCCTGAGAAATATTGAAGATATATAAAATACATTTGTTCATTCAGTCTAAAAAGAGTTCATGTTGAAATACCTTAACATTGTTTTTTAGGTGTCTTTCCACAACCTACATCCTTGGAAATATTAATCTTGTTTAAAAAACTGAGTTTTAGAGGATAAAATTTAGGTCCAAATAAAACAACATAAATGTATCCTATTAGGTCATTTTGTTTCACTTGCATAATTAAGCTAAGAGATTATAACTTCTATCACTAACGGGCTTGATCATTTCTTTTAGGACATTTCACATAATCAATTAAGAAATCTCATTATTTGCAGAGAATTTATTGGCTTCAGAGAAGGCAATGGCACCCCACTCCAGTACTCTTGCCTGGAAAATCCCATGGGCAGAGGAGCCTGGTAGGATTCAGTCCATGGGGTCGCTAAGAGTCAGACACGACTGAGCTACTTCACTTTCATCTTTCACTTTCATGCACTGGAGAAGGAAATGGCAACCCACTCCAGTGTTCTTGCCTGGAGAATCCCAGGGACAGGGGAGCCTGCTGGGCTGCCATCTATGGGGTCGCACAGAGTCGGACACGACTGAAGTGACTTAGCAGTAGCAGCAGCAGCCAACTCTCAATGATTGTGGATATCAGGAGGAAGCCTTTATCTCTTCAAAAGCAGTGAAAATGTACAAGATATAAAATATGCAAAGATTCACAGAATTTATTAAGAATCACATTTATTACTAGGTAAATGTTCATAAGCCAATTCCTCTGTAAATTTTTGCAACAGTAGCACAGTAGAAAATCTGTAAAACAAAATAAAACAAAAATAACCCAGTACTGTGATGAAGAAAGGACTTGCCAGCTAGGGCTAGTGGTAAGGAACCTGCCTGTCAGTGCAAGAGACATAATGAGACACGGGTCTGATCCCTGGGTCTGGAAGTCCCCTGAAGGAGGGCACGGCAGCCCACTCCAGTATTCCTGCCTGGAGAATCCCATAGACAGAGGAGCCTGGCAGGCTGCAGTCCATTGGGCCGCAAAAAGTCGGACACAACTGAAGTGATGTAGCATGCACCCATGTGATGAAGATAAGAAAACTTGCTTGTTCTTCAACATAGTGGACAAGTTCGAATCAATTCAGAATTAACTTCTGAACTGAGTTAAATTTCCCCTTTGCTGGCCTGGTCACTAATATTCAGGAAGCAAATAAAAAGTGAGTAAAGCAAGAAGGAGCCCAGAGCCTAGATGTGTGTGTGCATGTGTGCTGAGTCACGCCAGTCGCATCTGACTCTTTGGGACCCTGTGGACTGTAGCCTGTCAGGCTCCTCTTTTAATGGGATCCTCCAGGCAAGAATACTGGAGTGGGCTGCCATGCCCTCCTCCAGGGGATCTTCCTAACACAGTGACTGCATCTGCATCTCCGGTATTGCAGGTGGATTATTTACCCACTGAGCCACCTGAAAGTGAAAGTGAAAGTGAACTCGCTCAGTGTGTCTGACTCTTTGCGACCCCATGGACTGTAACCTACCCGGATCCTCTGTCCATGGGATTCTCCAGGCAAGAATACTGGAGTGGGTTGCCATTTCCTTCTCCAGGGGATCTTCCCGACCCAGGGATTGAACCAGGGTCTCCCACCTTGCAGGCAGACCCTTTAACCTCTGAGCCACCTGGGAAGCCCCCAAATCTAGACACTTTCCCCCTAAATAACTGAGAGTTGACTGCAATTACTTACAGGCTCTGGGTCAAATCCTATCTGTCCAGTTAACTCTGCTATCTCCTTTTCATGGTAATCATCCAGTTCAAGGGGATTCATGGGCCCCAGACCTTAATGGAAACATCACATCTTATTATTTTGTTAAAGTAAATAAAGAATGCTACGTAAATTTAGACCTTTTTATAGAAACACTTACCTGTTGCCCTTTGTAATATAATTAGAAATGATAAAAAATGAAAACAAACTTAACTTTCCAATTACCCTCTAAGAGGAACTTACCACCCACCTTATTTCTACTGCTACTTAGATTAAGAAAACAGGGGGAAATATTAGAAGATAAAGCTGTAATAGCACTTGTTAAATATTCTAAGTTTTTTTTTTACTCATTAAAGTGAACTCATACCTGTAAAATCATGATTATATGAAGTGATCCAGTGGGACTTCTCGAGATTTCTTTGTATGTTGGCTTCTTTTAGAGAAGTAATAGGGTCCCATGAATTTAAAGAAGTGTTAGGAGCGAAGGTTTTAGGTGGTTTTGGGTAGAACACTGGCTTGTTTTTCTCAACACATTTAGGAAGCTAGAATATGAGTATAAAAGGTCATTGCTATTAGAAAAGATCATAATACTTTTCCTTCATTAATTAGTAAAATTCTGCAACTGTAACCTAAACTGTATTTGGAGTTAAACACAGTATTTTTATCAGAGGAGGTCTTTTTGAAAATTCCTTTACTTTAGCAGGGTGTCTGAAAGTATACTTTGGAGAAATGCAATGAAATTTTATTAGAGAAATAAACGACTCTGAGGTATAGCCAAAATTGTATGCCTCCTACTTCTCCTTCCCTGCCTAAAATGACACCATATGATATCATTTATGAATTTCTGATGAAGGCCAACTCACTAAAATTCAAAAAAATTTCATTCTGTAGACATAGCTACTGTATAAATAGAGTTTTATATTTTCAAAAGGAGGTATGCAAGTAAAAGTGAATGAATGGGTTTCACTGTAGTCTTTTTGTTTACTTAGAAATTCACTTTTTCTCAGATCGATGATTCTCAGTATATATTTACAGAGCACCTACACGTGTAAGGCAGTGGCAGACATGTAGATCAGAAACTAGTCTTGTCATTGAGAAGTATATTGGCTAGAAGGGGAGATAAGGCATGAACATAAATGACTATAAGATGGACAGTAACTCTTTGCTACAGGAGAAGTTAAGACAAAATGATTTGGAAGTTCAGAGGAGGGAGAAACTGATTCCAGCTGAATAGGGAAGCGGTGCTGGAAGCACAGGGTGGGAAGAAACAAGAGACCATGTTAGGTGACACCGCAGAAAGTAGGGCTTGAGCGGCACGCAGAGATGGAGAGGCTAAAGGAACAGCAAGAGCAGAGATGGGGCGGTGGTGGGAAGGGTGGGATAAACACTTCTTGAACCCTGTGAATTTGTCCTTACGGCCAGGCCCACCCTTAGCACTTGCAGGTCCTGGGATTTTAGTACAAGGAGAGCCCACATTCCATTAGTCTAAATAGTTCAATTTGTCATCAAGCAATTAAACTGTCAAGTAAGTATGTTTCATTCTCCTACCTTGATAAGATACTTTGATAACAACCTGGAAAACCAGGTTCAAATTTAGACTTCTTAGACTATTCTAAGTCTTCTCAGGCTGTCCCAAGTATTGCACTGGGACGTGGTGGCTCAGAAAGAGCCAACTGCTAGCCCCTGGCCCCTGACTGCTTTCTTACCTCCCTTTCTTACCCCTACTTCCATCCCAAGCAATGAGGTGCCTTTTATATGAGGGTATCTATCCCTTAAGTTCAAGTTCCATATACCTATTACCGCCCCTTCCAGCACAGAGCCACCTCATGGCCACCCGTCTGGCCTAGAGGGATATACTAGCTTGGCAGCACTGTCAACCCCTGGGAGGATGGACCTGGGGAAGAGATCCCATAAAGGGCCTGAAACTGGGTTCAAAGCCACTTTTCAGGGAATGTGCAGTCCAGCATCAATCTGGGGCAAGAGACTAGGGAGCATGGGTTCAGATGGACACATCCTCTTGTTTCCATAAACTTTCTGCCCCACAAGGAGGGACACAGTTAGCCAGAGCTGGGCCTTATAAAGCATGGGCATTCTAAAGTTCCTGGGCCTAAGGGCTGCTGTTCACCACAACCCTGTGAGGTTGGAGGGAACCCTATTTACATACCTAAAGTAGTTATGATAAAAGTCACTTGGTAAAAATCTGTCTCAAGAAGTATTAAATAACCAGCTCTATAAACCTTTCACGATTATGTGGCCTGCTTATCCAGGTCTAAATAAAGCCCTCTATTTCTTTATCATGATTTGCAAAGCCAGCTTATTTCAAATATTGTTCTGAGGGGCAAGATTAATTCTGTGTTTTAATCTGGCCCAAAGAGTTGATGCTTTTGAATTGTGGTGCTGGAAAAGACTCTTAAGAGTCCCTTGGAGTGCAAGGAGATCAAACCAATCAATCCTAAAGGATAACCCCAAATACTAACTGGAAGAACTGATGCTGAAGCTGAAGCTTCAGTACTTTGGCCACCTGATGCAAAGAGCCAACTCTTTGGAAAAGACTCTGATGCTGGGGAAGACTGACGGCAGGAGGAGAAGGGGACAAGAGAGGATGAGATAGTTGGATGGCATCACCGACTCAATGGACATGAGTTTGAGCATATTCCAGGAGAGAGTGAAGGACAAGGAAGTCTTCAGTTCATGGAGTGCTGCAGTTCATGGGGTCGCAAAGAGTCGGACATGACTTAGTGACTGAAGAACAATTTGGTCTAACAGCAGGGATCTACTGAAATGAAATCACAGGCACAGAGGAAGAAAATAGGGAATGTAAAATTTCCTCGTAGCCTGAGTTATCTTGGGAAGTGTTTAAAGGGTCAGGAAACTTTTGAGAGTGGAGAGTTGGCCAGTTTTTAGTGTGTTAGGTAATGTAATACTGCCAGGACAGTGAGAGAGGGATTGCTGGGGATCATTCACTCAATAAGTATTCATTGGTTCAATATGGGGGCTTCCCAGTGGCTTACGTGGTAAAGAATCTGCCTGGAATGCAGGCAGATCAACCTGCAGACCCAGGTTTGATCTCTGGGTCAAGAAGATCCCATAGAGAAGGGAATGGCTACCCACGCCAGTATTCTTGCCTGGAGAATTCCATGGACAAAGGAGCCTGGTGGGCTGTCGCAGAGTTGGATGCTACTGAGTGACTATCATTTTCACTTTAGGTTGAATATACTATTCACAGGTGAAAGTTAGGATCTAATATGGAAGGTAAGTACAGAGTAGAAAGGAATTCCAACTTCTGAGATGTTAACCTCTCAGCAGACACTCTAAGTCTACAACAGAGTATGTTAGTTGTTTCAGTTCAGTTCAGTCACTCAGTCGTGTCTGACTCTTTGCGACCCCATGAGCAGCATGTCAGGCCTCCCTGTCCATCACCAACTGTTGGAGTCTATCCAAACCCATGTCCATTGAGTTAGTGATGCCATCCAACCATCTCATCATCTGTTGTCCCCTTCTCCTCCTGCCCTCAATCTTTCCCAGCATCAGAGTCTTTTCAAATGAGTCAGCTCTTTGCATCAGGCGGCCAAAG
Organism: Neotragus moschatus; assembly: GCA_006410615.1. Lineage (NCBI taxonomy): Eukaryota > Metazoa > Chordata > Mammalia > Artiodactyla > Bovidae > Neotragus > Neotragus moschatus. The sequence continues at coordinate 668,238 of SJYA01000750.1, forward strand.
TATTGGAGTTTCAGCTTCAACATCAGTCCTTCCAATGTACGCCCAGGACTGATCTCCTTTAGGATGGACTGGCTGGGTCTCCTTGCAGTCCAAGGGACTCTCAAGAGTCTTCTCCAACACCACAGTTCAAAAGCATCAATTCTCTGGCACTCAGCTTTCTTTATAGTCCGACTCTCACATCAATACATGACTACTGGAAAAACCATAGCCTTGTTAGTTGTTTAGAATTTGGAATACATTCTCAGAGGAGGAGTGCTATATAAATCGTTATTACATTCCCAGCAGAGCTGATAAAAATCTATGAAACTTGTAAATTATTCAATAAATATTTACTGAATACCTGATACAAGCAAAACTATGCTCCAGCTTTTAAGTGCCCTGGGCTAGGCACCAAAAATTCCATAAATTGCCATAAAATAACAGGAATTAATACAGTCATAATATGTTAAAACAAAGCACTAAATATAATGTATTATTTTAGTCTTGAGTGGTGGGGCTTACTAAGGTTTAATGGAGAGAAGAGGTCTATTATGGAGACCACTTTGCTCTTCGGAGAGACATTAACATTGGGGACACATTGGATCTTTATTGGATCATATTTCATGTCATTGTGTCAGCACTGTTTTTACATTAAGAAGCCATGATTAGGAACTTTGTCATTTGCATATGAAATGAATAGAGGAGGGAGAGCAAATAAGAGAGCAGCAGAGATACGTTTCTTTGGTATCTAGTTAGGACTTTGGAACAGAGAAAGTTGAAGGCATAAGAGGATGCACGGTGGGAGGAAGGCTGCCTGGGACAGAATGGAGGAAAAGCAAAGGCGGCAAGACAGTGAACAGAGAGCATGCCGTTAGAGAAGACACGGCAGATACAGCAGAACTAGAGCACGGTTTTCCTAATTTGGTCCACTCTCTGCTATGCAACAGAAACAATGAGGGTGGAGCTGAGCCTTGAAGAAAGAGCGAGTCTGAGATGACAGAGCAGAGAGCATTTCAGGAAGAGGAAGTGGCCATGGACCTGCTCAGGGACCAGCGAACAGAGCCAGGCTGTGAGAAGGAAGAGAGGAGGGAAGGCCAGAACCAAAGGGTCAGTGTAGTTCAGTTAAAGCACTGGAATTCACACTTGGGTAAAGAGGTGCTAATCAAGATTGCCAAGGCGGGTGACAGTTACAGCAGTATTTTAATCAGCACGTAGAAATGAAAGGAATTGGAAGAAGAACTTCTTTTATTTCTAGGTTACTTTGATATAGATTTTGCTTGAAAGAATAAAAGTCATCTAGTCAGATAGATGATTATTTAAGGATTTTTCTTGACATATAACTCTACAAAAAACAAACAGATGCTTCATAGATGACTGTATGACATTGCAATGACCACACTCTGGCCTGTCACAGTAGTCTTTCCCAGAGAAATTCAAATGTTTCTAGGTTTCCATCATTATTTCTTGCCTCCTTCACAGACTATTAGATGTAAGGACATAATATATGGGAAACACTTGGTATTGCCTCTCACAAACTAACTGGCCAGTGAATGTCAGCTATTATTATTTTCAAATATATATTTTCCTTCATGATTTAAAAGTGTTCTCTTTTACTATGTGGAGTCATGGTAGAGAGGTTAAGAACAGAGACTGGAGTCTCATGAGCCTGAGTTCTATGATTCTAAGATAATTACCAACTCCCCGAGCCTCAGTTTCCTCCTTTATAAAATGGGAATGATCATACTAACCTTTTGAGTGTATTGTAAGGGCCAAATGACACTCTATATATAAAGAAGTTAGGGTGTAGCAATTTTTAAATAAATGGTGGCTACTGTTTTATTTTTGATTCTGCACAAAGATATTACTGTAATTGGCACATTAAATTGCAAATCTTTCTGTAAACCTCCCATTTACTCTAAGTATATTTGAAGTTACTTGATATATTATGAATCATAAGAACAGAGTTGTAGAGACAGTGAATGATCTACAGTCCTCGTTTACTTCATTTTGTGGAGAACTTTTTGTAAATATGGAAATGTTACATAAAATCAGTTAAGAAAACAAAAAATGTGAATCATGGTCAAAATCTCAATGTTTCCATCTGTATAGAAGATAAAAGTAAGCTATCTTTTGGATTTTTATAAACATAGAATGCAAAAGCATCTTTTACTTTGTTTTAAACACACATTTAAAAAGATACTTACGTCAAAATACACACGCTGACCCGGCCAAACCAATGCTTTCTTCTTGGAATCCATTGGAAAATCAAGCAGTTCATATCTGTAAGGATTACCTGAAATTTTCCAGAAAAGCAGCCTTTTAACTAATAAGATTTATGGGTGCAATAAATACAAACAAGATAATAGGAGGTAGAGAGGAATTCGGGTGCACATTTATAGTTATAGCTCTGTTTGAACTCTTGCCCTTTGTAAACAGCATGTGGGCCACACAGAGCAAGAATGAGTCTCTAAGCCTGGTGCCTTCAGCAGATTGAGGGGGCAGCAGTACTGCTCCTTTCTTTGTTTTTTTTTTTTTTTTTTTTTTTTTAAAAAGGTGATTTAAGTAAATCATAGGTAAAGGGATTCTTAGGTAAATCATACATCTCTTCCTAGATACTCTTTTTGGTCTCGGAAGGCTCAGCAAATACATTTTTATACCACCTGTTTTAGATTTTTCTCTGTTTAAATATCAAGAAATTGAGCTAGTATGTGCTTACCAAAAAAAGTATTTAAATAGAACATTTAAAGAATACAGCTTTTTAGGTATTGGTGGTAGCTGGACAAGCTTTACCAAATACAGCCTGGCTTCCTCTGGTCCCATGATAAACTCCACATTAAAGCATGCTCTGAACACCCATAACCATAAGTAATAAGGTCAAAGGCTGGCATTTGTTGAACATTTATTATAATATTAATATTATACTGCTAGTATTATAGTGAGTGCTATGAGGAAGGTACTATTATTTCTACTTTAACAAATGAGGAAATTGAGGCACAAGGAAAATAAGCGATTTTCTCAAGGTCACACAATGAATAAGTGCAATAATTCAAATTTAGGCAATCTGGTTCTAGAGCTTCTCTCTTAACCTAGATTCTACTTATTTCTAAAAAAAGAAGAGTTAAAATAAGTGGAAGAGTATAAAACTCAAGGTAGTACTAGTTCCTGGGAAGGTTTAATTTATTAGGGTTATTAGGATATATTCATCTTTTTAAAATCCACCAAAGATGACTAACTGGTCAAGGACAGGTAGATGCTTGAAACAGAAGATTAAGGTGGTAACTTATTTCTTTAATCCCTGGTCTACAACTGCACTGAAAAGTTTTTATAAATTCAACACATATTTGTGTGATTTCTTCCTAATTGTATGCACTTCATGTAATTTCAGAAGTAACTAATTTCAGTTCAGTTCAGTTGCTCAGTCGTGTCCGACTCTTTGCGACCCCATCAACCGCAGCACGCCAGGTCTCCCTGTCCATCACCAACTCCCGGAGTTTACCCAAACTCATGTCCATTGAGTTGGTGATGCCATCCAACCATGTCATCCTCTGTTGTTCCCTTCTCCTACTGCCCTCAATCTTTCCCAGCATCAGGGTCTTTTCAAATGAGTCAACTCTTCGCATCAAGTGGCCACTTCAACATCAGTCCTTCCAATGTACACCCAGGACTGATCTCCTTTAGGATGGACTGGCTGGGTCTCCTTGCAGTCCAGGGGACTCTCAAGAGTCTTCTCCAACACCATGGTTCAAAATCATCAATTGTTCGGTGCTCAGCTTTCTTTATAGGCCAACTCTCACATTCATACATGACTGCTGGAAAAACCATAGCCTTGACTAGATGGACCTTTGATGACAAAGTACTGTCTCTGCTTTTTAATATGCTGTCTAGGTTGGTCATAACCTTCCTTCCAAGGAGTAAGCGTCTTTTAATTTCATGGCTGCAATCACCATCTGCAGTGATTTTGGAGCCCCCCAAAATAAAGTCAGCTACTGTTTCCACTGTTGCTCCATCTATTTGCCATGAAGTGATAGGACCAGATGTCATGATCTTACTTTTCTGAATGTTGAGCTTTAAGCCAACTTTTCACTCTCCTCTTTCACTTTCATCAAGAGGCTCTTTAGTTCTTAACTTTCTGCCATAAAGGTGGTGTCATTTGCATATCTGAGGTTATTGATATTTCTCCCTGTAATCTTGATTCCAGCTTGTGCTTCATCCAGCCCAGTGTTTCTCATGATGTACTCTGCATAGAAGTTAAATAAGCAGGGTGACAAAATACAGCCTTGATGTACTCCCTTTCCGACTTGGAACCAGTTCCAGTTCTAACTGTTGCTTCCTGACCTGTATACAGATTTCTCAAGAGGCAGGTCAGGAGGTCTGTTATTCCCATCTCTTGAAGAATTTTCCAGTTTCTTGTGATCCACACAGTCAAAGGCTTTGGCATAGTCAGTAAAGCAGAAATAGATGTTTTTCTGAAACTCTCTTCCTTTATCGATGATCCAGCAGATGTTGGCAATTTGATCTTTGGTTCCTCTGCGTTTTCTAAAATCAGGTTGATCATCTGGAAGTTCATGGTTCACGTATTGCTGAAGCCTGGCTTGGAGAATTTTGAACATTACTTTACTAGCGTGTGAGATGAGTGCAATTGTGTGGTAGTTTGAGCATTCTTTGGCATTGCCTTTCTTAGGGACTGGAATGAAAACGGACCTTTTCCAGTCCTGTGGCCACTGCTGAGTTTTCCAAATTTGCTGGCATATTGAGTGAAGCATTTTCACAACATCATCATTTAGGATTTGAAATAGCTCAACTGGAATTCCATCACCTCCACTAGCTTTGTTTGTAATGATGCTTCCTAAGGCCCACTTGACTTCCCATTCCAGGATGTCTGGCTCTAGGTGAGTGATCACACTATTATGATTATCTTGGTCATGATGATCTTTTTAGTACAGTTCTTCTGTGTATTCTTGCCATCTCTTCTTAGTATCTTCTGCTTCGGTTAGGTCCTGTATTGAGCCCATCTTTGAGCCCTGTATTGAGACCATCTTTGGGCTGTCCTGTATTGAGCCCATCTTTGCATGAAATGTAGGGATTGAAAAAATTAATTTACTTTGATGATCATAATGACCTAATAAGATCATAAAAATTTCAACTGCTTAGATATTCTATACATATATACATCAGTTCAGTTCAGTCACTCAGTCGTGTCTGACTCTTTGCGACCCCATGAATCGCAGCACACAAGGCCTCCCTGTCCATCACCAACTCCCAGAGTCCACTCAGACTCATGTCCTTCGAGTCAGTGATGCCATCCAGCCATCTCATCCTCTGTCGTCCCCTTCTCCTCCTGCCCCCAATCCCTCCCAGCATCAGAGTCTTTTCCAATGAGTCAACTCTTCGCATGAGGTGGCCAAAGTACTGGAGTTTCAGCTTTAGCATCATTCCTTCCAAAGAAATGCCAGGGCTGATCTTCAGAATGGACTGGTTGGATACATGTGTGTATATATATGTATATATCTATATATATATTTGATATAGCTTTCACTACCTTTTATGGAATGATTCAGCATGCTATATACATACTAAAATCATTATATATAGCAAAGTATGTAATAAAAATAGTAGCTGCTAACACAATCTCTATTATTTATGAAGTAGGCATGAATATTCCATTTTACAGATTGGGAAGTGGAGGCAGAGAAGTTAAGAAACTTTCCCATGGCCTGTGGTGAGTAAATGACAGCGCCAGAATGCTACCCATGCAGTTGGACTCACTAGTCCATGCTCTTAAACACTCCACCATATCTTTCAAAATTTACTGCCTCCTAATACGATGCTGAGGTTGATATTGATCATGGCAGTATTCTCTTCTTAGACTGGGTCCAAATATTCATGTAGAGGAACTGCATCATAGTGTAGTTCTTGGGTCTTACCAAAGTTCATTCAACAAATATTTACTTCTGTCTGTCAGGTACCTCTTTGGTCATCTTCAGTTACTGGCCCTCTAGTATCTTGTCTTTCTCCATAGATTTAGTCTCTGTTTTGTGGTGTCTAGTATGGGATAGAATTGATGGTTAGTGTACGAGCTTACTATCCTCTTTAGTGAAACTTATGTGCGAAGACCCCAAGGTATGCATCTGCGAAAAGACACTCCAGAGTGTTCAAAGGAACTGATTAAATCGATCTTATTACTTCCTGAGTCTTATTTCAGTGATGATCTTTTCAGTTTTATCACAACAGCTACACACTTGTCTAGACTGAGTCTCTGAGCCAAATGTTGTCCTTTGTGCTGATCACTTGGGCTAGAAAGAAATTTGTCAAAGCTAAACCATAGAGAGAATGGGAAGGAAATAAACAAGTAGAAATACAAGTAGAATACAAGCAACTAATTCTACATTTGGTTTCTGGTTATATCATAGGAAGCTCTGTAAAGAAAAGTAAAGAGCGTCTGCAGAGAATTTGATTTAGTCTGTAATGGGGTCCTTTGTTTAATTTTATTATTGAATAAACTTCAAATATAAAAAGAATGAATACTGTTCTGATTTGAAATCACGTTACCTCTTGTCTTCAAAACTGTTGTATCATAAGGCTTTGTTGGCACTGTGGGAGGGAACGGCTGTTGTGTTCGGGCTTTAATGCCAGTGTAGAGATCCTTGGGTGATGTAAAAGTCGGGAACATGGCTCCACGGGAGATGTGTGTATGGTAGGGGTGTTCAATTGGATACGGGGAGCAGATTTCCCTGAGATTTAGTTGAGAAAACAAAACAGAATAGAAAGAAGTGCAATGGAAAACACTTAAAAATCCAATATTTATTGGGACTCTCCTTGTGGCAGTACTGTTCTAATCCCTGGTGTATGACAGTGAGCCAAAGTCCCTGTCCTCATGGAGTTAGCATTCTGGTGGAATAGATATCACAAAACATATGAAATTTTCTTAATTTTGCTAAATGAATTTAAAAAAAGTTATTTTAAGAATTAAGCTCAAAATTATACAAGCAACTCCTGCGGCTCAATTCCAGAAAAATAAACAACTCAATCAAAAAATGGGCCAAAGAACTAAACAGACATTTCTCCAAAGAAGACATATAGATGGCTAACAAACACATGAAAAGATGCTCAACATCATTCATTATCAGAGAAATGCAAATCAAAACCACAATGAGGTACCATTTCACGCCAGTCAGAATGGCTGCTATCCAAAAGTCTACAAGCAATAAATGCTGGAGAGGGTGTGGAGACAAGGGAACCCTCTTACACTGTTGGTGGGAATGCAAACTAGTACAGCCACCATGGAGAACAGTGTGGAGATTCCTTGGAAAACTGGAAAGAGAACTGCCATACAACCCATCAATCCCACTGCTAGGCATACACACCGAGGAAATCAGAATTGAAAGAGACACGTGTATCCCAGTGTTCATCACAGCACTGTTTATAATAGCCAGGACATGGAAGCAACCTAGATGTCCATCAGCAGATGAATGGATAAGAAAGCTGTGGTACATATACACAATGGAATATTCAGTTCAGTTCAGTTCAGTCGCTCAGTCGTGTCTGACTCTTTGCAACCCCATCAGTCACAGTGCGCCAGGCCTCCCTGTCCATCACCAACTCCCGGAGTTTACTCAGACTCATGTCCATCGAGTAGGTGATACCATCCAGCCATCTCATCCTCCGTCGTCCCCTTCTCCTCCTGCCCCCAATCCCTCCCAGCATCAGAGTCTTTTCCAATGAGTCAACTCTTTGCATGAGGTGGCCAAGTATTGGAGTTACTCAGCCATTAAAAAGAATACATTTGAACCAGTTCTAATGAGGTGGATGAAAAAGTAAGCCAGAAAGAAAAACACCAATACAGTATACTAATGCATATATATGGAATTTAGAAAATGGTAACGATAACCCTATATGTGAGACAGCAAAAGAGACACAGATGTATAGAACAGTCTTTTGGACTCTGTGGGAGAGGGCGAGGGCAGGATGATTTGGGAGAATGGCATTGAAACATGTATATTATCATATGTGAAATAAATCACCAGTCCAGGTTCAATGCATGAGATGGGGTGCTCAGGGCTGGTGCACTGGGATGACCCAGAGGGATGGGATGGGGAGGGAGGTGGGAGGGATGTTCAGGATGGGGAACACATGTACACCCGTGGTGGATTCATGGCAATGTATGGCAAAACAACTACAATATTGTAAAGTAATTAGCCTCCAATTAAAATAAATAAATATATATTAAAAAATAAAAAGTAAATTGTAGTGAATTCTTTATCAGTGCATATATTTTGCTACTGATATAAAAATATGAAGTGGAAGATATATGAATTTTGTAGTTTTTGGAACACTACAGGAAGAATTTCTAGTTGCTTTCCATTTCTGCATCTTATTTTTAGAGAATCCCCATACTTCATTTTATGGAATCCTTTTAGGCATTCAATTTCAACGGGCAAAATGATCCCTTACCATCTTGGACTCAACCAGGCCATCTGTTTCTTTAAGCAATCAATCAACAAAATATACTGCCTGTTTATCTACACAGTGTACACAGTACTGTTTAGAGATCAAAAAGTCAAAAATAGCTAGTATGCTGCTGCTGCTGCTGCTGCTGCTAAGTCGCTTCAGTCGTGTCCGACTCTGTGCGACCCCATAGACGGCAGCCCACCAGGCTCCCCCATCTCTGGGATAGTGAATGAAAAAAAAATCCCAACAATTTAAAAAGACAACAGGGACACAATTTTCTTCTCATTTGAAGAACAAGCAGAGTTCTTAAAAAGAACTAGCAGAGGTTTAATCAAAACTGTGTGAGAGTTATCTAAATTAGAGGAGAATCAAAATTAGGAAGTCCAAGGAACAGAGAAGTGNAGTGAATGAAAAAAAAATCCCAACAATTTAAAAAGACAACAGGGACACAATTTTCTTCTCATTTGAAGAACAAGCAGAGTTCTTAAAAAGAACTAGCAGAGGTTTAATCAAAACTGTGTGAGAGTTATCTAAATTAGAGGAGAATCAAAATTAGGAAGTCCAAGGAACAGAGAAGTGTTATATATAAGTAGAAAATACAGTTTTAAAACAGGCTGAAATCTTCATCTCGAATTTCTAGTCTTCAGAACTGTGAGACCGTAAATTTGTTTGTTTGTTTTTTCCCCAGCAAATATAACCAGATAATTCAGACCTCCAACAGAGCGTATGTAAACTGAATAGAAAACACGCTCCAGGAGTACAGGTGCTCTGGGCTTTTATGGGAGAAGACCTAGGGAAAGGGTTTGAAAGTTGAACTGCCTTTCTAGTGCTCATAGTGAGAACTCACAGAAATTATGGGAAAGCTATGTGATGTCTGTATTTACCAGGCTGAAATAAATGTATAGGTCATGCCACAAATGTTTATGTGAAAGTCTTGTTACTGAAATTTTTCTATCACTATTTTCCATCTAGGTATTGGCAGCTTTTGCAAGTTCCTATGGATGGTGTGACTATGAAAGAATGAGAATAATTTCTATAAAAAACATTTTAAAATGTCTCATTGCTTTTGCATCATAGGACATTTTTCAATAGCAGTCATTTTTGGTTAGTTTGGCCATCTGTTCTCATCACCCTGATGCAAACCTGCACTGAATTCAGCTCTTGGTGGGCTCTCTGAAATACCTCATAGCTTAAGATTCTTAACAAGTTCCTCGTCTCTTACGGACACCACAAGAAGTTAAGATTGATGTGTAAGAGGAAAAGCCTGTACTGTACTTCAGGCATAAGTCATTCCTGAGGCCAGTCAGCTATTTTTGTTTTTGTGTAAAGTGATCTGGTTTTCTTGCCCTTGTGGCAGGCTCTCCCACTTGAACACACTTTTGAATTTGGTATAGCATTATTTTATTGCTAGCCACTAAACACTTTTCCAGTTTATAAGTGCCACATCATCTACTGGACAGCTTGGAACAAGCTATAACATCATCAACTCTATGATGCCATGAGGACACAGAATCAGGACATTCCTGGATTCCAGCTAACTGATGTCCCTGGGAATCACGAAGACACAGAAGTAGTGACTGCTCTTTCAGTAGCAATACTGGTTGTACTTCATTTTATATGCTATGCAATGATTGTCATTTCTTCTAGATAAATATTTCCAGTGCCTGCTTCAATGGTTCTATAGTGAACTGTGTCCCCTTTGTCAGAGGAATTAATTTCTTACCATTATGCTTGAAAATAAGTGAGCATTTAAAGTTTGAGCAAATAAAGCAGGAACAAACATGTTTGTGGTCATGGAGAGTGTCCAGTCTGCTTGAGTCAGGTAGGGCTGGAGTTTCCTGTAGGCAGGTAAAACCTACGTTCTAAGGGAGCATTTTGTTCAAGGCACATGCAAAGCCTTGAGAGCTTGGCTCATTCACCTTCAGGTAGAGCACTCAGGAAGCAGGGGACCTGGATGAGAAACAAAGAGATCCTAGGGACAGTGAGGAATGAATGAGAAAGGCTGGGCTTCTAATATTGTCCAATAGCCAGGAGACCTGAGTCATAAAACACTGGGAAGAATGGTTAATGGAGTAAATTGAATGCAGCAATTGTCTTAGTGCTAATTAACTTTTCATGTATGCAACTTTTCTGGGTAGAAAATTAATTTTGATTCTCCTGGGTTCTTTCCAGGATGTGCCAGGTTGAGCTGAGGTGTAAGAACCAGTGGGAATGTGGAATTAGTGGGATTAAATTTGGAACTTCTGTTACCGTTTCCCATGGACTTGATGTGGTTTAAGGAAATGTGGTTATGAATATTTCAAAAAATGGTCCTATCTGCTCCCTGTTCCTAGAAAATATCCCAGTAAGCAATCTTGGAAGGTCCTCAGACATTGTAAACTGCTACATGAGTAGTAATTACGCTCAGAGAACTTTGCCTTTACGTGTTAACTACAATGATAATAAAACACATGCCAGGCCCTCTGCTAACTGCTTTATCTACATTCTTTCTGAGAGAATAATCTGCTGGTAAGTATTTAGCTCCAGGTCAGAGGCCAGGGCAAGGCGACCCCATGTTTTACTAATTTGATATTGGTAAGAACTTCCTGAACAAAAGTCATTACATTTCTTTTCATTATATCTTGTTTTTTGTCACAGAGACACCAGAAAGCAGAGATTAACTTGTTAATTTAGAAAATAAATTCTAAAGGCCAAGAGTTTGCTGTTGTGCTGTGTGTGTGTATTCAGTTGTGTCCGATTCTTTGCAGCCCTATGGACTGTAAATCACAAAAAAGAATCACAAGAATTTGATAAGCTTTTTCTTTCTGAGATTGGTCCTCTTAATAGAAAGTAAAATTGCAAAATGTGTATCTGTAGTTCTTAGGATCTTCTGGTTTTGGGTGTGGCCTGGATTTTGGCTTTGTGTGGAAGGGATAAAAGTAGGACCAGGAAGGCAGCGAGGGGCCCCCATTAATTATCATCACTTAGGGTTAAGGCAAAACTTTTTTCCCTTCAGATTCTACTAATATATATTTCCCAGCAAACAGTATTAAGTTATATCCGGTAATGATTTAGGAAAATGTTTTTTAACTTTTAAGACCTGAAAGCTGTGGACTCTGTGTTTCTTGAGTTGAGGTATATTATGGAATTTCATTTAATATCTTGAATATATATTATTTTTGTTAGTTAAAAAATTGCAAATTATACCCTCAACTAAATTTTCAAGTTGTAACCCATTCAAGTTTTGAGTACCAATGACCAGAATGTATATTTATTCCTTTAAACTAAGACTGTGTAGAAAATAATTATATTCCTGTTATAGTAAATGATTTATAAATATTACTTTTCATTTTGTGTCCTTAAATAGAGAAGAAATAATAAGGAAAAGGCAGAATATCAAACACTTGCTTAACTACATACACATTTAAATAAAGGAATTCAGTTTCTCTTTGAGTAATTCAGTTAGAGGCATGAACTGTCTCTGGACTCTGCCCTATTGAGCAGGTCTACCAAGATTTTTATCAAAACACTACACAGCTCTTCCAAGGGGATGTTTGAGGAGTTGAGGTCAAAAGAAGAAGAGACTTTGGAACTTATTGGGCTATAAGGTCATATGGCAGAAGTGAAGAGGAACTAAAAAGCCTCTTGATGAAAGTGAAAGTGGAGAGTGAAAAAGTTGGCTTAAAGCTCAACATTCAGAAAATGAAGATCATGGCATCTACTTCATGGGAAATAGATGGGGAAACAATGGAAACAGTGTCAGACTTTATTTTTTTTGGGCNAACCCCAAAGAACCCAGACTTTGCTTTTAGTAGCCCTTTGAGCAGGTCTTTGCTTTAATTGGAATGCAATTTTTAAACGCCAACTTCGTGTTTCCAGTTAAGATTGATAGGAATTCTAACAGCATCAGGGACACCGAGCACTCAGATAATGGATTCTCATACCATTCTCCAGTGGAAGGAGCTGGGCTCCTTGGAGAAATGGCTGGTTCTAGACCTGGGGCAGGACATAAACAGGATGAGCCTGGAGCATCTTGTACTCCAGAAGCATCTTAGAGCATCTTGTACTGCCAGAAAGTAAGGAAATGCTAAAAGAAAAAGCCCCACAGTGATAAGTGATGAACTACTTAAAGAAATGAACAGAAAAATAAACCAAAACCCTCATACACAACGCCCCCAATGATAGGTGTATGGGCATAGAAGCCAACTGAAAGAGCTCTTGAGGCCAATTTGAATGACAAAATAAAGTAGTACAGTATTGCTACTAAAGTATTGAGTAGAAAATAAAATCCATGAGTCTATACTGGTTAAATAAGTGATTAAATAAATGAGGAGGAATAGACACACTTCCCTTACAAAACAATATCAAATAATTTATGCAGATACCCTGCCTTCAAGGAGGTGGAGTTTAATTCCAGACTTTTCAGTGTGGGCTGCACATAGTGATTTTCTTCTAAAGAGTATAGGATAGGAAAAGGAGAAAAAAAGGTTCACTGCACACTGGGGGAACCTCATAAATACCACGTCAGCTAGGTAATCAAGGTTACCATCAACAGAGATAAGTTTTGCATTGGATAGGATATGATGAAAATGGCAGTTTACCTCTGTGGTCCTCCTTCCTAAGACATACTACTGCAGTCTAATCATGAGATTATCATGAAAACACCAGACAAACCCTGATTGGGGGACATTCTACAAAATACCTGACAGATAATCATCAAAACTATTGAGGTCATTTAAAGTACTTATTTTTATTTGGCTGTGCTAGGTCTTAGTTGCAGTACATGGGATCTAGTTTTCCTGTCCAGGGATTGAACCCTTTGCATTGGGGGCACCAAGTCTTAGCCACTAGACCACTAAAAATTGTCCCCTCAGGTAATTTTTTTAAAAAAAGGGAAGTCTGAGGAACTGTCAAAGCGAAAAGAAGCCTATGGAGACATGACCACTAAAGATACTGTGATGTCCTGGAGAGGATCCAGGAATAGCAAAAGGATATTAGGGGAAAATTGAGGAAATCTAAATAATACTCATGTACCACTATTGGCTCATTAATAGGACAAAGGTGCCATACTAATATAAGGTGTTAATAATAGGGGAAACTGGATCTGAGGCAAATAGGAAATCTCTGTACTATTTTCCCAATAATTTTGTAAAAATAAAATAGTATTAAATTTAAAAGTTTACTTTAAAAAATCAGTTGGGAATATAATTGGGGGAAATCAGTAATGCTGTTATTTTGGACTTGTATCAGCCTCTTCTCTTGCCTGATTAAGAAAAAAAAAAAAAAACTCTGAAAAGTATAACTTGTCCTTACACTGTCTAAGACATACAGATGGCCAATATTTTTTTCTTGATTATAACAGGGAAGGAAAATATAGTTGTCTACTTACCCTACTGTTGAATTAGGTGGTTTGGGCAGCCTAGAATAAAAGCAGGAAACAAATCCTAATTTATATTAAGGACTTTTAAAAGCTCACATTTCTATTAGCAACTTGCTTAAGAATAAAGAAGTATCCCATTTGCAAACTACAGAGTCTTTATGATACTGTTTGACATTCTGGAACACTGAGTATTAACCAGACAGATATGATATTATCATATCTCAGTTGTCTGTTGGTCAATTTTTTCCATTACGCTTATTCTAACTTCAGCCCCACTCACCACTTGTTCTGCATTTCTAACTTATTCTAATGATAATAGAGCTTTAGTTCTTACTTCATGCTCATAGGCAGAGCACCGAAGTGCTCTGAGGTAGCCTGACACCATGCATGTGGTGCAATTACATGACCTAAAGTGACCTGAGTGTGGCCTGGTTGGAGAAAACGTATAAGTACAGTGTGTGCTTTGCCCCTTTGCCCAGAATTGCTCACCTCTCATGAGAGTAAATGTTGCCCAGTTGCAGAGAGGCTAGAACAAAACTGAACAAGTTCTCAGAGGCATGCCTTTTCTGAATCACTTCACTATTAGAAGGTTGTGTATTTAGTAACTGCTCTGAGCTCTATGTGCCAAGAAATAACACTACAGCCCAGGGACAAAGTCCACACTAGAGAAGGACTGTCATCAACTTTCACTGGATTTCAGCAATTAGTTTCAGCCTATACAAATATTTCTAAAATATTTTAGTTATGAAAAATGAACAGAATGCTATCAGTCAATAGTAAAGGCAATAAAATTGAATATACTGTTTGCTTTTTTGTATGTTTCTCTATTTAGAAAGTGGTACATAAGCCATATAATTTTATTAGTCTATAATGTGTTGTAAACACAGAATCCACATGCACTTTAAAAGGTTTATATCTTTATTTGGACTCTAGTTTGTTGGAACTAAGAAAAAAAAGCACACCTTCCAGTTTCAATTTCTGGTTGAATAGGGGATGGAAAGCAATGAATATAAGAATCTATGAGATCGAGAGCTACCAGATTGGCTATTATATATGAAATATTAAATCAGCATTTAAGATTTTTCTCATTTATCTGATTTTGACAAGTACTTACAATTTGATTCAACATGGAAAAAATTGGGGGTGTGTGTGTGAATGTGTATAACTGAAGTCACTTTGCTATTCATTTGAAACTAATACAACATGGTAAATGAACTACACTTCAATTAAAAAAACAAAATGGAAAAATAAGAATAAAAATTTTTAAAGAAAAGTTTTTTTAAAAATTCAAAGTTTGAAAGGATAAAATTAAAATAAAAAATGCTCAGAGACACGAATTCCTTGACCTGAACCTATCCATGATTTTACTGCCACTCTCTACTTTTCAGTTTATTAATCCCAAAGGGAAAAAGGCCTAGCAACCACAAATTTCATAACTTTTTGGCTCCCTCTTGTGGCTGAACTCTATATTAACTTGTGACCTATAAACAGAACTAATATTAGTATTTTCATTTTTACGTCAGTGCTGTCACTATTTTCTCTGAATATTACAAAGTAGGACTTTGTAATATATACAACAAACCATTTCAATGAGCAAAAAATAATATACTAGAAAATAATTCCTCTAAGAAAAGAGTGAATTAAGTATTCTTTATCCAAAAGAGAAACTTACAGAGTAATTTTATTAAGAGTTATTTGTAGATTGTCATAACAAACCACTTTCATAAAATTCTGATTAAAATTTTTATTGAGGGCACTGGGGCTTTTTCTATGACCCTCTTAAGAAATGTAACAGATTCTTATTAGATTGAATAACAAAGTCAAAGGCAGGGAAATGGGTCAAGAGAACCTGTATAAATCTTTTTGAACATTACTATTCCATCTTTCCAATTTTTTTTTGTTTAAATGCAACAAACTATTAGAAGGTTTTAGTCTATTTATTTTATTCTTGCTCTTTTGGTCTTTGTTTCTATAGTCAATGATCTCTATTTTAAAAAAAGAAGACTTTTGTTTTTCTAGAAGTTCCCTAGACTTGAGGAAAATTTGGGGACTATTAAAATTTTGCATACGACTCATTTCCACTTGAAAATGTTATGTGATTTCACACAAGAAAAAGAAACCTCAAACTTACAAAGAATCATTTCCGTAGATGTCACTTTTTTTGTTCTGTGACAAATAATAAAATTGTTCAATAGGAAGCTTTCTGAAAAGAAAGAAAAGATTAAATTGAACATCTTTTTAATAGCAGTGTAATGGTGAGATAGTAAAAGATAAACAGACGAATACAACCATGTATACGTTAATTCAGTATATGAAAAGATGGCATTTTAAATCAGTGGGAAAAGACTTACTTTTTAATAAACAATGCAGGAAAAATTCACTAGCCATTTGGAAAAAAGGACTTCAACTTCATACTATTCAGAGATAATTTCAGATGGATTAAAAATCTAAGGAATTGGTGAAAAGCAGACAAATATTAAAAAAATATAGGAATGTTTTTTTCTTGGTGGTAGGGAAAACATTTTAAATAAGATTTTTAAAAACTCAAAAATCAAAAGGAAATTTAATAACATTAAATGAAAAATTTTTGAAAAGGGCTTCCCTGGTGGCACAGTGGTAAAGAACCCGTCTGTCAATGCAGGTGACATGGGTTCAAGTCCTGATCTGGAAGACCCCACATGCTGAGGAGCAACTAAGCCCATGCACCCCAACTACTGAGCCTGTGCTCTAGAGCCTAGGAGTCGCAACTACTGAGCCCAAGTGCTGCAACTACTGCAGCCTGCGTGCCCGAGAGCCTGTGTTCTACAAGAGTGTGTATGTGTTAGTTGCTCAGTTGTGTCCAACTCTTTGCGACCCCATGGACTGTAGCACACCAGGCTCCTTTGTCCATGGAGTTCTTTGTAACAAGAGAAGCCACTGCAATGAGAAGCCCATGCACCACAACTAGAAAGCAGTGCCCACTTGCCAAAACTAGAAAAAAGCCCGTGCAGCACAGCCAGCACAGCCAAAAATAAATAAATAGAAAAAAAAATTTTTTTAAGATAAGGAGAATTTATAAAGAAAAATTTAAGACAAGACAATATAAAAAAGCTCAAATAAAATAAAGATTAGAAAAAATATTTATAATAGATACATATAGAGTTAATATCCAGAACATGAAGAACAGTAAGAATCTATAGCTAAAAAACAAGCAATCAAAATGAGCAAAGAATAAGAACAGAAAGGAAATATAAATAGTCAAAAATAAGAAAACAAATGTAAGAAAAAGTACTCAGTCTAATCAGAGAAATGCATTCTGATAATCAAGATAAACTTTTTATTCTTTAGATAGGCAAAAATTATACAGTTTGATAATGTTAGTACAGTTGGCTAAAAATATGGGAAAATGGATACTTTTAGATACTACTCTGGGAATATAAAGCATTTGGGGGCTAAAATTAAAAATAATTCATATATTATGATCCATAACTTCTACTTAGAATTTTCCCTGGAGAAACATTTGTGTATTGAGTTCAAGGAAGCCTGGATAAAGATATTCATACATTTAGTTAATACAAAAGAAGAAAAAGAAAATACAAGAATGGCTAAATAATTTAATACATCCATACTGTGGCACACTATGAGAAATTTAAAGAATCAGATATATCCATATTTACAATCTTTAGATTGCGGTTTTAGTTTCATGGCAAGGTTGACAGATTTGAAGGTAGAAAGATTATCAAATACCCTTTAACTCACACATGCTTCAGTTCAGTTCAGTTCAGTTCAGTTGCTCAGTCATTTCCGACTCTTTGCCCCATGAATTGCAGCACACCAGGCCTCCCTGTCCATCACCAATTCCCGGAGTTCACTCAGACTCATGCCCATCGAGTCAGTGATGCCACCCAGCCATCTCATCCTCTGTCGTCCCCTTCTCCTCCTGCCCCCAATCCCTCCCAGCATCAGAGTTTTCCAGTGAGTCAACTCTTCGCATGAGGTGGCCAAAGTACTGGAGTTTCAGCTTTAGCATCAGTCCTTCCAATGAACACCCAGGACTGATCTTCTTTAGGATGGACTGGTTGGATCTTAGCCTCCCCCATTATCAATATCTCTCACAAGAGGGGTACATTTGCTAGGACTGATAAACTTCCATTGACACATCATTGTCACCTGAAGTCCATAGTTACCGCAGCCTTCATTCTTGGCGCCTGTGATATTTTAATATATGCTGTAGGGCTGAACTCAGTTTCTTTTGAACACCCATCCTACATCTCATCTACCCAATGTAGATTCCAAAATACTTGCTTTCTCAGTGTTTGAGATTGGTCCTAGAGTGTGAGGGTTATTCTTACCCCACAAGAATGCTCACCAACAGAATCTCACAACTGAGGATGTTCTCATTAGATAGATACTCTGTGGACATCCGTCAGGCTTTCGCCAGTCACCCGGTGTTTTCTCAGTGGCTTCATAAACTAAATTATTACAGGGGCAGGAACAGAACTTCTCATGTATGAACTCAGCAACACAAAACTCCCCTTCATCAAAAGTGGCCTGGCTACATTTGAGTTTACCAGCAGAAGTTACCAATCCTAAGTAATTCATAGAGAAAAATCTCCCTGGGTGTACTCGTCAGCCACCTGGTGGGTGGTTGACTACATTAGACCCCTGCACCATGAAAGATGACTTATCCTCACAGGAGCCTCTAACTAAGGATTTCCCTTTCCTCCTCACTACACTGCTGCCAGTGACATCATCAAAGGAATGTAACTGAATGCCTTATTCATTATGTGATATCTTAAACAGTATCACTCTTGACTAAGGGTATATTCAGTTCAGTTCAGTTCAGTCGCACCGTCGTATCTGACTCTTTGCGACCCCATGACTTGCAGCACGCTAGGCCTCTCTGTCCATCACCAACTCCTGGCGTTCACTCAGACTCGCATCAGTCAAGTCAGTGATGCCATCCAGCCATTTCATCCTCTGTCGTCCCCTTCTTCTCCTGTCCCCAATCCCTCTCAGCATCAGAGTCTTTTCCAGTGAGTCAACTCTTCGCATGATGTGGCCAAAGTACTGGAGTTTTAGCTTCAGCATCATTCCTTCCAAAGAAATCCTAGGGTTGATCTCCTTCAGAATGGACTGGTTGGATCTCCTTGCAGTCCAAGGGACTCTCAAGAGTCTTCTCCAACACCACAGTTCAAAAGCATCAATTCTTTGGTGCTCAGCCTTCTTCACAGTCCAACTCTCACATCCATCCATGACCACTGGAAAAACCGTAGCCTTGACTAGACAGACCTTAGTTGGCAAAGTAATGTCTCTGCTTTTCAATATGCTGTCTAGGTTGCTCATAACTTTTCTTTCAAGGAGTAAGCGTCTTTTAATTTCACGGTTGCAATCACCATCTACAGTGATTTTGGAGCCCAGAAAAATAAAGTCTGACACTGTTTCCACTGTTTCTCCATCTATTTCCCATGAAGTGATGGGACTGAATGCCATGATCTTTGTTTTCTGAATGTTGAGCTTTAAGCCAACTTTTTCACTCTCCACTTTCACTTTCATCAAGAGGTTCTTTAGTTCTTCTTCACTTTCTGTCATAAGGTTGGTGTCATCTGCATATCTGAGGTTATTGATATTTCTCCCGGCAATCTTGATTCCAGCTTGTGTTTCTTCCAGTCCAGTGTTTCTCATGTTATTCAAGGGATATTTAGTTTATGAAGCCACTGGGTGACTGGAAAAAGCCTGACGGATGCCCACAGAGTATCTGTCTAATTGAACACATCCTCAGTTGTGAAATTCTGTTGGTGAGCATTCTTGTGGGGTAAGAATAACCCTCACTAAGTAATACTCTTGACAATTTATCACAAAAAGAAATGAGGCACTGGTTGAACTGAAAAGATTCACTGGCCTTGTCATATTTACAGAAGGCTAGAATAGTCTATTGATGATTCAGCTATGGCTCAGTGTTGTCCTAAAGAGTGGGGCACATGCTCTGAACTGGTGACCAATAAATACTTTCCCCTGTAGCCAGAATGCATGGTCTAAAAAGTACGGGGGAAGTGGGAGTGACGCGCCTCACTGTTTTTATTATACTTGAGAAAATTTTTGCTTCCTCCCCAGCCACCTTGAGCTTTGCTCATTTAGAGGTTAAGGGAGAAATGCTGCCATCAGACGACAGAACAATGGTCCCATTGAACTGGAAGCTGAACTCATGATGTAATCTGGGGCTCCTTATGACTCTAGAGAAAACAGTAGGCTGGGATTATAGATCCTAAATGTGAAGGGCAAGAGGACAGCCGCTATACCATGCTGGGGAAAAGGAGTATTTTTAGAACCGGGAGTATCTTTTAGACACCTCCTAACACAGCTCTCAGTGGCATAAAATTCATAGAGTAGTGTAGTAGCTGTGCAAGGCAGAATCGCTAACAGCTCAGTTGTTTTGTTTTGTTTGTTAAGATTTACTTATTTACTTCGCTGTGTGGGTCTCTGTTGTTGTGCAGGGCTACTCTCTGGTTGTGTGTGGGCTTCTTATTGCAGTGGCTTTTCTTGTCTCATAGCACAGACTCTCAGGCATGTGGGCTTCAGTAGTTGGGGCTCCCAGGCTCTAGAGCACAGGCTCAGGTGTTGTGGCCCATGGGCTTAGTTCCTCCTTGTCACATGAGATCTTCCCTGATCAGGGATCAAACTTGTGTCTCCTGCACTGGCAGGCAGATTCTTTACCACTGAGCCACCAGGGAAGCCCCAAGGGAAGTTTAGGAATCTTTCAGGAACAAGATTTGGGCTTGCCCCACCAGGTAAAGGCTTCCCTCGTGGCTCA
Organism: Neotragus moschatus; assembly: GCA_006410615.1. Classification (NCBI taxonomy): domain Eukaryota; kingdom Metazoa; phylum Chordata; class Mammalia; order Artiodactyla; family Bovidae; genus Neotragus; species Neotragus moschatus. The sequence continues at coordinate 688,814 of SJYA01000750.1, forward strand.
GATAGTGAAAGAATCTGTCTGTAACACAAGAGACCTGGGTTCGATCCCTGGGTCAGGAAGATGCCCTGGAAAGGGAATGGCAACTTACTCCAGTATTCTGGCCTGGAGAATTCCATGGACAGAGGAGCCTGGTGGGCTACATACAGTCCATGGGATCACAAAGAGTCAGACATGGTTGAGCAACTAACACACACACACACNGTTAAGGGAGAAATGCTGCCATCAGACGACAGAACAATGGTCCCATTGAACTGGAAGCTGAACTCATGATGTAATCTGGGGCTCCTTATGACTCTAGAGAAAACAGTAGGCTGGGATTATAGATCCTAAATGTGAAGGGCAAGAGGACAGCCGCTATACCATGCTGGGGAAAAGGAGTATTTTTAGAACCGGGAGTATCTTTTAGACACCTCCTAACACAGCTCTCAGTGGCATAAAATTCATAGAGTAGTGTAGTAGCTGTGCAAGGCAGAATCGCTAACAGCTCAGTTGTTTTGTTTTGTTTGTTAAGATTTACTTATTTACTTCGCTGTGTGGGTCTCTGTTGTTGTGCAGGGCTACTCTCTGGTTGTGTGTGGGCTTCTTATTGCAGTGGCTTTTCTTGTCTCATAGCACAGACTCTCAGGCATGTGGGCTTCAGTAGTTGGGGCTCCCAGGCTCTAGAGCACAGGCTCAGGTGTTGTGGCCCATGGGCTTAGTTCCTCCTTGTCACATGAGATCTTCCCTGATCAGGGATCAAACTTGTGTCTCCTGCACTGGCAGGCAGATTCTTTACCACTGAGCCACCAGGGAAGCCCCAAGGGAAGTTTAGGAATCTTTCAGGAACAAGATTTGGGCTTGCCCCACCAGGTAAAGGCTTCCCTCGTGGCTCAGATAGTGAAAGAATCTGTCTGTAACACAAGAGACCTGGGTTCGATCCCTGGGTCAGGAAGATGCCCTGGAAAGGGAATGGCAACTTACTCCAGTATTCTGGCCTGGAGAATTCCATGGACAGAGGAGCCTGGTGGGCTACATACAGTCCATGGGATCACAAAGAGTCAGACATGGTTGAGCAACTAACACACACACACACACACACACACACACACACACACACACACAAGGTAATAAATTCCTGCGGGCTGAGGGCAAGGGAACTTGAAATATTTTTAAGAGATAAATATGATAATGATAACGTTTAAATGATAAAAATGATAACATTTAACACAAAAGGGTGTGACAAGAACTGAATATATTAACCTGCATTTCTGAGTCAGGAGTGATTGACATTCTAATTGGAACAAATATTTCCTTTCCCAAGTATCCTAGGGCTGCATTCCATAAGACACTAAGACTTCTTTCTCATAAGAAGCTAGTCTTTTGCTTTCTTTTTACACACTGTAATTCTGAATATACTTCTAAGTCTTTTAGAATATTGTACATTTTTTTAATATACAAATTCTGGGGACCAGAACTATAAACTCCATGAGGAGCGATACCTTAATCTCAATAATGCTTGCTATATTCAAATGACTGAATAAATGAATAGCTGGAATGAGTGAATGAATGAACAGATGAAAAGAATGTGGACTATGGAGTTAAATAAACCCGGATTCAAATCCCCATTCTGAAACTTCATATTGTCTGACCCAAGGAAAGGTACTGAACCTCTTGGGTCTCTATTGTAAAACCAGGATAACAATTTCCACTTTACAAAGATATTAAAAATCTATATTATATTAGAAAGTAAGCTCCACGAGAGTGGGGCTTAAATAAATCTGTCGAATGAATTAATGAACTTGAGGTCCTATCTTCAATGTGTCAATATTTGCATCTTTCCAACTGGACTTTTCATTTGTCTGCTTTTTATTACTTTACTGAGGCTTTCATAAGGCTGCCACATGTCCCTATTTGTATTGTTTTCATCTTTAGCTGTGGCCTATTTATTTATTTTGGGCTTCCCTGGTGGCTCAGACAGTAAAGCGTCTGCCTGCAGTGCAAGAGACCCAGGTTCGATCCCTGGGTTGGGACGATCCCCTGGAAAAGGAAATGGCAACCCACTCCAGTATTCTTGCCTGGAAAATTCCATGGACTGAGAAGCCTGGTGGGTTACAGTCCATGGGGTCGCAAAGAGTCGGACATGACTGAGCGACTTCACTTTATTTATTTATTTTAACTGCTTTAGAATAAAAAACTAGTTAGCTAGACTGTTAGTAAACTAGGTAGCCAAGATTGTTAGATAAAACAGGAGTAAGCGGGGTCTGTGTGGAGAAGCTTCAGTAGATTTTGTTTTTCATATGTAGTAGTTAATGTTGAGACATTTAATTTACTGCTCAGATTTTGTGTGTGTGTGTGCTTTATCTTCAGTTTTAACTGGCCTTTGAATAAATCTGCTGAAAGGGTAACTTTAAGACGTAAATGATGACTGAAATATTTTAATAGTTGAAAACAATGCCCATTAGGTTCTAATGACTGTAGATGGTTTTCAAAAAATAGAATTCAAAAGTCAACAACATTTGTAGAAATTAGGCCATCTATTTGGTCAAGCCAAAAAAATTCATCTCTCAGGAATGTTAGTTTTAGATAAAATATGATTAGCAAGGGAATTAGATTAATCAAATTTTTTGATCATATAAACATCTCTAAGGAGAGCAAAGATATTTATAACATATTTTTTACTGACTTCACAATTAGAAATTATATAATTAGTGTTCCCATCTGTATCTTTTCATAAATAATAAAAGTTTAGAAGTAGATTTAAGTTAACAAAGGACTCACAATAGAAATACAGAAAAGTGAATAACAATGACCTCTATGTGAGGGACTGAAAGTTTATTTACCTTGGCCAGATTTCTCCACCAAATCCATAGTGCTGATGTCCTTTGCCCATGACTCTAGGAGGTTCATATTTAGGCCTGTGTTCCTCAGGGAGCGAAATGGGTATCATCCCTCCATATTCCCTTTCAGCGCCCCATGGAAGCCGACATTGTTGGAGTGACTGTCTTAATTTCTGATACCTGCATAAAAAGAGAGATTTTTGAAATATTAATGGGTTCAGAGTGGAATGCTATGGTCTGAATGTTTGCGTCCTTCCTGCCCCCAAATTTATGTATTTAAATCCTAATGTCCAGTGTGATGATATAAAAAGGTGAGATCTGCAGGAAGTGACTAGGTCAGGAGGAGTAGTCATGAATGGGACTAATGCTCTTGTTAAGTGAGATTCCAGAGAGCTTGTTAGCAATTCTACAATGTGGAAGTGAGCTAGAGTGAGAAGGACCTTGTTAGAAATACAAATTCCCAGGCTCCATCCCAGATTCAGGAATCAGAATTAGTGGGTGCAGTGAGGTGTGGAGCCCTATAATCTGTTTTTCTTTAATTTATTTTTTAATTGGAGGAAAATTGCTTTACCATGCTGCTTTGGTTTCTGCCATAAAACAGTGTGAATCAGTTACAATTATATATATATATATATATATATATCCCCTCCCTCCTGAGCCTCCCTCTCCTCTCCCCATCCCATCCCTTTAAGCTGTAATCTGTTTTAAACAAGCCCTCCAGATGATTCCTTTGCATGCTAAACTTTAGAAGTACTGCCCTATTCAACAAATTACCTTCCATAGGAAATAGTTCTCCAATTGTTCTACCCTTTACAACTATACCATTCAGTAGGTTGAAGACATGGAAATTTCCTAAATTGGCTGGTAGGGCTAGTCTCATCTTAAAAACTGGTAGTTGAGATGACTTTCTCTGCTCTTTCTCAACAAGGGAGTGAAGGGCAAGGACACATATTCACTGTTGTAAAAAATGCTTCACAGGAAGTACTCAATGGATGTCTGTGAAATGAACTGGATGCCTGAATGAATGAAAAAGGCCAAAGAGACTGATCTGTTTCCTGGACTGCTACTCATGACACAATATGAAAACTTTAGGCTAGGGAGAAGCCCTCACAAAACTCTTAATCTGGCTAAAGACCTGCATCCTAATTAGGAAGGATTTCAGGTCTTCCCATTTCCACTAACGGCAGTCAATTATTTAGACTAACCATCCCACTAAAAATAAATTAAAATGCTGGAAAAAGAGCTTTGGGGTTGGTGACCATGTGGAGGTGGCGGTGAGGGGAGAGTGGGGCCCTCAGACTTCATGGAAGTTCAGTGCCCCAATCCACATACCTTGCCCTAAGCACCTCTTCCACCTGGCTGTTCTTAAATTACATCCTCTTATAATAAAGCAGTAATCTGTCACCAAGAAATGAACAGCACAACGTTCTAGAGAACAAAGAACAATGATTCATCACAGTTTCTACAGCACAACAAAGAGGACAGATCATTGCAGACAAAAGACTCTGGCACACTCACCATGGAATCCCCAGGATATGGCACTGTGCCTTGCAAATATATGCTCAATAAATACTTACTGACTAGGTGGTTTTCCTTGAGAGCAGACAATGACATGATAATTTTAGAAAGGGGACCCATTGAACTTTGAGTCAAATTTTCTTGGAGAAGTTGAGTTCTATTTTTATTGGACTGCTTCGATTTTCCTTGAACAAACAACACAAAATGTTGAAAAGAAAAGCATCTTCTTAAAAGCAACTCATTGTTAACAAGACAGAAAAAGACACTAGGGTTCCATAAGAGGGGAAATAGGAATCCGGAAAGGTAAACAAGCACAGAAGCCACTTTTGTCCTTAAGGCAGTGTTAATTCTGGCAGATTTCATTTTTGCTTTAAGGAAATCGCCAGCGGAGAAGCACAGAAATCAGCCAGGTGAGGAATCTAAAGGAAGCCATCCCTACCGTAAACTGAGACCTAAAAGACTGCCCTCTCATGTTAAAGGTGAGTCAGGAAAAACCAGCTCTCTCATTTCCTTCCCAAATTTGCACTTGCCCATGACTTGAACTTGAATTTAAGTGGTCAGAGATAGATAGCATACCCCCTATTCATATATATGCAAGACCAACAGGATTCCCTTCTGGAGGTAGGATTCTTGGGTGAATCACTGTCTAGGATGAGTTCTAAAGGATGAGTAGGACTTTTCTGGGTGCAAGAGAGGGAGGACTCTAAGCAGGGGCAATATCATGGAAGAAGGCCTCGAGGGTTGAAAGGTTATGAAACTGAGAATTCCTGACAGTGTTGGCTCCAGAATCCTTCTTGGGCAAGGCTTGCTTCTTTGATCAACTATTTTGTTAGGCCACTTGGAGAAGAGAGAGACTCTGCAAGTACAGGTGTTGATAAGGACTCAAGCAACCCAAGATTTATTAAGCTGCTCAGCAATGGAAGGGATTTGGTGTTTCACTGTTGAGAGAGGAAGATGAGGGGAAAGGGAAGTAGAGGGAGAGGAAGAAAAGAGACCAGCAGGATGCTAAGGGATCACAGTGAGTGAAAGCCACTGGGGGAACATTCTGATGGTAGCTGGGATAAAGAACTTTTAAATACAGAAGCTCTGGCTTATAAGGAACTTTTAGTTATATATTATATGGTATGATGTGATTCTTCCTTCAGACCCTTATCTGATCAGTGAAATTTACCAGGCTTACAAACACTCTGTGTCTGTTTCATATCTGGGTCAAAATGTTGTTGAACAGAGGCAGAATACATGGAGCAGGGTACCCAAAGTCAGTTACGGCCATCCCCACCTCATCCTGGGAATTTCGGTACATTTTGAGGATGGCTTTGGGTTACCAGAATGTATGGAATAAAGATTTGAGTGGAACTTAGCTGAATCTTAAGGGCTGAAGAGACAGCTGAATTTTGGGCTATATGAGAAGAGCTGATACAGAATAATGAAATTTGAGGCACAGTAGAGAAGAGCTGCTTGAGAGGGGAAGCAAGTGAGGAAGACAAGGGTAACACCCTGCATGATCTCATGGGCTCTTTGGATGATACCTTCTGAGCAATGTGGACCCAGTTAGAAACATGGAAAGGGAACTCAGAGATACAGATGTGGACAGTGGAGCCGCTTTCCTCTCTGCACCCATGCACTGGTTTAGTGTCAACCTCCTGCACAAATTTGCTGAAAGAAGAACTAACACTTGGGACTGTCATACATGGAATGTATTATCTCAAAGTCACTACACAGGGGTTGGCAACCTATGACCCACAGGCCAAATCCAACCTACTGCTGTTTTCGTAAGTAAAATTTTATTGGAATACAGCCATGACCATTCATTTGTATACTGGCTATTGTCTATGGCTGTTTTTCTGCTACAACAGCAGAGCTGAGTAGTTTGATAGAGACTGAAAGTGAAAAAAGTGAAAGTGTTAGTTGCTCAGTCGTGTCTGACTCTTTGCAACCCCATGGACTGTAGCCTGCCAGGCTCCTCTGTCCATGGAATTCTCTAGGCCAGCCAGGGTCTCCTGCATTGTAGGCAGAGTCCTTACCATCTGAGCCACCAGAGAAGCCCTTGACAGAGACTATAGAGCCTTAAGTATTTACTACCTGGTCCTTTAAGGAAGAAGTCTGCCACCCCCTGCACCAGCTAGTCAAGGAGAATCTGGTGTCCGCTGATTTAGGGTACGGGAGAAGGGATGCAGGTATTCCGCTCTCAGACCTCTCTGAGCTATGATCTATGACTATCATCAACAGACACAGGGTGGGGGCATGACAAGTGAAAAATATTTAAATACATTTGATTAATGGCAACCTAAGCTTTAATATCTAAGTTTTTAAAAGTTACATTTAAATTAGATGAGTCAATTTCTCAGCATCTGACCTTCATATATTACACTAGCCTAGGAAGATGAGCCAGTAGAATATGTTAATCAATCATTTGGGTTGGCACTCATCTAAAACCAGTAAGTTGCAGGAAACCATTTGAAATAAAAGGCAAAGCATAAAGAAATCATATTTCTCTTTCATTGTAGGGTCTCATATCCCTACACCTTAGCTTTAATATTAACAGAATTTATAGAAGGAACTAATTAAATGAAATATTAAAGTTTCAGTATTAAATAATTTTATAGCTTAAATAATACATGTCTCCCAAGCAAATAACAACAAGTTATTAGTGCTGAAATCTGTAGCCACATAAAATTAATGTTTACTTGTTTAAGAGAAAGATATGTTCCCTGTAGATGAACTAATATCTTTATTTGGAGTCACCTTACAGGATTTTGATTTGGGGGACTGAATTTAGCCAATAATGATTGGAAGGCATGATTAAAGGAAAAGCTGGAACAAACATATGCTTATTTTTTGACAGGAAGCTAACAGTTAAAAACAAAACAACAAACAAACCCCCAAACCTCAGGAATCAGAAAGCAATGGGACAAACACAGGAATAAAATGGAACTTGTAATTAAATCTTAAGAAATTCTCAAGACACTTCCTTAATTGATATTTATCTTCCTAATGGACTAGGAAGGAGATGTCAGCTGAATGGAAAAAGGAGGTAGGCATCTGTGATTTTGAGTATCTGTACCTGCCAGTGTTAAATTTTCAATGGAAAAAACACAAAAGAATGCCACTTACTTATTAATATTTTTTAAGGAGATCAAGTAATCATACATAATAGTGACTAATATAATTGTCCCGAAACATACCAGTGAAGAAAGTAACTGATGTACAAAGATTAACTTGCCCTTGGTCACTGGGTAAGCCAGACCACAATCCTGGTTTTCATGTTGTGTTTCAGTGCTTTCTGCTAGGCCAGTGATTCTCAAAACAAGTTGAAAAACTACTAAAAATGCAGATCCCCTAGATCCAACCCAGACCCAGTGAGTCGGAGTCTCTACAGATAGAGCTTGAGTGCAGGCTAAGACACTTTAGTGGTGTCTGACTCCCCGTGACACTTTGGACTGTAGCTTTCTGGGCTCCTCTGTTCATGAGATTCTCTGGACAATACTACTGGAGTGGGTTGCTGGGTTGCCATTTCCTTTTCCAGGGGATCTCAGGGATCAAACCCTTGTCTACTGCATCTCCTGCATTGCAGGTGGATTCTTTACCACCGAGCCACTGGGGAAGTCCAAAGACACAGCTTGGGAATTTGTATTTTCAGAACAATTGTCATGTTATTTTGATGTGCCCAGTTACCAGACTAGTGGTGGGTAAGAACTGAGTTAGACTGTGCTGCCTATTCTGGAAAGAAAAAAAAAAAGGTGGATGAGAGGAAACAATTTTTCATCCCTGTTTAAATTGCCAAGTTAATTCAAAATACATTATAATATTTAAAAAGCCACCCCTTTAAGTACAGCCACACTTAGAAAATTAAGCTGCTGAGAGCTAATACATTACGACTTGTATTCATCCTTACCATTATGAAGAGTAATCCCTAAAAGCCAGCAGATTTTTGTTCTTCATTGTTTTGTTCTGTTTTTGAGATACCTTGAGGTTTGAGTTGGGAGCCATATACCCTGAACCTGGTTTGGAAGAAGTAAACCTCAGTATGGATAGGGTAGTTACCAATGTTGCCCTGATGATAGCTTCTAGAGAAGGTGAGGAATACTACTGAGAGCAAAGAGAACTTCTATTTCTATAAGCTGCCCAGGTATTATTTAAAAGGGAGTTAAGTGGGAAGGGAGGTTCTGAGAATATAGGATCATCCTGGTTTTCCCATTTGGGGACTAGGAAAGGAAAAACTTCACATGGAATAAAGTGAAAAGCAAATTTTATTTACTAGGAACTAGGAACATGGTTGTACCTAGATACTGCTTCAAATAATACCTTATTATATTTATAGGTAATTGAGTATAAGCTGTGTTTAATTTTGTAGTCAGTTAAAGAAACTATACACAAAAAAATATTAATGACCCAGATAACCACGATGGTGTGATCGCTCACCTAAAGCCAGACATCCTGGAGTGTGAAGTCAAGTGGGCCTTAGGAAGCATCACTACGAACAAAGCTAGTGGAGGTGATGGAATTCCAGCTGAGCTATTTCAAATCCTAAAAGATGATGCTGTGAAAGTGCTGCACTCAATATGCCAGCAAATTCAGAAAACAGCCATGGCCACAGGACTGGAAAAGGTCAGTCTTCATTCCAATCCCAAAGAATGGCATTGCAAAAGAATGTTCAAACTACCGCACTACTGCACGTATTTCACATGCTAGCAAGGTAATGCTCAAAATTCTCCAACAGTACATGAATTGAGAACTCCCAGATGTTCAAGCTGGATTTAGAAAAGTCAGAAGAACCAGAGATCAAATTGCCAACATCCACTGGATCATAGAAAAATCAAGAAAAACATGTACTTCTGCTTCATTGACTATGCTAAAGCCTTTGACCATGTGGATCACAACAAACTGTGGAAAATTCTTAAAAAGATGGCAAAAGACGACCACCTTAGCAACCTCCTGTGAAACCAGTATGCAGGTCAAGAAGCAACAGTTAGAATCAGACATGGAACAATGGACTGGTTCCAAACTGGGAAAGGAGTACATCAAGGCTGAATATTTTCACCTTGTTATATGCAGAGTACATCATGAGAAATGCTGGACTGGATGAAGCACAAGCTGGAATCAAGATTCTTGGGAGAAAAATCAATAACCTCAGATGTGCAGATGACACCACCCTTGTGGCAGAAAGCAAAGAGGAACTAAAGAGCCTCTTGATAACAGTGAAAGAGGAAAATGAAAAAGCTGGCTTAAAACTCAGCGTTCAGAAAACTAAGGTCATGGCATCTGGCCCCATCACTTCATGGCAAACAGATGGGGAAACAATGGAAATAGTGACAGACTTTATTTTCTTGGGCTCCAAAATCACTGCAGATGGTGACTGCAGCGATGAAATTAAGACGTTTGCTCCTTGGAAGAAAAGTTATGACCAACCTAGACAGAATATTAAAAAGCAGAGGCATTACTTTGCCAACAAAGGTCCATCTAGTCAAAGGTATGGTTTTTCCAGTAGTCACATATGGATGTAAGCGTTGGATCATCAGAAGGCTGAACATTGAAGAACTGATGCTTTTGAACTGTGGTGTTAGAGAAGACTCTTGAGAGTCCCATGGACTGCAAGACCAAACCAGTCAATCCTAAAGGAAATCAACCCTGAATATTCATTGGAAGGACTGATGCTGAAACTGAAGCTCCAATACTTTGGTCACCTGATGCAAAGAGCCTACTCATAGGAAAAAACCCTGATGCTGGCAAAGACTAAAGGCAGGAGGAGAAGGGGACAATAGAGGATGAGATGGTTGGTTGACATCACTGATTCAATGGATATGAGTCTAAGCAAGCTCCAGGAGATCAGGAAGGATAGGGAAGCTTGGTGTGCTGTAGTCCATGGGGGTCTCAGAGTCAGACATGAATGAGTGACTGAAAACAGCAATGAAAAGCAATATTTTCTCTGACATTTCTCTTAGATTTCAAGTCTGTTTAAGGGTTTTGGAGCCAATTACTAACCAAACCATAGGACCATTTAGGTAGAGGATATCAACATTTCAGTTAAATGCCTCTGTGAGTGCTTTTGCGGGCACAGTGAGTTCCATCAGATACAGCAGCATTAAATTCCTACTCAGATCCCTTTTGGCCAAATATAAAACCTCACACTGCTGCTTTTGATCCAGGGACCACTGCCTATCCCTGTATCACACATGATCTGCTAGGGGTTTCCACTGGCTCCATGAAAGCCCTGTCTGATCTTATGGTCCTTGGAGCTGAGCAGGAATTTGGGGCTCACAGCCACTTTTGGGAATCAGATAACAAAGCAGGTGCACCAAGGAATGAGTCTGTAGATGTGAATTGAACACACTTTCCCACAAATATGAACATATTTCTTTGCATTAAGTAAAAAACAGTAGTTTACAAAAAATATGTTGAATGGAATCTTCAAATTTAAAAAATGTAGGAGACATATTGAAATATTAACATTGGTTACTATTTCTGGATAAAGGAAGTATAGAAGGTTTTCTTCCTGTGCTTTAATTTCATTTTTTCTTCCATTGGAAAAATGGAAAATTTATTTTATTTTTGGATTTTCATGATTTCCAAGTTATTCATACAGAAATGTCAGGGTTTTTTTTTTTCAGTTAAAAATTTTTTCTTTATATCTTTTTTTCTTGTGTGTTAGTTTTTAATTGGGAGAAAAAGCTTTCTTTTTATTTTTTCATATAAACAGTATGTTTACAAATTGGAATAGATCTGTGGAAGTCTGATCGAGACAGTGAAAGTCTCGACACAGGGAGAAAGAAGAGTAAAGTCTGTTGAAAAACGAGTGTTCATCTGGCAAAAAGAACTCAGTCAAAAGAATCTTCAAACTCTTGAGGGGTTGCTATCATAAAGATAACGTGTGTGTGTGCTCAGTTGTTTCTGTCATGTCTAAATCTTTTGACTACTTTCTTGCATGAGAAAGACTTCTTAAATGAGAGATTTGACAACGTGAAATTATAAAACAAACAAGCAAAAGCAAGAAAACAATTACACAGGTTATTTCTCACCCATGATTTTGAGGCTTTTTTTTCTTTCCTAAAAATGATTCAAATAAATATTGATACAGTACAGTAAAGCTGGCACTAATATCTCAGAAAATTACTTGTTTGTACCCTGTTTCTTCATACATAAAATGGGGATAATAATAGTACTTATCTCATAGGGCTGTTGTAAGGATTAAAAGAATTACCACATTAGTAAAACATCTGGTACAGTGCCAACACATAGTACTCACTTGTATAAGTTAGATGACATTTTAAACATAATCTGCAATGCATTACAGAAAATATGGTAGAGCAGAAATAAAGTCTGAATAACAGATTCTGCAAGTATTTTTGAGCAGGTGGTGTTAGAGAATTATAAGGACCCACTATGCTATTCTTTGGGCTTCTCTGGTGGCTCAAATGGTAAACAATCTGCTTGCAGTGCAGATTCCTAGGTCAGGAAGATGCCCTGGAGAAGGGAATGGCAATCACTCCAGTATTCTTGCCTGGAGAACTTGATGGACAGAGGAGCCTGGCGAGCTACAGTCCATGGGGTTGCGAAGAGTTGGACATGACTGAGCAACTAACACACATACTACTCTTTATAAAGTTCGATTAAAACATTAATTCACAGGGCTTCCCTGGTGGTTCAGTGGTAAAGCATCTGCCTGCCAGTTCAGGAGACACAGGTTTAATCTCTGGTCCAGGAAGATCCCACATGCTGAGAAGCAACTAAGCCTGTTCGCCACAACTACTGAGCCGGTACTCTATAGAGTCCAAGAGCCACAGCTGCTGAGCCCTCCTGCCCTAGAGGCCATGCTCTGCAACAAAAGAAGCCACTGCAATGAGTAGCCCCCATTCTCTGCAATCAGAGAAAAGCCCACACATAATGAAGCCTCAGCACAGCCAAAAACAAAGAAACAAAATTAATTCAAAATGAAGGAACAGATCATTCTAGAGTTCTAGAATGCAGTAGATGAATTTGATGTTTGCCTTTTAAAAATATACACTAACTTTTTACTTCTTGCCAAGTTACTAATAGATGTGGACACCTCAAAGTTTAGTTCATTGTCATACTATGCCTTCCCAGTAATGTGATACACAGAAGAGGTCCATAACCTTAAATGCTTTTTCTCACAAAACAAAAATACAGTAATATATTAAAACCTTTTATAATTGTTTGCATTATCCAGTCTTTGTTTTACCTGTCCTCTGAGGCAGTTGGGCGAGTAGCCGTTTGTAGTGGAGTGTGCAATTCATTAGAGTAAAAGGTGTCTGACAGTATGTCAGCTCCTTCAAGCTCCCTACAGCAGTAGGGCTGGCCATGAATTACCTCCATGCTTTTCGGCTAAAAGGGCACAACCTGGAAAAAGAAAAGGAAGGCACACTTGGTAAAGAGTCACTGAGTTAGGTTCTGTCACACTGACCCTCCCTCAGGGCAGGCAGGAAACTTGCTTTGTACTGCTCGGTAGTTGGCGTGAGCCCTATCTGTGGGCCCTTCGGTGTCCTTTCAGTAACAGATAGCAACTTAAGTTCTAGGGAAACAATTTCAACTGAAACAAATCCACAAAGTGGAAGAGGTTCAAAAGTAGAGTATGAATGCTAAGTGATGACTCGTGGACTCATTTAAGGCATCTACCTCCCGGGCATTGATTGACCTCCGATTCTTGCCTCAATTTTAACCGTAATTATTCAAGAAAACTCAGCTGATTCCCCCTGCCCTGGTCTTTTTTTTTTTTTTTTTTTTTAAAGCAGGGCGACTCAGCATTCAACAGAATTAACACCTGTGCTTCTAAAGTCTTCAGGGATTCTAGTCGACAGGTTCTTTGCAGAGAGGTGGAGAATCAGCGGTGCAGCACAAGCGAGACCCCAAAGTGAGAATTCCACCCCTCCTTAGGACTTGAGGGAAGCAAAAAATAAGCCTTGGCCAGGACTGGCCTAAGCCTAGCCTCCAGGGCCATCAACGCCCTGTCAATCGGTGCCTTGGGGTTCCTACGCACCTTGGGACATCAGCCTGGAAGCCTTAGGCGGCAGAGCTACCTTTCCCCTCCCGAGAGCTGGAGGGCCTCTGCGGGGCGTGGAATTCCGCCGTCGTCCGCACCTGCGGCCCGGGGGGAGCTTGCGTGCAGGTGCGGGTGAAGGAGAGAGAGGGCCGGCGGGCAGACCAGGGGTGGGGTTGAGGGTGCCTGTGACGGCGGCCGTGACCGTGGCAATAGGTAATGCATGCTTGTGGGGCGGTGGGCTTCGGGTAGGAGAGCAGGGGCGGCGGTGGGCTCGTAGAAGTTTCGGAAGAAGCCAGCCCACGAACTCTTGGAACCCGTAAGAATTGGATGCTGGAAGGAAGGTGGGGAACTCCCAGTCCACGCACGAAAGTTCTTCCGGCACCCCAGTCCCTCGGCCCCGCCCCTTTATTCGCCCCTCCCTTCGCCCCTGGCCACGCCCTCTGGCGCCCTCTGCAGGTCGTATCACATGCTTCTTCGAGGGCTGCTTGGTCCAGGCGGATCCCGGCCCTGGGGCCCGCGCGTTCTCTGCTGTGCACTGGGCGGTGGAGGAGTGCGGTGCCAGGGAGACTCTGGTGAGATGGGAGCCTCCAACACATCCATGTTTCTTACCCTCAATGGGGAACAGTGCAGCCTTATCGAGGGTGGCTTCCGCAGGACTCAGCACGTGCACTTCAGTTCAGTTCAATTCAGTGGCTCAGTCGTGTCCGACTCTTTGCGACCCCATGAATCGCAGCACGCCTCCCTGTCCATCACCATCTCCCAGAGTTCACTCAGACTCTCATCCATCGAGTCAGTGAAGCCATCCAGCCATCTCATCCTCTGTCGTCCCTTTCTCCTCCTGNACCTCTCCACCATGCCTGCCCATCTTGGGTGGCCCCACAGGGCATGGCTTAGTTTCATTGAGTTAGACAAAGCTGTGGTCCTAGTGTGAGGAGATTGACCATAATCACAGAAAACTAGTCAATCTAGTCAATCAGCACGTGCAGCCCCTACATTATGCCAGGCTGAGGCTCTTCCTCTTCTAGTTGGGTGTGGACAGGGCAAACAGGCAGTGTGCCTGCGGTGGTCCACCCGATCAGCAAAGACCTTGCCCCCCTTCCATTACCTTTGTTACCACTCCCCCCCACCCACTTCCCTGCCCCCAGGCCTCCCCGAAGAAATGAATGTGGACCACAGTTCTGCACCTACGGGACCAAGAGTTTCTGTGATGGCTGAGGAAAGAACCGCTGAGAAGGACTCTGTTGTGGGAAGGTTGGTTACTTATGCGGGGAGAGGCTGGAACTGAGCCAGCAGGAACACAGGGGAAAGTGGAGGCAAGAACAACCACCTCTCAGAAGGGAGGTGTAGCCGAGCTGTTCTTTTGCCTGTTTACCAACTTTTAAATCAACCCACTAGTGGGTATTCATTTTGTGCTGTGCTTTCCAGGTGAGTGTTGGCTGATGTGAGGGAAAGGAAGCTGCGTAGAGTAGACCAGGTGGTAATTTTGTATTCCTGGTCTGTTTCTTTGTGCCTGCACCTTTCTCAGAGTCCAGTAGTTACCAGCCATTAAACCAGGAAGCATAGATTTTTCAGGAGGCAGAGTTGTGAATTAGGTGAAGTTTGACTCTCTTTTTTACCCCATTAACATTTTTTTACCCAAAAAATTTCTCATAGAAGTTTACTTCAGCCTTTTCGCTGCTTTGTATGGGCAGGATACCCATGACATTATCTTGTCAGCCCAGCCTATTTTATGTGCCTGGCCTCACAGACTTTACATACGTCACCTTTTCCCATGCTTGACCTTTGTCCAAATTTCCTCATGGCTTGATTCTTCCTGGGAGGTAATAACTGAGTGTCATAGATTTAATCAGTGACATCTGAAGAAGCTGTGTCACTAGCCACATGTTAGTATGTAATGGGTGTTTGTAATATCAGGAAAGTTGAGGAAACTGGAAGTTGATTGACCAGGATATGTAGTGATAGCTTCCTGGTGGGTTTGAAATTTTATTTTGGTCAAATGACTTTTGTTGTTTAGTTGCTCAGTTGTGTTGAACTCTTTGCGACTCCAAGGACTGTAGCCTGCCAGGCTCCTCTGTCCATGGATTGTCCAGGCAAGAATATTGGACTGTGTTACCATGCCCTCTTCCAGGGAATCTTCCCAACCCAGGGACCTAACTCATGTCTCCTAATATCTCCTTCATTGGCAAGTAGGTTCTTTACCACTAGTGCCACCTGGGAAGACACAGTGTAACAGGAAAATGTAATTATTTTTGCCTTTGTTATTTTCAAGTAAAATTTACAGGGAAGAATAAGTTTTTTTGCCAGATCTTTTAAAAAAACAGTTGTTGTCTTTGGAAATGTTTTTACATCTGCAAGATTCTAAAGGATGTCAGGATTGGGTCTATTATTTGACCAACACTCTTTAATCTAGGCTTTTATGATTTAATTCACACCATCTCAGCCATCTGGTGATATGTATGTGACCCCCAATGACACATGTCATGGTTGTTTAGTCGCTAAGTTGTGACCAACACTTTTGCAACCGCATGAACTGTAGCCCACCAGGATCCTCTGTTCATAAAATCTCCTGGGCCAAGAATACTGGAGTGGGTTGCTGTTTCCTTCTGCAGGGGATCTTCCCAACCCAGAGATCGAACCCAGGTCTCCTGCATTGCAGGCAGAGTCTTTACCATCTGAGCCACGAGGGAAGCTCCTTTACTGCCCTAGAGTGGGTCAAAGATATTTATTACCATAAAGAAAAAAGCCCAGGATCAAATTCTGCGTGGATTTTCCCTATAGACTGTGTGGAAATCCCTATAGACTGGAGTGGGTTGCCATTTCCTTCTCCAGGAGATCATCCTGACCCAGGGATCAAACCTGCATCCCCCACGTCACAAGCAGGTTCTTTACTGCTGAGCCAGCAGCAGCCTCCTATCTAGATGTGTGCAGCATGGTTGAGCAAATCCCCTTTTGGCCTGCCATATTGACTTCTCTTTCACTACCTCATTTCCCTTAATGTATTTTGTTTACCTTTTGTATCACTCATAATTCTTCCAGCAGGGAAGGTGAAATTTGAAATGAAAAAAAATATATATGCATAGAATATTGCATCTGAGTTGACAAAAATTCCAAACTACTAAAACTAGACCTTTAAATGTCAAGAAAAGAATATGCAGGAAATATGTAATAATGTAAAGCATGGGTTATATTCTATAATCTTTTTAAAGGATGTCATAGAGACTTTTAACCCTGTGGCATTTGATAATAAATAAAACTTTAAGAGACTTAGTACTCCTTGGCAGATATGAATATTTTTATTTTGATCTTTTTTCCAGTTTTATTAATATAATTGACATATAGCACCATATAAACTGAGGTTTCCTTGATGGTTCACATGGTAAAGAATCTGTCTGCAGTGAAGGAGATGCGGGTTCAATCCCTGTATCAGGAAGATCCTTTGGAGAGGGGAACCCGCTTCAAAATTCTTGCCTGGGAAATCCCATGGACAGAGGAGCCTGGTAGGCTACAGTCCATGGGGTTGCAAAGAATTGGACACGACTGAGCAACTAATACTAACTGTATAAATTGGGAATCCCTGGTGGCTCAGTGGTAAAGAATCTACCCACCACTGCAGGAGACTCGGGTTCAATATGGGTTGGGAAGATACTGTAGAGAAGGAAATGGCAACCTATTCCATTATTTTTGCCTGGGAAATCTTGGCAAAAAGGATTCAGGAGAGAAGCCTGGTGGGGTACAGTTCATAGGGTCACAAGAGTTGGACACGACTTAACAATTAAACCACTACCACCACCACTGTATAAATTTAAGGTGTACAGCATAATGACATGATATATTTTATGAAAATGAGGGACTTCCCTGGTGGTCCAGAGGCTAAGACATCAAGCTTCCAACGCAGGGCACTTGGGTTTGATCCCTGGTTTGGGAACTAGATCTTGCATGCAGCAACTAAGACTGGCACAGCCAANATTTAAGGTGTACAGCATAATGACATGATATATTTTATGAAAATGAGGGACTTCCCTGGTGGTCCAGAGGCTAAGACATCAAGCTTCCAACGCAGGGCACTTGGGTTTGATCCCTGGTTTGGGAACTAGATCTTGCATGCAGCAACTAAGACTGGCACAGCCAAATATTCAATTAATAATAGATAATAGAAGGAAATGGCAACCTACTCCAGTGTTCTTGCCTGGAAAATCCCAGGGACGGGGGAGCCTGGTGGGCTGCCGTCTATGGGGTCACACAGAGTCGGACACGACTGAAGCGACTTAGCAGCAGCAATAGATAAATACTTTAAAAAAGAAGATGACTAAAGAAAAGCCTCATTCAAAATGGAGTTGGGAAGACCTAAGGGTGAGCTTTCATACATGTACCACTCATCACGGTTTACACATTCCAGCCAGAAGAAGCTTAATTTACAGCAGGAAGAAGGAAGATTTTCTTCTTGCCTAGAAATAATCCAGCCAATGAGAAACTGTTACAACCCTGAAATCTCCTCCGGTGAACTTTTCAACAAACAGCCCCTCCCACCTTCCACTTTTCCACTATTCTTCTATAAAAGAATACTCCTTCTTTTGGTCTCCAAACTATGGGATTCACTGGTGGCTCAGACGGTAAAGAGTGCCTGCAATGGGTCAGGAAGATGCCTTGGAGAAGGAAATGGCAACCCACTCCAGTATTCTTGCCTGGAAAATACCACGGACAGGGGAGCCTGGTGGGCTACAGTCCATGGGGTCACAGAGTTGAACACTACCGAGCAATTTCACCTTTCACCTTTGGTCTCCAGACTGTGGCTTGCCATAGTTTCCATGGCCCAAAGGGCAATTCATGCAGTATTCCCAAATAAATTGGATTTTGCTGGCTAAACTGTTACCATTTTCTTTTAAAGGTTCACATTACTTGTTGTCAAAAGGAGTATTCAAAGGAGTTGAATCCCTGAAGAACTAACGATCCTGGGAATCATGCCTGGTGCCCACTTGATGCCCTTGTGTTCTCCACTCTTTTGGTCTGGTAAGTCTCCTCTCAGATTCAAGCATATTCCTTTTGATTGAGCTCTCCAGCTTTTTAAGGGGATCTGTTTTTGTTTTTGTGACACTATTGCCCTCTGTGTGAGCACTCATTTGTTTTCTGAACCTCTGGTTTTGACATATGGGATCCCAATTCTCTAAATTCTCTCAGGAGAGTCCTTCTGGGACCACGGCTTACTTTGTGTTCAAAAACTGTGGTCCCTTCTGCATATTTTCAACTAAATGGACCAACTTAATAAAAAATAGTTTAGAACTCCAGTGGTCACTATGGGGAACTTTCAAGCTCTTCATTACTGATAACTGTACATGTATTAAACCACTGGTCTGTGTATAAAACAATAATGTTTATGAATCAATACTGGTGAGGAAATATTAATAAGGCCTCATGAAGTGCCTACTTTGCTTGTCCCACCTGTTCAAAATATACTCCTGGGAAACTATCTGCACTGCCCCTGAATACTTTATTTAAAAAAATTTTTAACGTTAAAACATTTTAAATTTTATATTGGAGTATAGTTGATTTACAGTATTGTGTTAGTTTCAGGTGTACAGCAAAGTGATTCAGTTATACATTTACATGTATCCATTCAAATTCTTTTTTCTGAACATATATGAAATGATATTTAGTATATGAAATTGGCTTAAGCAATATGGTGGGTAGTAAGTGCAAATCTGCTGTCCTTTGTGAACAAGCCTGATAAGCAGACTCCAGCCACCCCTCAATCACTTAAAATTGTTCAACTGACCATTCAAATTTTTGGCAAATAAATTTTATACAACTCTCCCTGTCTCATGGATATATAATAAATATTTTTTGTCAGATACTTATAATGTCTATTTTTGTTATATTTTATTATTGGACTCTTAATTCAGGGATACAATAAAGGAAGGGTATGAGGAAATAGACTCTTCTATTTCTTTCAAGGGAGTACAAATTGGTGTGATAGAAAAGGAAAGCAATTTACCAGCATCTGTTAAAATTATAACTGTAGCATGGAAACAACTGAAGCATGCACGCATGGCATTTTGGGAACCCCTCTTCTAGGAATTTTCCTACATGCATGCACACATAGGGTTTGAAAACATGCATAACAGGTCTCTAATGCACACAGAGATTATTCAGTGTAACACTGTGCATAATAGGAAAAGATTTGACATAATTGTTCACCACATAAATTGTTATTTCCATGCATGGGATACCAGGCAGCTATTAAAGAGAATGATGATATGTTTTACATGTTGTCTAGTAACAACCTCTGAGATATATTTTAATGGAAAAAAGTCAAAGTACTGAAGAGCTGTGGAGTATGTGCTATTTGTGTAGCAAATGAAATTATAAGTTTTCTTATAAATTATGTGTATATGTGTGTGTGTGTGTATATTTATTTAAGCATTTCTTATATATGCATACCGTTCCTAGAAATATGCACAAGAACCTGGCCACATTAGTTGCCTCTGAGAAGGGGAACTGATAACTGGACCTCAGTGGTGAGAGGGAGGTATTTGACCATACTCCTTTTTTGCACTTTTTGAATTTGAACCATAGTACCTATTTGTTGCAGATTGTGTTTTCTGGAAGCAGATGCTGAGAGGGAGTTTGGGGTCTAAGCTGTTTATTAAAAATCAACATCTGTGAAAGGAAGAAAATGAAGCAAGATTGGGTAGAGGGACAAGTCCAGCAGTGATAAGAGCCTGACCAAACCTTGGCTAACCTTCCGTGGAGCTCTGGAGCACTGATGGCATCTCAGAGCAGCCCTAGGTTGGATGGGAAACATTGTTTTCACCCCTGACTCAGTCAGGCATTGACTGCTTCTGACTTGGGAGGGGTATTATGGTGGGGCCAGATAACTAGCTCTCTGCAGCTGAGTCAGCCCCCGTCAGGGTTGACAGCTTGAGTGGCAGGTCCTATTCTGAAGGGAGATCTAGGTAGTGTGTCTCAGCAATGACATTATATTTCCTANTTGTGTTCAAAAACTGTGGTCCCTTCTGCATATTTTCAACTAAATGGACCAACTTAATAAAAAATAGTTTAGAACTCCAGTGGTCACTATGGGGAACTTTCAAGCTCTTCATTACTGATAACTGTACATGTATTAAACCACTGGTCTGTGTATAAAACAATAATGTTTATGAATCAATACTGGTGAGGAAATATTAATAAGGCCTCATGAAGTGCCTACTTTGCTTGTCCCACCTGTTCAAAATATACTCCTGGGAAACTATCTGCACTGCCCCTGAATACTTTATTTAAAAAAATTTTTAACGTTAAAACATTTTAAATTTTATATTGGAGTATAGTTGATTTACAGTATTGTGTTAGTTTCAGGTGTACAGCAAAGTGATTCAGTTATACATTTACATGTATCCATTCAAATTCTTTTTTCTGAACATATATGAAATGATATTTAGTATATGAAATTGGCTTAAGCAATATGGTGGGTAGTAAGTGCAAATCTGCTGTCCTTTGTGAACAAGCCTGATAAGCAGACTCCAGCCACCCCTCAATCACTTAAAATTGTTCAACTGACCATTCAAATTTTTGGCAAATAAATTTTATACAACTCTCCCTGTCTCATGGATATATAATAAATATTTTTTGTCAGATACTTATAATGTCTATTTTTGTTATATTTTATTATTGGACTCTTAATTCAGGGATACAATAAAGGAAGGGTATGAGGAAATAGACTCTTCTATTTCTTTCAAGGGAGTACAAATTGGTGTGATAGAAAAGGAAAGCAATTTACCAGCATCTGTTAAAATTATAACTGTAGCATGGAAACAACTGAAGCATGCACGCATGGCATTTTGGGAACCCCTCTTCTAGGAATTTTCCTACATGCATGCACACATAGGGTTTGAAAACATGCATAACAGGTCTCTAATGCACACAGAGATTATTCAGTGTAACACTGTGCATAATAGGAAAAGATTTGACATAATTGTTCACCACATAAATTGTTATTTCCATGCATGGGATACCAGGCAGCTATTAAAGAGAATGATGATATGTTTTACATGTTGTCTAGTAACAACCTCTGAGATATATTTTAATGGAAAAAAGTCAAAGTACTGAAGAGCTGTGGAGTATGTGCTATTTGTGTAGCAAATGAAATTATAAGTTTTCTTATAAATTATGTGTATATGTGTGTGTGTGTGTATATTTATTTAAGCATTTCTTATATATGCATACCGTTCCTAGAAATATGCACAAGAACCTGGCCACATTAGTTGCCTCTGAGAAGGGGAACTGATAACTGGACCTCAGTGGTGAGAGGGAGGTATTTGACCATACTCCTTTTTTGCACTTTTTGAATTTGAACCATAGTACCTATTTGTTGCAGATTGTGTTTTCTGGAAGCAGATGCTGAGAGGGAGTTTGGGGTCTAAGCTGTTTATTAAAAATCAACATCTGTGAAAGGAAGAAAATGAAGCAAGATTGGGTAGAGGGACAAGTCCAGCAGTGATAAGAGCCTGACCAAACCTTGGCTAACCTTCCGTGGAGCTCTGGAGCACTGATGGCATCTCAGAGCAGCCCTAGGTTGGATGGGAAACATTGTTTTCACCCCTGACTCAGTCAGGCATTGACTGCTTCTGACTTGGGAGGGGTATTATGGTGGGGCCAGATAACTAGCTCT
Source organism: Neotragus moschatus (assembly GCA_006410615.1). NCBI lineage: Eukaryota > Metazoa > Chordata > Mammalia > Artiodactyla > Bovidae > Neotragus > Neotragus moschatus. The sequence goes on from SJYA01000750.1 coordinate 710,805, forward strand.
CTGCAGCTGAGTCAGCCCCCGTCAGGGTTGACAGCTTGAGTGGCAGGTCCTATTCTGAAGGGAGATCTAGGTAGTGTGTCTCAGCAATGACATTATATTTCCTACCCCTATGCTTTGTGAGAATTGAAATGGATGTAAAATCCCAGTGTGTAAAGGAGGAAGTCATTTTCAGATGAACAACTCTTCAAACAATATACCTTCCAGGCACCTCTTCCTACCTGTTTAAGTCAATGATTTTTGCTCCTGGCCTTTGCATTCTAAGGCACTGATGCAAGTAGTATTCTCACGTTTTGTTTGTTTAAAATTTGAATCCATATAGAAACATTTCTAAACATATTGAAATTAATTGTTTCTGGGGAATAGAAATTGGGGGTGGATATTGTTGGGGCTTGGGACATTAGCTTTTCATCCAACTGGGACAGTTTGGAGAGTAAAAGGGAGGGCTATTAATACTTACACTGGGGTCACAGGCATAAATCTGAACTGTCCCTGGGAAACTGGAAATTTTTGCAGTCACCCTAACTAAAAGCCTTGCAGAATTCTTTTGACTTTTTAAACTTGTGCAGGTATCTCTTTGCTAAACATAAAATAAATCTTAAAAGAACATGGATAAGGTTTTGGAAGTTAATTAGTACAACTTCACACAAGCAGAAGTGACATCTGTGATATTCCTTTTTGATATCCCTATTTGATGAAAACCATCCAGTCTCTGCTTAAATACCTTTCCATGACTCATGTGAGTCAGATCTATTACTGGGTAGTTGTTGTTAGTGGAGAAAATGGCACCCCACTCCAGTACTCTTGCCTGGAAAATCCCATGGATGGAGGAGCCTGGTGGGCTGCCGTCTATGGGGTCACACAGTCGGTCACGACTGAAGCAAGTTAGCAGCAGCAGCAGCAGCATTGTTAGAAGCTTTTTAAAAAACTGCCAGTTTGTAACTTTATGCCAATAGTCATAGCACAGAATCCGTTCCCTCTGACTAGCCCTGCTTTTACATGTGCACCGCTTTCGTTAGTCCAAGAGAAGTGACGCCTCTTGCTGTCCCTGCTCAGCTTTTCTACACCACTGTGCTGTGTTTATTGGTATTAGAGTAAACAGTGCCGGCAGACTTGAAAACCAGGGACAGCAGGTTTGCTTAGGCTAAGAAACAAGACTGCAGAAATGATTTAGTGTCTTGGGTAAGGTCAGCAATAACCCTACAAGGTAAAAGCCTTGTCAGGTTTGATTGGCAAGTGAAAGGCTCATGCATCAGAGAAGTCGCTGACTCCAGTGATATAACCCTTGGCTTCATTCCGTTCTCTTCTTCTGTCAGGCTGCCACAACTGCCTTCTCTCTGACCTGTGATGTAGGACATGACCAGGATTGACAGAGAGAGAAGGCAGAGGGGGCAGTTGTTAAAATGTTATCCAGACAGATTGAAATCCAAATGCCTTAATTCACCATGATATGTTTTGATTAATGAGAGTGAGAAAATGAAGAGGTTGTGATTTCTAATCAAAGAAAGTAATGCCTTAGTTACTGAAATGCAAATGCCTTAATTGGGAGGGACAAAAATTAATAGAAATAATTAACAAAAATTAATGAGGTCAAAAAGATATATTAAGAGGAAACTTAAAGCATCTTTGTCACAATTAGAAATACATTTGATTTGTGGTAAAAGAAAGTACGTAGAGAAATTAGAGTCAAATGTAAATATTTTAGTGTTTGATCAATTTATGACTTCAGTTACTGTTTTAATTTTATGATAAACAACCTTTCCATTCCATTGTAGATGTTTTAATGCAGAAAGACTCTTGCTGATTTTTAATGGGTACTGCCTGTTTTGTTAAGTATTCTGACTTTCCTTAAAGATGTGCTGGTTCCTTAATGCTAATAACCCTTAACTCACAGCTAGACTCAGGCTGTAAAAATATTTACTTTTGTCTACTATAAACTGTTGAATTGAGGTGATTGTGCATTAGTTTAAAATTTTAGTTATTAAGTGAGCCTTTCGTGTGCAGTATATTGTACAATATAAAGCAAGAGGATCTTAAAGACTTTCTGTTGTGGTGGGTTGGTGATTATTGTTTTTGGTTTAAGATTTTAAAATCAGTTATGTACAAATGTGGAACATTTTCTGCCCTCTAGTGGTTAAAAGTAACTTTGCACTATCAGTTACAAATCAGTGCTTAAAATTACAAGGGAAAAGCTGTGTGACATTTTAAAAGCAGAATGAAAATTATGTAGGTATATTGCCATAGCTAATTAATATTGCTACATATTTTAAGAAAGTGAAACAATAGTTTTATGTTTTATTAATAACAATATACTAATGCCTGGAAACCAGCAAGAGGTGAAATAAATTTTGAGATAATTTTTCTTCAGGATTAAAATAATATTTCTCTATCTTTACAAAGAGACTATTAATTCCACATTAATCTTATTAAAGTATTACTCCACTGCTCATTCTAATAGTGATTTTCCAGTTCAACTCCTTTCATACTTTAGTTCCTACATTTACGAAGAGAATAACAGGGGATAATACTTCTCATTTCCTAATCTACACATAGGATAGTACACATTGCCTTTGTGTTATGTTCTAAGAGGGAAATTTCATGATATAGGGAAAAACAAAAATGGGCTATTAGAAAGAATGTGATAGTGCCCTGAAGTTCAAAGAGAAGTGCTATAACATAATATGCGTATGACTATTGTCCGTTATGCATTTCCCCAGGAAATTAAACTAATCAAATGCTTCATCTTCATTACTGTTCTGAAATACATGTGTTCTCATATCTGACTGATAACAGAAGCTTTTGCTGTTCCAGATATTTCTAAAGAAGCACTAACTTCTGCCCCAGGTGAATACAAAGCCATATAAACTAGTGAGATGATAAAATAGTTCGGGAGAAAAAAAGATTAGCAACAATTACTTCCTTTCGAAATAAGCTTCCAGGGAATATAGGAAAAATTTAATGTTCTGGTGACAAATCTAATATTCCTAAATAAGCTTGTTAGAATCAGAACATCTTTAAAAAGCGTCAACTTTATTGTTGTCAGAGGCCTTTTTTTCTTGTAGGCAACATAATATTAAAGCTTTGAGTATGGTTATTTAAATATTAATAGTGTGAGTATAATTAGAGGATAGTACTAGACCTTGTAAAAAGGCAAGTGAAATGGACGTAATGCCACTGAACTGTACACTTAAAAACAGTTAAAACGGTAAATATTATGTTATGTGTATTTTACCACAGCAAAATAGAACACATAAACAAGGCAAATGAAATCTCCCTGGTTGTTTTCATACTTCCAACAGCAAATAAAATGTACAACATCTAATAAATGTTTTAGGAACTCAAGGCCACTTAATAACTAGTAAGTTAAAATAAACATTGGGTATTATGTTCAGCAGATAATATTGTCCTAATTCAATTTGACTCCAAGCGGCAATGTGATATTTTCCGCAGGGCATTTAGTAACAAACATCAACCTGTGAAAGGCAGGGAAAGGCTGCAGTAGTCCAGCACTCCCGCAATTCATGTTGGTGTACTGGGACAGGCTCACTTCGGATTTACTTTAATTCCTTTATTGCTTTGTCCTACTTCATTAATGGGGTTGGTAGTAGTAGTAAATGTCCCTCAGTCATGTCCAGCTCTTTGCAATCCCATGGACTATAGCCTACCAGGTTCCTCTGTCCATGGGATTTTCCAGGCAAGAATACCGGAGTGGGTTGCCATTTCCTTCTCCAGGAGATCTTCCCAACCCAGGGATCGAACCCAGGTCTCCCGCTTTGTAGGCAGACACTTTACCGTCTGAGCCACCGGAGAAGAGACTGCAAATAATCCAGGGAGTGAGAGATGTATCCAGGCAGTGGTGTACTTACTGATACCTTTCCCAGCTCCACTGGCCAATGACTGCATATTTCAAAGCCTCTCTTGACCAGTTTGGTTCTCCCACTGAAGTAGAAACTGATAGTTGATGAAATTGATAGCTGATAGTAGTTGAGTTTCATCACCAACTATAGCACTTTCTTTGCTATAGAAAAAAAATCAGTAGTTGCTTCTTTAGAGTCTAAGTTAAAAATGGTAGAGTATTTCTTCTGTGATGTTTTAAATATTTATGGTCATTCATTACTAAGGTGGACACTTCCTTACTTCCTCTTAAGGTAAATACCTTAACAAATGGCTAGGTTAAAGCTGTCCAGACATCTAGGTCTTTTTTTTTTTCCCTCTTTCTTCCTCCTTTCCTCCTTCCTTCCTTCTTTCTGAAAATCTGTGTATGTTTAAAGCACTGAGGCTTTCTTCCTGGACTCCTGTGTGCTCATGTTTTCTTTTGAGAGCTTCATTCAACAACTGTTTCCTGACTACTCACTATGTTTGTGGGCTGGATGGGAGGTGATTGACGGGATGGTGGACAGGACAGTGGATGAAGGAGGAAAAGCACAAACTTTGAAATGAAACAGACCTTGGTCGAGTCCATCTGTTAGTTCTCATTTCTTCAGAATGTTCTTTGTGAGCTCAGTTCTCATGTGTAAAAACGAACATAACAAGAATGCTTAAAACAGTATTAAATTTAAAACAGGCAGAGTTATCATAGCAATCAATAGTCACTATTATTATTAAGCTGGGGATGGGATACAAAGAAGAACAATCTAGTGCAGTGGTTCCTAATTAAGGATGATTTTGCCTGTGAGGGAACATTTGGCACTATCTGGAGATGTTTTTAGTTGTCTTATTTATCGGGTAGTGCTACTGGCATCTAGTGGGTAGAGGCTACTGGTGTTGATAAACATCCTATGATGTGCAGGGCAGACTCCATAGCAAAGAATTATCCAGCCCACAATGTCAATAAGTGTTGACCTTGGTTGAATAAAGGAAAAACATTAAAATATGCTATATATTTCAGTAATATAAATATATATTTATGTGATATATATTTCATGTATATTTCAAGGAAGTGAGCTTGAGGAGAGGCTGAGCAGAACTGTCTGATTGCCTGTCCAATATCCGTGCTTTTATTTTTTTGTCCTAATGTCATTAATGCAGTGTGCCCAAAGGATAAACTACATTTCCCAGCTTCCCTTGCAGATTGGACCAACCAATGACATAAAGAGGAAGTTGTTGGATGGGGTCCTTTAGAAAAAGAGCATCCCTATGCTTTGCCCCTCTTTTAAACTGTGAAATGGCCTCACGGGAGTTGAGATGGCCTGGTGGGAGTCATGTGATTGGAATGATGTGTCCTTGATGACCATGGAATTCCCACACCAGCCTAGAACTGCTTCCTTCCAGACATTGTTATATGTGTGGGGGGAAAGAAGTATCTCTTGGTTAAAAGTATGTTGTTTAGGTTTTCTTTTATATACAGTTGCATCCAAATTTGACCAGGATTGGGCCTTGAAGGATTTTGATAAGTATTAAAGGGGCCTTTGAGCTGAAGGAATTAGTACAAATGAAGGCACAGGAATGTGCATATTTTTGTGAACATGCATATTTCTAGGGCATAACATGTAGTTTGGTATGGTTATTAAATAACATGATAAGTTACATTGGAAGAATGTAGAGTAATGTTCGCAGGAAGGTCTTTAGAGAAAATAAAATGAAAGAGAAAAGATTCACATGAAGAAAGTAGAGGCTGGCACTCTCCCCTTTCTTGGCTATTTAATTTTGTTGATCACACCTAGATAAACACTGACCTTTCATTTTTCTCACTGAGAAACTGGCCCCAGAGTCAATACTTTATTTCCCTTTTCTATTTCTCAAGGTCATTGTCCTAGTATGATGTATGAAAGGTGGACCTGAGATCTCATGGAGTTGCCTTCCCTGAAAATCACTGACATATAGCATATGTCATCCCAAACTTTCCCTGGAAACCCCACACTCCCCTTGCTTTTACAGGCTGGCTAAGGTTTATATTAGGGTGAATCCAAAGGGAATTTCTTTGAGGAAGTGAAGTGTAGGAAGAGAGGAGGCAGGATAGAGAATGGAATATTTGAGGGGATGTGCCTGGTAAAGAACAGGAGAAGAGCTGAGGAGAAGAGCACACTTAACTACCTTGCTTCTATTGTCTGCTATTCTAAAAAGCCAATATTTGGAGGAAGATCAGGCTAAACCACTTGAGTGATTCTGATTGTTTGGGTGTTATGTTCTCAGCGCTTAAGTAACCAATCAGATAATAATATTCCTTAGTAAACTGCCTTAGATATTAATTTAAAATAATTCTATAAATAAAAATCATCTGTGGCAGTAAATCTTAAACTTTATGGCATCACAAGGACTACTGATAATTTACCCAAGAACTCTGAAGTCTCTCCCCAGAAAAATGCACATTTATATGTAATGGTGCACAGGCAATGTCATTTTTAACAGCTGTGAGCATACCTTACAAGTAGAACTCCATCTTTGTTGCAGAAGTGAAGTTTTAATCAAAATACCAAAATCTGATAGATTGGAAAATTACAAAGCCAGATCACTATGTGGAGACTTTATGAAGGAAGTGCTTGCTAAGTGGTTCTACTAAGTCCTCAATTTTCTCACCCACTTGGAGACCATGAAAGGATAAGATCTGAATTTGTGAAGAGATTTCTTTGGAAAGCATTGTTACCCTGCTGTGAATGCCCCCTACCGATGCCCATGTGCTAGGGATTACTGAGCCCATTACTCTTCAGCAGGGAGAGGCTTCCATATGATGAGGAAATGTGCTTCTCTCCATGTGGTTGAGAGAAATGAAAAATTGGTGCTTAACTCCAGGCCCCACAGCTGAAGAGTCTGGGGGCAGCAAGATAGAAGAGGTGTGTTGGGATCACAGCCATTGTGGAGAATGAGCTGTGGATAACCAGATATGAGCTGCAGGAAAGAGAGATTTGTGGAAGTTGCTTTGAGCCCTACAAAAGAGGACCCCAGGAAGAGAAATGGGCATAAATGGAGTGGGTGCCCGTGTCCCTCGGGAAGGGCTGAGCCCAGCTATGGTGGACGGACCATCCTCTGGGTCCTGGGAGTGAATCCATTCACCCTGGCAAGAACTGTCCTGTATTCCTTGCCTCTCTTCTCGAATTATCTTCCGTCCGAGAAGAGTCCAACAAAGCCAGAGAGTGAGGAAGCAATTGAGGCTGGAAAAGATAGGCTTGATAAAGGACAGAAATGGTATGGATCTAACAGAAGCAGAAGATATTAAGAAGAGGTGGCAAGAATACACAGAGGAACTGTACAAAAAAGATCTTCATGACCTGGATAATCACGATGGTGTGATCACTCATCTAGAGCCAGACATCCTGGAATGGGAAGTCAAGTGGGCCTTAGAAAGCATCACCATGAACAAACCTAGTGGTGGTGATGGAATTCCAGTTGAGCTATTCCAAATCCTGAAAGATGATGCTGTGAAAGTGCTGCACTCAATATGCCAGCAAATTTGGAAAACTCAGCAGTGGCCACAGGACTGGAAA
>SJYA01000750.1:718391-918338 GCA_006410615.1 Neotragus moschatus
AGAGTACATCATGAGAAACGCTGGACTGGAAGAAACACCAGCTGGAATCAAGATTGCCGGGAGAAATATCAATAACCTCAGATGTGCAGATGACACCACCCTTATGGCAGAAAGTGAAGAGGAACTAAAAAGCCTCTTGATGAAAGTGAAAGAGGAGAGTGAAAAAGTTGGCTTAAAGCTCAACATTCAGAAAACGAAGATCATGGCATCCAGTCCCATCACTTCATGGGAAATAGATGGGGAAACAGTGGAAACAGTGTCAGACTTTATTTTTCTGGGCTCCAAAATCACTGCAGAGGGTGACTGCAGCCATGAAATTAAAAGATGCTTACTCCTTGGAAGAAAAGTTTTGACCAACCTAGATAGCATATTCAAAAGCAGAGACATTACTTTGCCAACTAAGTCTGTCTAGTCAAGGCTATGGTTTTTGCAGTAGTCATGTATGGATGTGAGATTTGGACTTCTAAGATGGCTGAGTGCCAAAGAATTGATGCTTTTGAACTGTGGTGTTGGAGAAGACTCTTGAGAGTCCCTTGGACTGCAAGGAGATCCAACCAGTCCATTCTGAAGGAGATCGGCCCTGGGTGTTTTTTGGAAGGAATGGTGCTAAAGCTGAAGCTCCAGTACTTTGGCCACCTCATGCGAAGAGTTGACTCATTGGAAAAAACTCTGATGCTGGGAGGGATTGGGGACAGGAGGAGAAGGGGACAACCGAGGATGAGATGGCTGGATGGCATTACTGACTCAATGGGAGTGAGTCTGAGTAAATGCCGGGAGTTAGTGATGGACAGGGAGGCCTGGCGTGCTGCGATTCATGGGGTCGCAAAGAGTCGGACATGACTGAGCAACTGAACTGAAATGAACTGAACTGAACTGAAAGAACCACTTAAGAGCAACAGTGAAGCTCATGGCATCTGCCCAAGTTTCTAGCCAGTGAAAGATTTCTGCACAGCCTGTTCCGCATCCTTTACATTTTAAAGGGACTGGTGGGTCACACACAAAAAATTTGCACTTTGACGTTTTATAAGTCATGCAGTTATATTATTTTACCTACTGTCGGGTGTAAACAGATCTCTCAGGCTTGTGTGATAAGTTGGCCATTGAGTTTCATGTAGAAAACAAAAGTGAAAGTGAAAGCCACTCAGTCATATCCGGCTCTTTGCGACACCATGGATTATATAGTCCATGAAATTCTGCAGGTCAAAATATTGGAATGGGTAGACTTTCCCTTCTCCAGGGGATGTTCCCAAATCAGGGATGGAACCCAGGCCTCCTGCATTGTGGGTGGATTCTTTACCAGCTGAACCATCAGCTGGAATGGGTGGCCTATCCCTTCTTAATCAGATCTTCCTGACCCAGGAATCAAACTGGAGTCTCCTGCATTGCAGGTAGGTTCTTTACCACCTGAGCTATTAGGGAAGCCCAGAAAACAAAAGCTGTTCTCATGAATAAAGAGGGGAAGGGACTGCCCTGATGGTCCAGTGGCTAAGACTGCGCACCCATTCCAGGGGGGAACTGGGTCCTACATACCACAACTAAAGTTCCTGGATGTCACAACTAAGACTGGGACAGTCAGATAAACATCAGACAAAACAAAACAGCATTGGACATCGTGAGAAAAGGCAGAGGTTCCAACAGGGCTGAAATAGGAGGAGCAAGACAGGCTACATAGTTTGCAGGGCGCACTGCAAAATAAAACATGCAGAACTCCTTGTTCAAATGTATCGAGAATTTCAGGACAGTGACAATAAAGCATTTAACCAAATGTGGGGCCCTGTGTACCTGCAGGGGTCACATGGCCATAAAGCTACCCTGGTGAAAGTCAGAGGTCAGAAGAGGAGACCCTGCTGGGTTCCAGTTAAAGAGAGACTTGGGACAAGAGGCTTGTCTATTCAAGACTTTTCTCAGTGAAATCACATGTGGTGTGACCTCCTCCTTGAGATCCCTCACGTCCTCAGAGAGGTTGCAGACTTCCTTATGTGAATGGATTTCTTGTAGAAGCTGGTGAAGTGGGTACCAAGGGGCCGAAACAGAGTAAGCTCTGTGGGCTAGGGGGCAGCTGACAGTTGGTTATTTACTTAATATTTATTTTCAATAAATTTTGAGGGTTTAGGTAAAGAACCCATTTCTAGGACAAGAAATTTCCTTGTGTCATGTCGTATCAAGGGACCGAGTGGCTTTCTGTTTATTCATTTATTAGTGCAGCAGGATGTTTCGTACTTCCACTTTGCTCAGGATGTGCAGTTGGAACCAAATCTGGAAGTCCAGAGGTGCTGCATACTGTTATAATGTGAGTCCTGAGTGGTGGGGGCCAGACACCCCTTCAGGGTTTATGAAGAGATGGCAGAGTCTCACCAGCCCCTGCCTTGCCCCATCCCTGTCTCCCCCTCCTCCAGTCTCCTGGTGGTGGGCGAGAGGTTGACTGGGAGAGCTGCTAGAACTGTCCCTCACCCTGAAACCAAACAAGAGAGGTTTCTAGAAAGTCAGATGGAGTGGGAGTCACGAAGTGGGTACTGGCCATGCATTTCTGATAGGTAACACGTGTAGGCAGTGGGCTTGCTGGCCTGCCTCTGCCCCAAGTCGGGCAGAGGGGCTTGGAGACAAATGGGGGCAGTGGCGGGGCATCCCAGAGGCAGTTTAAGTCCTGCCTTGGCATGACGAGGACCTCTGCCTTTTCTGTAAATCGAGTGGACACTGGGAAGATAGCTGCCTTGAGTCTTTCTTTCTGGCAATAAGAGTACAGATGAGATGAGGATGACTGGAAGAGATCAGAAAGCATCCAGGTGTCTTAGGTCACTGACCTGGGCAGTGTGACATTCCCTGAGTGCTTACTCAAAAAGTGGAAAAAGTAACATTATAACGAAAAGACCAGGCAGGGACTTTTGATTCTCCACCCCCACTCAAAAATACCCATCCCCTCCCTCACCCACCCAACTTGGAGAAATCAAAAGGGAAGACTGTTTTCCAGAGGCCTACCATTTTCCCTCCCACCACCCTACCTCAGGGGTGAGTAAGGGGAAGAAAGAGGAAGAGAGAAGGAGCAGCCTTGCCTCTTTCCGAAGGCTTCATGTCCCCCCAGCCCCCAGCCCCCAGCCGCGGGGGAGGGAAAACTTTGATTTGGCTATGAGTCGGCCATCTTCAGCTGGAGTTGACTGAGTTTTTTAATATCAAGCAGTGACAAGGAAGTTGAAGAATGTGTCTAGGGTATTATTAAGAGATCTCTGCCCAGCAGGGAAAGGGGAGTCAACACAGCCCAGCTGGGGGCAGGATAGAGACAATTACTGCCACTCCTGGTTTGTACCTTAAGGAATTAAGATTGCTTAATAAATCTGATTAAGGACCTCTTATTCTATGACTAAAGTTGAATCACTGTACATTCGAGTGGTGGTATATTATGTTCATAAATTGTTAGTTTTAAGAGTAATTAGGTTTTGTCTACAAATCAAAACCTTGAAATAGTAAATGAGGAGGAAAAAAACATACCAGAAGGCAAATTTTCAGTTATGGATAGAAGAGACACTTAAAGAGGTGTGTAATAATTGCTTTTTTCTTTTATCTGTTTTTTAAAAAGATTTTCAATCTATCATGTGTTTACTAACAGCTGATACAATGAAAATGTAGGTGTATAAAAATATTGGGAAATGGTTTATTATTCATGTTCATTTAATTGTCAAACATATTATTCTGTTAAATTATTTAATATTCATTGTAAAATTTGCCAGGCTGCTTCTCTGTTTAAATTTTTACTTAAGAGTAACTGTATTCATAAGATGGTGTTGTGGCTTAAGTCAGTCTCTCTCTCTTCCCCATTACCAAAGGCTTCTTAAGTGTATGCAATGCTCTTTTTATTTAGACAAAATTATTTCATCTTTACATTACAGTGGTTTTTAAATTTTTTAACTTTCAAGATATTAGCTGTACTAAGAAGGAAAAATTGCTGTGAATGATAATTTATTACAAGAGAACAGTGACTTCCTTCTTTGTCTTCACCATAGATTTCTTTGCAGATTACAGGCTACAGCTTTAAGTTGTCTTTAGGGACAGGCTCCAGATTTCTTATTTTTCTTGTTTCAATTCTGCATCATCTATTTTCTGGAATCCCAGTCTCCTAAAATGTAAGCAGTGCAAAATGCTCTCATCCATCACAACAATAGCATGTAAAAATATACAAATGCAGGCCATGATCCTAATTGCCTAATTATACCTGAGTTGAATTGCGCTGCACTTGAAATGAGTGAGACATTGATGGGATCCTGAATGTGTAATGGGCACTTAGAATGACAAACTTACCATGGACTCATCTCTCTTCCTCATTGCCACCCGCCTCCTGACATCTGATTCATTGCCAAACTCTACCAGTAGAGTCATGTTCTGTTTTATATAAATTTTTTTTAACATTTCTCTACTAGAAAATAATATGTAGGTAGCTTATTAAATTTTTGAACTTCTTGTAGTAGCTTATGCTAGGATTTGCACTCATAGATATTCAATAAATACGTATCAATACAAAGAATGATTATAATAACAGGAATTATTTATAACATGAGATTCTGGAAAAAGAAATTTTGATTTAAAGCTGAGGAAGAAGATCTGAATTTGAAAGCTGGGTTTTTGAAATAGTGTCTTTTGTACTTGCAGACAACTCCCTCATGAGGGGCTTTCATGTTAGAGAAGTCAAATGTTGGACGATACCTCATAGGCATGAATTCCTCATTCTATCATTGCCTGTTACTGCTTAGAGTGTGGCTGTAGAGAAATGTGAGTGATACCCATATGTGTTTTAGGAGAAGCTAACTCATGACAATATCAGTGTGTGTATGTGTTAGTCACTTTGTCTTGTCCAACTCTTTGGACCCCATGGACTTTAGCCCGCCAGTCTCCCCTGTCCATGGGATTCTCCAGGCAAGAATACTGGAGTGGCTTGCCATTTCCTTCTCCTGGGTGTCTTCCTGACCCAGGGATTGAACCCTGGTTTCCTGCATTGCAGGCAGATTCTTTACCATCTGAAATATAGGAACTGACCTCTCAATTTATAGGTGTTCATTTCCCTGGGCCTTTTCCTTCTTACGAGCTTAGCTTTTTTCTTTTCTCTCTCTCTTTTTAAAATTTTTTAGCTGTGCTGGGTCTTTATTGCAGCACGCAGGCTTTCTCTAGTTGTAGCTCAAGGCAGGGGGAGCACGGGATCTAGAGCAGGCAGGTTCAGTAATTGTGGTGCATGGGCTTACTTGCCCTGCAGCACATGGGATCTTAGTGAAGATGAGATGGGACCTTCATCCCCTGCATTGAAAGGTGGATTCTGAACCACTGGACTACCAAGGAAATCCTAAGAAACTTAAAAACTCTTAGAAACTTTTGAAAAAATGTAAGCGGTTTAAAAGTTTCTAGACTAGCTCTGCTAACTGCACGTGCATTTAATTGGCATTCGAATACTTACCTTAGGTTCTTTTGACCAGGATTCTGGATTTCTTGGGGCTGGCAGGTCATGGAGTAAAGTAGCCCATTGGTAGATGGTGAATTCAGGGACTGCTGGAGCAAATTACTCAGGGTCTTGGTGATGCTTTTGGCTGTTATCGTTCTTCCAAACCTTTGGGGCAGATTTGGGACCCGTCTGGAAAGACTGTCCTCTCTATTTTTTCCGAGTCTCAGAGGCAGGTGGGCCATCACCCTAGTGCTCCTTTCTTCTCCCGTGTTCCTCCCAAATCTCAGTGGCAGGTTGGCTGCAGAGGGTGGCATTTTGTTGACTGCAGGTGTATTCATCTTAATTTTTGGACCCCAGTCTTTTACTTCTTCAAAAGTAAGACTTCTTTCTTTCTCCCAGCCTAGATCTCCTCTAGGCTATAATTAGAAATAACCATTAAATAATTTATTAGTGTTGTAAGCAATAGCTTAAATTATTAAATTATGTTAAATCCAGACTTTAATTCATAGAAATGTTAAAGCTGTGAACAAAGTTTGTGCTTTCATGTACAGAATTTTTAAAATAGATAATTTATATTAAGCTTTTTAAAGCAATCTAGTTTCTCCATCCCTGGACTATTATAAGACAACTATAAAGTATTAATATATATAGTGAATGCAGCAATGTATTCGAGGAGCAGGAACATAATGAAGTATTGAAATGAAGTGAAAGTTTATTTTGCTGTGGTTATTCTTTTTTTTTTAACTTTTTATTTTCTATTGGAGTACAGTTGATTAACAATGTTGTGACAGTTTCAGGTGTGCAGCAAAGTGATTCAGTTATACATATACATGTATCTCTTCTTTTTCAAATTCTTTTCCCATCTAGATTGTTACATAATATTGAGCCGAGTTCCCTCTGCTGTACAGTGGGTCCTTGTTGGTTGTCCTCAGATATAACAGTGTGTACATGTCAATCCCAAACTCCCTAACTATCCCTGCTTCAGTTTTTGCTTCATTTTGTTTATAAAATATTTCATATGTTTTTAAATATTGCTTTTAGAGACACTTTCCACTGCCTCTCCATGTCTCTTGTTTCCTCCTCTTTAAAAGTCAAAGTGGTGGGCACGCATGCTAGCCAAGTTCTGGGATACAATTGGCAGAGACTTCTTTTTTACCTAAAAGCATGTTTCAAGAAACTGATTATATTTTATTAGTATGTAAATTACATTAGTAAAACACTGATTCATTTGTGGGTTACTACAGCATGACCATACCAACTTTAAAGGAACCATTTAAAATACAGCAAATATTTAATTGGATTTAGTTTTGCCATGAAAGTTTGTCCATATGAAGATTTTAAAGTAACTTTTCTTATTGTAGAAAATAATACCTACTCATTTTAGCAAATGTGAGAATTTACATAAAGGCATAGAGAAGAAAATAAAAAAAAGTGGAATTCCACCATCTAGGAGTAAACATTTTTCTTAGATATAGAAATATAATTTAAATGTTCAACTGAAATGTAACCAGTATTTATTTCTGCAATTCTTTACTTCAGCTGTGCACTTCTGAGTCAATTGACAATTATTAATGCGCCTTATCCTTGCTAAGTATCAGACTCTGCACTAAAACGGTCATGAGACCAGGTTTTGTGTAATTTTGCTACAAAATACAAGTTGCATCAATGCACTGCCCTGGATGGGCTGAAGTGTGACAAAAAGCAAACCACAAACTTATTCCTTATTCTTTACAAAAGTACTAGACTCAGAACAAATATTCAGTGGTGAATGCCAGTCATTTTAGACAGTTAAAAAACTTACCTCGGAATATTTGTCATAATTCTTTTTGCTGTAAAGATTGGGCATCCTTGATTCATCTGTACAGAAGATGTTTGATGTTAACAAGCTTGAAGTGGCTAACATCAATAAAATGAATCGTTTTAATGAAATAATTTCCATTTTGTCCAAAATCTAGAATTAAGTTTATATGTGCAGCCTGATGTCTATACAAAAGGGAATTGTGGTCTTTTTATACCGTCTAAAAACAAAGTTTGCTTTCATTGGGAAATCAATCCCACGTGTTTTAAGCACCAACATTAATTAGTGTTTAACTGAAATATGTATGTAAGGAATGTGGGTAATTCATTCTAGGAAGACAGCAACATTTCTGCTTACAAATTCATTAACTTTGAAAATAATTTCCTTCATCATGAAGGAGTATTTAATGAGATACGTTTGGGGCCATCATCATTAAGATTCCAAACAAACTGAATGCTTCATTTCTCTGAGCTCAAAAAAGAAGTATTTTGTCTTTGGTGTTTGCGTCAGTTCTTGGGAGAAAGGAAAAGTGTTCAATATGTGATAGCTATGTTTGAAAAAAATTTTTTATTCACACAAGAGTTAGGCATAGTATTTTCAAAATGTCAGACAAAATTAAGACTGTGAAAAGAATTCCAAATCACATAAGACTGAAATAAAAGCCATTAATTAACTTTTTGTAAAATGCTGCTTTGTTATTAAAAAGCTTCAGGAGGAAATGTCAGCTGTAACCTGAAGTGGTGTGCATAAGACCACGCAATAGGCATTTTGACAAACTGCCTGTCTCGGGAGAGGCTGGAGGCAGTTCAAGGCCTTTTGCATCTGCCCTGGGGGCCTTATTTGGCAAAACTGTGTAAATCACCAGGATTTTATTTCTCTGACGATGCCACATCCTACCTTCCACCTCAAAGACCTTAAAGAATGCTGGCAGAGGACTGGTAAATCACACACATGCTAATTTTGTTGTTCCCCGACATATATTGTTTAGGTAATCTTGCCCTGCCACAGGCTCACTGACATCATGGCATAAGAAAAGAATTTACAGAAATAAACGCTTATTTACTGAAATGCCAAAGCAAGTCTTTCAGAACAGCTGACTGGTATTCTTAAAGGTCTGCCTTATCACCGGACTGCCTATATTCCTGCCTAGATTCTAGAGAAATTATTACCTGTTCCCCCTGTCCATTTAGCCCTCTTAGGAGAAAAAGACCTTAAGGGTGATCTACTTCTAACACTCCAGCTACTTCTAGATATAGGCACTTAGAGGTGAATTCCCAAAAAAGCAAGTCATAAAAATGCACCTTTTATGTCAAGAATTGTACTATTTTTGGACTTCCCTGATGGCACAAGGAATGGGAGTCCGCCTGCCAATGCAGGGAACATGGGTTCAATCCCTGGTCTGGGAGGATTCTACATGCTGGGGGTGGGGTAGCTTTTCTAGCTCACCTACCATAATCTGAGGTATGAGATGGGCAGAGGTGAAGACCTTTCTCTGTATTAAAGATCACCAGGATAAATCAGAAAGTTGAAAAACAATTCTGTGACAAACTCTTGGGTACCCCAAGATTATACTTTCCTCTGGTCTCTCTCATGAGTTGACATTGTTGGGCTCATTTGTTTCAGACTGTGGGTAGCTGAGAATCTCCACAGTAGGAGGCAATTAATTCAATTCATAGTCTAATGTTAATTTTGTAATGCTGTTATTGGATTATTGGGTTTAATTTCCCTGAGGATTTTATACATTTCTCTTCCAAATTGTTCCTTTGTAAACTGCTGATGTAACTTCGTGGTTTTTGTTTTTTTTTTTTTGTGGTCAGTAGCTCCAAACTTTTAAGTGGGTGAAGCAAGGAACAAGTTGTGCCGGCTGAGCTCTGACCCTGGAAAAGGCAGAATGAACCAGCCTGGGTCTTTCGAAACATGCTTGTCTGTAGTTGTTTCAGCCTTGAGCAGTTCACCAGTTTTCAGTGCTGCTCTTTGGGGTTTTGGCACATCCACTGAAACTGGCTGAAGTCACTATCCAGAGTAGCTAATATGATTAATTACCCACTAGCCTCAACCAGATTTTAAACTTCCAAGTTTGGAGTGTAATTAGAGTTCTAATCTTATTAATATAGGGCTTGGCTCTTTTCAGCTACATCTTCTGTTAGCTTGGAAAATGTTAACAGATATAAAACAACAAGGCCTAACATACACAGTACAAAATGATCATAAATCTTTTGATGAAATGGGCTGCCATATACATAGCACAGTTAGGGATTCTTAATGAGACACACAAGCATACAAAATAAATCTGTCTCCCCGACATGTGACATTTACACACATGCTTAATTTATTAAGATTTTAGAGAACTTAAGGCTACTCCCTTCTAAACGTCTCTCTTCACCCTGGACACTTCTCCTAAGCTTTGGAAACCCCAGATACTCAGCTTCCTACCAGACAGTGCTGTTGGGATTCCCACAAGCATCTCAAGTCCAGTATGTCCAAAATGGAATTTATCTGTTCAATAACCTGTCTCTCCTCCTGTTTTCCGTTTCACTGAATAGTTACAGTATTGATCAGGGTCCGATCAGAAGGCAGAAAGCACACAGTAATTTGAATAGGAAATGGTTCATATAAGGAATTATTAATTGTACCAGGAGATTAACTCTAAAGTGGTAAGGAATACATGAGGGCCAAGGGAGAAGATCCAAGGAGAGGACAAACTGAAATTCAGGCTGTACTGGGAGAAGGTGTGGATGGTGGAGAAGTGTCTGCTGGGTCACCGTGGACCAGAGGCTGTCCATCACAGGTGTGAGACACTCTTCTGTGGTGCAGATGGGCCAATGCTGGGAAGGCAACTTCTGGAATATTTCTGAGGCTCACATAAAATCTGCTTCTGCAGTTTGATGGGGGTGAATGCTAATGGATGTCTGTTGCACGGATTTCTGGCACAGTCCATGTGTAGGACCTCAAAGAGGCAAACCGGAACCAGGAAGAGAAATCCTTCCTCCTGCAGTATCTCTCAAGTGCCTTCCACTGGAAAAGCACTGTGCCAGCTACCAGGGGGAAGTGCTGACTGGGTCCATCTCCATCAGTGAAGAAACAAAGGGTGGATCAGGAGCTGAGAGGCAGTAAATAAATAACGGGTACAGTCATCCAGCCATTTGTCCACGTCAAAAGCCTTTGTGAGATCCTTGGCTACTTCCTCCTCTTTTCTTCTGCATCATATTCTACAGTTAATGAACAACTGCATTGTTTCTAGTTTTGAGCTATTGCACTCAATAATAATGGTCTATATCTTTGGCCACTTACTAGTCATGTGCCAGGAACTGTCCTATTAAAGTACAGCACTTTGTGAATTAGTTTATCCTTCATAGTAACTCCAGAAGCAGGTACCATCATTGTTCATCCTCTATGAAAGGGAAGCTAAGATGCAGAAAGAGTAAGTAACTTTCCCTATAAGTGGAATATCCAGGATTTGAACCCAAGCTGTCTGAACACTTACTCCCTATGCGGTCTGTCCAGTCAAGTCTGTTTTCCTCTGACTTCTAAATAGCTCTTACCTCTGTTCACTTCTCTCCGTCTGTGTTGCTTTTAACTCAGTTCATTTTCTTTTGTCTAGACCTTTGTCTTGATCCTCTCCAGTTCTTGCTCCACCATACACTCAGAAAAATTTTTATAAAATGCAATATATTTATGATATCTTCCTTAATACCTTTCAGTGGAATCCCTATGTCCACTTTTTAGGATCTGTTTCTTGCTTATTTCTCCAGCACTCTCTCTCATTAAGTTCCCAGCAGCACTGTCTTATGACAGACTTCTTTCTGTTCTTCCAAAGAGATGAGCTTTCTCTCGGCTCCAGGCCTCTGCCCGTGGTTTTCCTGCTCATGGGGCATGCGCCACTTCCCTCTCTCCTTACACTGACTCATGGTTTGGGCTCCAGCTGAGGCCTCATGTGTTGCGAGAAGCCCCTTCTGACCTCGCACTCCAATCAGTGGCTTCCGTTCCTCCATCATGGCGCTTCTCGTTGACTGGTCCTGTTCCGTTTCCTCTTCCACTCTGTTGATTGTGTGAGGGCAGGACCTTGCTTGTACAGATCGTAGGGGTATTTTTGTTTATCTCACAGATGCTCAGGAAACTTTATTTCTAAATAAATGAGTAAATATTTCATTAGCACTGGAAATAGGAGTTAAAACTGAAGTTGCTTGGTAATTATTTTTTCCAGTTTTGGCCACCAACCAGAATTTTCTCTTTACTGAGACTTACACATTTTTAGACCTTAAATTTGTGCTTATTCTAAAATCAGAACATCTTCACTTTGCCTTGGTGAGGATTTACATCAAAGACTTTCGCAGACTGAGACCTTTACATAGATAGTCAGGCATAGGTAGGTTGAATGTGAGTTTAGGTTTATTCTGTTGTAGTGGAGCATTTAGTTTGGTAAGTGAAATATATCCTGATAGATCCTGCCATGTTGATGGGCACCAACCCCAGGAAGGGTAGGAAAGGGGACTGCACTGCCCCAAGGAGAACTTCCTGATGATGC
Organism: Neotragus moschatus; assembly: GCA_006410615.1. Taxonomy (NCBI): domain Eukaryota; kingdom Metazoa; phylum Chordata; class Mammalia; order Artiodactyla; family Bovidae; genus Neotragus; species Neotragus moschatus. Next base: position 730,134 of record SJYA01000750.1, read on the forward strand.
TTCAGGGTTTCTCGCTAGGGAGACTTCTTAGGCCCGTTGGCTGAGCACAGGAAAGAGTATTCTGACTGCACAGTATTTGTCTATACCCACTAGGTGCATCCTAACCTCTGGTAGGCAGTTCGTGCATGCGTGCTGGGGTAGGTTGCCATTCCCTTCTCCAGGGGATCTTCCAGACACAGAGATTGCAACTGCATCTGTCTCCTGCATTTCAGGTGGATTCTTTACAACTGGGCCATCAAGAAAGCCTCTCTGTCAGGCAACTAAGTGGAGGACCAACCATTTCCGCCAATCAGGAACTGAGCCAACTTGACTGGGTTTAGGACTTTGTAAGGCTCTGGTTTATCTGAACCCCAAGTAAAACATTTCAAGTAAGAGGCTGTTTTGTGCCATGGGCTGTATGTTTTTATTTAAATCTATATATAGAAGGTCTCCCTGAGGCCATGGCAAGATCTATCAAAGAGATGATGAATTTTAATATCCAGAGGAACCTCATTACAGAGCCTTTTTCTCCTTACCCTCAACCCAGCCATTTACTTCCCAGACACTTGCCTTTTTCCAGTTTGTTCCTTCCTTTCTCTCTAAGCATAATCCAGTTGTTATGCTGCGCAGAAGAATTGATGGCCATTATAGTCTTATTTTGCATTTTATGTTTACAGAGTATTTTGCAACCATTTATTAACCAATTTCTGGCCCTCTTTAGAGGTAGGTAGTGGTATTTCTGAATAATTTATTTCAGTATTATGTGTGCAAAGAGAAAGAAATACCTGCCTTTGTTCCAAACAAAAATATCCCTATGCAAATTACATAAAATTATTATTTAAAAAAAATATGTGGTGGTGCCTTTGTTTCGAGATTTATGAGTGGCTGGTTATAATGAGCTTGTCATATTTTGGTAGCAGGGTTGTATTTACTTCTGTGCTTTTTACTATGACAGATTACAGTGTCAGGGCCTTGGAAGGTGCCAATGTGAATGTGAGATGAAGATTATTCCTTTATGTAGCAAAAGCAGTTGAAATTCAATTCTGGTTGAAATAACTTAAAGAGTCAATTTGTACAGTATAAGAATAGACATTAAATATTTATAAAAATTAATTCACATGATTTATTCTAGAAAGTGATTAAATGGCAAGGTCCCTTTATCTGAAGGACATTTTTTAGAACAATATATTAAATAAACTTGAAGTATTAGTATTAGATCTTTCAAATGATATGGTGTGGTACTGTTTAAAAAAGAAGTTAAGGCAATTGTGCAAGGCTGATTAGGAAACAGAATCTCCACAGCAAGGCTTTCCAAGTTGAGCTTTTATGTTTTTTAATGTTTCATTTTTAGTGACATTTTTTCCCTTGCAGGAAAAATGTGTGATTTTTACTAGCCTGGCAGGGGTTTGTGGTACCTCTTGCCAAAATGTCAAGAAAACTCAGAATTCTCTACATGAGGGACAAAGACCAGATGTTTGGTTAAAACAACACATAGCTTTTATACAAATATAGGTAATGGAAACCAAGACTTTTATGGGGATTTTTTTTTCTGTTTTTGGCCGATCTTGTCTTTTGATATTTTTAAAATAAGTAATCAGCCATCTTGTTTTTCCAACCTGAGCAGAAGAATTTAGTTTCTTACAAGATGTGCGCTTCTTCAATATCTTGAGTTTGTTTGTTTTATCTTTGTTTTGAAGGATTCTACTCCAAAATGTGGACTGTGTTCTTCAAATAATCATTTGATTTAAAAAAAAGAAAGCTTGAGACAGCTTAGGAAGTACTGAGCCTAATCCTTAGGCTCACTTTTTCCACTTTCCTGGCCACACCTTCACTGGGGAGGAAATCTGTTGCTTAAACCTACACTGATGTGGGTTTTGGAGGGTGTTTAAAACACCATTTCTCATCTTAAACAGAGGAATATAAGGACAAAGGGGTAACCAATAAAAATTAGCCTTATTGTTCAAATGTACCCTCTTAGATGCTCTTTCATCTCTGATGGAAAAAAAAGAAAAGGAGGTGAATTGAAATATGCATATAAATGGGTGGTTTTGTTTTGGTTTTTTTTTTTTTTTTTACTTTCTGATTGGGGATCACTTGGTTTCTGTGCTCCTGAGGTCTGTTGAGAGCTCTCACAGATCTATAGCAGTCATGCACTTGCCTTGGGTTCTGAGCGGAAGCTAGCCTGGCTCTGACCACACATATATTAACACAGGGGCACTTGGACTTTATTCTTTTCTGTTTCCAGTGCTTTGGCTTTGGCCATACTTCCTGCCTCTCAGCTCTGGATCTGAGCTCATGTGTGTACCTCATAGCAGTGGGTCTTTGGTTTACCCTGCCCGGACTTCATCACTGATGAGGGGGTTACACTTCTCTTCAACACTGGTTTTATTGGACCCCCAAAGGGGCGTGTCCATGACATAGCCAAGAATGACAGCATGGCATCTGGCTAAACTCGGTCAAGTCAATGACATATAAAGCTCAACTGGTTCTGAGCAAGCAAACCGAAAAGCCCAGAGCCAAAGAGTTGTATTTGGAGAGGCACTTAAAAACACACCTTTAAACCTACAGTGATTTGGGCATAAATTTAATTAAAGGAGAATATTTTTCTGGTAATCTCCTGATTGTAAAAGGTAGGATCTAGACAGAAAATTCTGTACTAATGGAGGTTAAATGAACTGAGTAAGTGTTAATATAATCCTATTAAATATCTACTGGATTTAATTCTGTACTGGGTTTTATGCCAGGTGAACTTAACAAATCAGGTATTTCCTCTTTGAGTATCTACAGTAAAGGAAATAGACAAAGCTAGTAAACATTTGAGAACATATTTAGGTGCATAAGCTGGCATACCTCCTCTAGGAACAGTATGCTGGTTGTGCTTAGTTGCTCAATCATGTCTGGTTCTTTGCAACTGCATGAACTGTAGCCCATCAGGCTACTCTGTCTGTGGGGATTCTCCAACTAAGAATACTGGGGTGGGTTGCCATGCCCTCCTCCAGGGGATGTTCCCAACCCAGGGATCGCACCCAGGTCTCCTTCATTGCAGGTGGATTCTTTGCCATCTGAGCCACCAGGAAAGCTCAAAAATTCTGGAGCGGGTAGCCTATCCATTCTTCAGGGAATTTTTCAGATCCAGGAATCGAAGTGGGGTCTCCTTCACTGTAGGCGGATTCTTTACCATCTAAGCTACCAGGAAAGCCATAGCTGGTTATAAACACAGTCTTGAATGATCTAGAGAAGTCTAAGAATAGTGATATTTGACTGATGAGCCCTGGTGGAGCCCCTTCTGATTTAATGATAGCAGTAGCCAATGATCCATGACCTAGAGGCATCAGACCAGGAGATCAGTGTGGATCTTCCAGTAATACCACATCTATCTGCACCCTATTCCCCAACCTTTAGGTCAAGAGCAGAGAAATGGCCCTTCCTATGTTTTCATATACTTTAGGCTGCTTTGTTTGTTTAAATTTACCACTTTAAAATTTTCCTTCATGTATATCTTAACTTGGTCTCATTTGGATTAAAATATCCAGGAAGAAGGAATCCTAGAACCCTAGATAGTTCTGATACCCAGGCTAAGCAGGGTATGGTGAGAGATGGAGCAGGGAAAAATTCCCTGTGGGCTCACTTTGGACCTCCTTGCCCCTTGAGCAGTTTCCTGTTTGTATAAATGTTTTGTGCTTGAGGTTTTCATTATTGGCACAGCTGTAAAACTAGGCTCTCCTTTACCTGATAGAGTACTCAGGTCCCTGATTGTACATTACTGAAATTTCTCATGTGTTTAAACAAAATGAAGAATTTAATAGAAGGATACTGGGATGTCTTATGGATGAGACTGGGACCTATGAAACACCTAGAGCCTAGGACTCTCATCACGCAATGGAACTATCTCCTGAATTCTCATTTCTTCTCTCTGTGCATCAGCTTCATTATTCCCTCCTACTGCTGTCTTGATCTCTCTGCTCTCTCTTTGCCAATAACTTTTGGGTTTTGTTGTTGTTCAGTTGCTAAATTGTGTCTATTTGTGACCCCATGGATTGCAGTACACCAGGGTTCCCTATTCTTCACTGTCTCCTAGTTTGCTTAAACTCATGTCCATTTAGTCGGTGATGCCATCCAACCATCTCATCCTCTGTTGCCCCCTTCTCCTCCTGTCCTCAGTCTTTCCCAGCATCAGGGTCTTTTCCAGTGAGTTAACTCTTTGCATCAGGTGGCCAAAGTACTAGAGCTTCAGCTTCAGCATCAGTCCTTCCAGTGAATATTCAGGGTTGATTTCCTTTAGGATTGACTAATTTGACATCTTTGCAATTTCAGTCACCCTGTGAAAAACTGCCTTATCTCAGTTCCAGATTCAGTGTGCAGGGACGGATTCTGATTGGCCCAGTTTAGTTAAGGTGCCCCATCCTGAACCTGTAGCCAGGGCGTGTCACATTGCAGTAACATAGAAGATCCAATTGCAAACCTGTGAAGAGTTGGGGGCAGGTGGTGCTACTGGGAAGACAATACTATAATTATTCAAAACAGTAAGAAAGAGTGTTAGAGAGAACCCAAATTCTTCTCTCCCTGAATCCAATTCACTGTGCAGAGGAAAACTACTTGCTAAGCTGGTGAAAAACTAAGTTCTAATGTGCAATCAAAGGGCATCTGAACCATCTTGTGTTGGTGTGGATATTTCTCCATTCTCTCCAAAGCTGCTGAGGAGGTCTCTATCCCACCCGGTGATACCAGCAGACAAGTGCTTTCATTGGTGCCATCTGGGTCTTTGTTTTTGCAAGCAGGTGTTCTTGTGTGATATTTTTGTGGCTCATGTGGGGCTTTGATGATAAAAACAAAACAAAATAAATTGTAGATCTCCCTTCCCCAGGGGCAGCCAAGGGCACAGTTCCCAGCTATTTCTCCATATATCCATCAAAAGCGATGCCAACTTTGAGAGCCTGTAAGATTCTCTTTTTCCCCTGGCAGGTGAGAGCCCTGGCTCAGGTGTTCCTCTTTGGCATTTGGAGGTGTTCCCGTTTCTAGCATTATGCTTAACACCAGATATGAAGGTCTATCCTGAGAATTTCAAGACCAGGTGGTTTGGTCCCTAATGATTCTACGCTCTTTTCAACTTGAGCCTCACATTCCTAAATGTTTCCTAAATGTTTCCCACACTCTATATAGATGGGATGATACGGGCTTGCCTCATTTCTTTGCACTGAGTTTACTAAGATCAGGTGAGTTCTGTGACCCAGAGTAGAATGGTTCATGGCCTTTTGAGCAAGAAAGTTTATTTTTCTAGTAAATTGGCAGATTTACCATTCTTTGCTTGATACTTGGGTAGTCTTCCTTGGAAACACTCCCAAATTCCCTCTCTTTATGTGATGAACTGTGTACAGATGAGTAAGGAGTGTTTATTTTGGAGATAGTAAAAATAAGACTCTTGTGTATAATTCCAAATATAGATATATATTCTTTTGGTAATTAGCTTCATCACTCTCTGTCATTGTTTTTGACAGTATTTACACTAAACTAGAAGTAGTAATAATGGGACATCCTAGTTCAATCCTACAGCCATATCTGTCTATAATATATATTTGCTTTTAGTGACAGAAAGTATTTCAGAAGTGTTCATTAAAACAATATGATAACTGTGTATCCATTATTAATAACCCAAGATGGGGAATTACATGTTACATGACTCATGTAACCAATAAGGAAGCTGCCATTTCCATAATTATAAAGAATTCATATCACATCCATTTTACTATTCTGTATCATTTGACCCATTTATGGTTTCTTTTGAAAGAGTAAGATTTAAAAATTTATTAAGTTTTTCAAATGAAAAATCTGCCAGGTAATTTCTCCCTTCCATTGCTGGCAGTAGATGCTCTCCATCTAAGAGGCTGAGTGTTGGGTCCCACAGCCCTTTCTTCTGACTACAAACAGTCAGAGTTCAGGCTGCTCTGAGTTATGCTGACCCCAAATGAGAGCCTGGGCAGGGGGTGCACACCCTCCTCTGGGACACCTTCCGAGGGGAAAATTGTGAGAAGGGAGTTTGGGAGGGTGATGTTGGTTGGCTACATCTGGAGACAAAGTTAAGCTGTGGGGCAAAGGGTATCCACTCAGTGTCCTCTTCTGTCTGTTCAGTGCTCCAGCCAGTCAAAGGTTCTGACCAGCCCACTTGGGTAAAAAGTTGAGCAAATGCTCTGCAGGGCTGGCTGTCATCCGTCCTGCAAGTTCCCTCACAAGTTGCTGCAATCACTGCTGCTATTATTCTTATACTCTCTTCTAGAGTTCACTGTAGGCTTGAGGAAGAGGTGGTGGGATGCAGGCTGGAAGAGAGGCGAGCAGAAATGGAAGGCTGAGAGAAGATGGACTTTTATCTTCCAAGTTTTCTTTCTGGTGCAGAAGAATCAGTGAATGATTTTTGGCCTGTTATTCTTTGCTTTCAGCCCCACTCCAGATCTCATCTGCAGTTCAGTTTGGAGCATCTTATAATTAGGGTCAAGGAGATCCCCAGGTTACTATTACACCCGAGAACCTGGGGCAGCATTGCTCCTAATACACTGCAAATTAGTATCAAGAGACCAGCTTCATTCTCACATAACCCAATTGCATCACCCTCTCTCTCTCTTTGGACGGACATGTGAACAGCAGTTGCTGAAGTGATTTTGATGAAATGTGACATTTGCAGGCTTGTGGCCACCAACCAAAGAAGCGGAGCCACTATATCCAACATTTTACAGGCTACAAAATATAAGCTGGCCAGCATTTACTGCTTGTACTAACAGCTTGTGCCAAGTTTCCTAAGCCTATGGAGCAGACCTCTTACTGCTGCTAATTTTACTATCAACAGACAAAAGAGAAATAGGAAACAGTATGGAATGGCTCAATGAGAGCATTTGTGACAGACATATGAACTTGGATTATCTGAACACAAGGTGACTTTTTTCTAAGACTAAAATGGACTCAATGTGTACAGAAATAAAATGGGAAAAAATGTAATGTAGAAAAAGTTATATGCAGAGAGTCTTCTCTGGCCTCTCAGAATGGCATTGATTTACGTATTGAGGCAGTCACCAGGGAAATGTTAAAAACCCTCTGGGGGAAATTTCCAATGTGATGGATAGAACTTTAATATTAATATAGGATTCATCATGATAATGTAAGTCATAGATCTAAATCTCCCTTCATCAATTGAATAGTCCCTTTCCAGCCTATTATACAGGTAGCAAATGCTTTAAATAGTGTCATATAAGAGGCTTGAAGTCTGTCTTTATCTGTAGTTTCTGAAGTTCTGTTCACAGGAATAGTGACCCACTGAGTCATCCATCTTTCACTATGCTATCTAGGCCATTTGCATTTCCCTCCTTTTTATTAATATTTAGTGTTCCTTAAAATATACTTACATTGTACTTTTTTCACAAATAGAAAAAGCATAATCCAACACATTATTTCATATACATGCAAGTGAGCAGGAAGGGAAGATCTGATTCTTAATCTATTGGTGGATCGTTATATAAGAAGAAAGTGATTTCTGGGTTTCTATTTGACTTAGTTGTTAGTACATAATTATCAACCATATGCATGTATATTATTCATCTTACTCTGGGTTTCCTACTTTTATAGCACTGACACCAAACAAAATGGTGGCTGGGCCTCTCCAGAATCCTGTAAGACAAGGATGGTCTTTGTGGAATGAGAATGATTGCAGTGTTGATAGCAGTATAATAAATGCCAGTAGTAAGAAATGGTAAGATTCATCTGCCGCTTTTTTCAGCAGAGATTCAAATATTCATTAGTGGAACATATAAACACACCTTTTCTTATCCTAGTCCAAAATGCAAATGAAAATAAATCCATGAGAACAGACTGCAAATAAGACAAAATGCTTACACAGACAAGTAGACCCGCAAGTTCGACGAGGAAGAGGGGTTTTCCTTAAGCCTGGAATCACCGCACTATGTCCTTTTCTTCCATGTGGACGTTGATTCCCTCTACCCAGAAGGGTAACCTGGCTCTTAGAGTAATCGGCGTGGACATTTGGGGTGTCATTTCATGTATTTGGTTGGTATATATTTTGTTGTATAAAGGTTCTAAGAAGCCCTACTGTAAAGAAAATTATTTAATGGGTAGACTCTGGCATTCCTAACTTTCTTTTGACCCTGAAAACCTGTTTTTTCAAATAAGATCTAAGAACATAGTGGGAAATACTGACCTAATAGAAGTGTTCATAAACTGGGGCTCCTCGATTTTTAAGCCTTGGTTTTCATTGGGAACTTTGAGATGAACTTCAATTTATCCTTTAAGTCTGACTTAGATGTCACTTCCTCTGTGAAGATTTCTAACTTGCCCTAGGGTGGATTTGTGGTTCTTCTCTTCACCCCCTACTCCCATAGCATTTTTCTGAAGTCCATATCCGTGTTTAGATCATGAGCTAGTTTATTTATTTTTTATTTCTCTCTAATCTACAATTTCCTTTGTTTTAAGGAGTGTGTTTTTATTCTCAGTGTCCTTCAGAGCACCCAGCTCATTGTAAGAGTTCAACAAATAACTGCTGAAGGAACGAATGAAAGCTTGGGAACTTAAGCAGAAGAATTACCTCTCTGGGGTGTTGATATGTGATTAATGAATGAACCCTTCTGAGTTAAGTACTTTTTTCCACTATAGTGACTAATTCCCAGACAGATGATCAGATTGAGATTGACTCTGATGTGAAATGGTTAATCATTTGGCCTACCAAAAACACAAGACTGACTGGTATTTAGTCTGTTTTTTCCCCTTGTATAGACATGAATCATGTACTGTATATGAAAAATTCTAGCACCCGTTCATAGCAGAGATATTTTTCTTATCTGTACTCACTAACAGTCCATAACTCAGAATTTTCCTTTCTTTAACTGCTAAAAGAATAAAAAAGACATTTATAGACCTTTTTGCTTTTCACCGAAACCTAGCATTATAAAGAATTGCAAACTAGGCTGTATTATACTTTTAGCCCTTTTATTTACAATATTTAAACCATTTTCCTGATACACTTCTAACTTTCAAGCATACAAACTTTATTGTGGCTTAGGCATATTTTCTTCTCTTCCTTCCTTCCTGCTTTTGTTCTTGCTTTAATTATTTTTTCCATCTTTGAAAAGATGGGCTAAAATGAATTAATAATCTCCCTCCTGGACTGTACCCTACTCTGTTGTTTTTCAGTCCCTCAGTTGTGTCTGACTCCTTACGACCCTATGGACTGTAGCCCACGAGGCTCCTCTGTTCATGGGATTTCTCAGGCAAAAATACTGGAGTGGGTTCCCATTCCCTTCTCCAGGGGATCTTTCTGATCCAGGGATTGAACCCTCATCTCTGGATTCTTTGCCACTGAGCCACCTGGGAAGCCCTCTACCCTACCCTAGTTCCATGCTGATGTTAATCCTTTGGTATATCACTTAATGTATTTGTGCTGCATGCTAAGTCACTTCAGTCATATCTGATTCTTTGTGATCCTAGGACTGTAGCCCGCTAGGCTCCTCTGTCCATGGGATTCTCCAGGCAACACTCCTGGAGTGGGTTGCCATGCCCTCCTCCAGGGGATCCTCCCAACCCAGGGACTGAACCTGCATCTCATTTCCTGCCATGGTGGGCAGGTTCTTTACCATTAGCACCACCTGGGAAGCCCTTTAGGCACTCAGTTCAGTTTAGTTCAGTCATTTAGTCGTGTCCGACTCTTTGCACCCCATGAATTGCAGCACACCAGGCCTCCCTGTCCATCACCAACTCCCGGAGTCTACCCAAACCTGTGTCCATCAAGTAGGTGATGCCATCCAGCCATCTCCTTCTCTGTCGTCCCCTTCTCCTCCTGCCCCTAATCCTTCCCAGTATTAGAGTCTTTTCCAATGAGTCAACTCCTCGCATGAGGTGGCCAAAGTATTGGAGTTTCAGCTTCAACATCAGTCCTTCCAATGAACACCCAGGACTTGATCTCCTTTAGGATAGACTGGTTGGATCTTCTTGCAGTCCAAGGTACTCTCAAGAGTCTTTTCCAACACCACAGTTCAAAGCATCAATTCTTTGGTGCTCAGCTTTCTTCACAGTCCAACTCTCACATCCATGCATGACTACTGGAAAAACCATAGCCTTGACTAGATGGACCTTTGTTGGCAAAGTAATGTCTCTGCTTTTGAATATGCTATCTGGGTTGGTCATAACTTTCTTTCCAAAGAGTAAGCATCTTTTAATTTCATGGCTGCAGTCACCATCTGCAGTGATTTTGGAGCCCAGAAAAATAAAGTCTGCCACTGTTTCCACTGTTTCCCCATCTATTTGCCATGAAATGATGGGACTAGATGCCATGATCTTAGTTTTCTGAATGTTGAGTTTTAAGCCAACTTTTTCACCCTCCTCCTTCACTTTCATCAAGAGGCTTTTTAGTTCCTCTTCACTTTCTGCCATAAGGGTGATGTCGTCTGCATATCTGAGGTTATTGATATTTCTCCTGGCAATCTTGATTCCAGCTTGTGCTTATTAGGTTGCCATAAAGTTTGGAGGATGTAAGGACCCAAAAGGCTACATTTATAACACTCTTTTCTACACTACCCTGTTCTCTTTTGAAGCTGCTTCACAAAGCCCTTACCTTACTAAGNGGACTGTAGCCCGCTAGGCTCCTCTGTCCATGGGATTCTCCAGGCAACACTCCTGGAGTGGGTTGCCATGCCCTCCTCCAGGGGATCCTCCCAACCCAGGGACTGAACCTGCATCTCATTTCCTGCCATGGTGGGCAGGTTCTTTACCATTAGCACCACCTGGGAAGCCCTTTAGGCACTCAGTTCAGTTTAGTTCAGTCATTTAGTCGTGTCCGACTCTTTGCACCCCATGAATTGCAGCACACCAGGCCTCCCTGTCCATCACCAACTCCCGGAGTCTACCCAAACCTGTGTCCATCAAGTAGGTGATGCCATCCAGCCATCTCCTTCTCTGTCGTCCCCTTCTCCTCCTGCCCCTAATCCTTCCCAGTATTAGAGTCTTTTCCAATGAGTCAACTCCTCGCATGAGGTGGCCAAAGTATTGGAGTTTCAGCTTCAACATCAGTCCTTCCAATGAACACCCAGGACTTGATCTCCTTTAGGATAGACTGGTTGGATCTTCTTGCAGTCCAAGGTACTCTCAAGAGTCTTTTCCAACACCACAGTTCAAAGCATCAATTCTTTGGTGCTCAGCTTTCTTCACAGTCCAACTCTCACATCCATGCATGACTACTGGAAAAACCATAGCCTTGACTAGATGGACCTTTGTTGGCAAAGTAATGTCTCTGCTTTTGAATATGCTATCTGGGTTGGTCATAACTTTCTTTCCAAAGAGTAAGCATCTTTTAATTTCATGGCTGCAGTCACCATCTGCAGTGATTTTGGAGCCCAGAAAAATAAAGTCTGCCACTGTTTCCACTGTTTCCCCATCTATTTGCCATGAAATGATGGGACTAGATGCCATGATCTTAGTTTTCTGAATGTTGAGTTTTAAGCCAACTTTTTCACCCTCCTCCTTCACTTTCATCAAGAGGCTTTTTAGTTCCTCTTCACTTTCTGCCATAAGGGTGATGTCGTCTGCATATCTGAGGTTATTGATATTTCTCCTGGCAATCTTGATTCCAGCTTGTGCTTATTAGGTTGCCATAAAGTTTGGAGGATGTAAGGACCCAAAAGGCTACATTTATAACACTCTTTTCTACACTACCCTGTTCTCTTTTGAAGCTGCTTCACAAAGCCCTTACCTTACTAAGGACATTAAAAGGAATTAATATGCCAGGAAACTTAATGTTTCTGTCATAGAGAATAGGCTGGCAAATTAGCGGGTTAAGCTGCTCATTGTGAAGTGTTGTCAGAATGTAAAAAAGAGGCAGCATACCTGATTGGAAGAGGAGGAGGAAAAATAGAGTTAACCCAGAAAGGTTGTTAGACCAGAGTGAGGCATACCTGCTCCTCTCCCCACCTCCCCACATATTGTTTTGAGCAATGAAGGCTCCATTGCAGCTAAGATACATTTACTGGTACTGTTGGCACCATGAGGAAGCCTAAAACAAAAAGAGAAGGGATGACAGTAGTTGGGGAGGGGAGGGAGGAGGGAGAAAGGGACAGAGGAAGAGAGGAGTGAGACCATATGATGTAATGGGAAAAGCAGTCAGTTTAGTAAACCCCAGTTCCCCAGTTTCCATGTAGCCTTGGGCAAATTAGCTAGTTCAGAGTTTCTTCTTCAGGTGTAAATTTGTGGACTGCCAATGATCTCTAAGGGCTCTCTACCTCTAAAAGTAGGTAGCGAGTCTACGTTGATGACATGAGATAAAGAATTTAAGAGAGTTGGAGAGAAGAAAAAGGTATGTGTGCATGGGGTTGTTAAAGTCACCCAAATCAGGTGCCCCTGAATTTGCTCAGAAGCAATTCCTACTGTCTCACATCTGGGGAGACAACTGATTAGATCTAGAAGTTTCTGTTCATTAGGTAGAGTGGAGATGAATATCTGGCTAATAAAGAAAAGAGCTGTTTTATATATAACCCTTGACCAGGAAGCCGAAAGATGGTGGGCTATAGATAGAATCCTAGTTTACCAGTTAAAAGCTGGCACCTGCTTTTTCATCCCAGGAAACCAAGCATGGGAATGGTGATTGGATCTTCAAATGCTCCTCTTTAGATGGGGTACTTTCGATGGGCACAGACTCCTTGGCTAAGTACCAAGGGTTCCTGGGAACCAATCTTCTGTAGCAGGGTTTACACTCAAGACTGTTTGAAGGCCAAACAAAGAGAATGAGTTTCACATTCTCACACAACTGCTCTGATGTCTGAATTCCAAAGGCAGTCCAGAAACAGAGCTCAGACTTGGACCCTTGACCATCAGAGTTCTCCCTGTAGTCCATTTCAGGGTAAGCCTGGGGACAGTCAGCTGTGGAATGTTAGAAGAGTGAGTAAATTTCCAGGGCTGTAGGCTGTTAGTTGATCCCCCAGAAAGCACTCCTGTGAAGCCATTCTTATTTTTACATATGGCATATCTGAAAAAGGGATTATTCGGCTATTGGAGCATTTTTGTTTTATGTGCCTCCGAAGGCAAGATATGTTTTGTCCTCCATCAAGTCTTAAAAAATATTTACCCTGGCATCTTCCCATTTTTCTCTCCACATGGAAACTCTTGATATTTTAAGACTAGTTGTGAAATCATTCCTAGGTATGCACATTACATTGAGATCTTAGAAAAACTTTGAAAGAAAATGAATATAAAATGATATTTCTTTTATGTAGCAGACATTACAAACTATTCTTTTGTTGGGCTTTTCTTGATTAGCAAGATGTAATAAAATGACGTATATTCTCACTCTGTGGCAGGTATGCTTTATCTAGTGGAACAAAATATTGAAACAGCATGGAAGATAAGAAAAAAAAATGAGAATTTGAAAAAATATCCTCATGATAGCATCATGAAAGCAGTGCTATCTTCTGGTTAAATAAGGCATGAACAATAATTTTGGATTAGGTACGTTCTTCAATTATGCATTTGATTTTGGTAATAAAAGACTCATGTTTTTCAATAATGTTTGGAATTTAAATATACTGTTCCTTTTTCCTAGTCTTCAGGAGAGCACTTACCAATGCAAAAGTTACCTCTTACCCATTCTTGTCCATTAAAAATTAAATGCTTTTACAGTAAATTATTAAAAGTGCTAGGTTGGCTGCAAATCATCAAAGGTACCATAAACCATTATGCAAGCAAGCAAGCGAGAAGTCTGATTAAATCTAAGGGATCAGAAGGCATATACATCCCTTGATATCCATCGCAAATTCTAAACTACAAAAGCAACCATAAAATGCTACATTAAATTACTTTAAAAAACTCTTCCAGGATTTTCAATATTCAACAGCAACTTGCTTTTCAATTAAGTATGAACTAAGAACTACTACTGCAAAGCACAGATAGACCACCATTTAAAGGTTATTTCCTCTTTCTTTAAACCTGCAGCAAAATTAGCCTCATTTTTCCAACTGATATCACTCACTTAATGGAATTGAGGCATTCTAGCAGAGTGCTGAAAAGCTAGTTATCAGTTAGGTGCTGTTTTGCTACAAAGTGTCTTTACTATCATTTAATTACACTGAAAAAGGAAATGATGGGCCCTGAATGTTGCAAAATCATGTTGAAAATGTTAGAAGTATTTAAGATATGTTTAAAGAAAAAAAATAACTCATGGCTTTTGTTTAAATTAGGTGAAAGTGAAAGTTAGTCAGTCGTGTCCAACTCTTTGCTACCCCATGGATTATATACAGTCCATGGAATTCTCCAGGCAGAATACTGGAGTGAGTAGTTGTTCCCTTCTCTAGGGGATCTTCCCAATCCAGGGATCGAACCCAGGTATCCTGCATTGCAGGTGGATTCTTTACCAACTGAGCCACCAGGGAAGCCCAAGAATACTGGAGTGGGTAGCCTATCCCTTCACCAATAATCTTCTCAGCCCAGGAGTTGAACTGGGGTCTCCTGCACTGTGGGCAGATTCTTTACCAGCTGAGCTACAGGGAAGCCCAATTTTAGGTAATATGCATCATATATGAAATAGCCAGCGTAGTGCTTGGCACCTAGGAGATACTCAATAAATGGAGACTTTTCTTGTTGTTAACCCAATTTTTCATTAGAAAAACTCAGGCTTCACCAAGGCTAACTTGTCCAGTGTCACCCAGATGGTGTGAGCCGTTTGAGTGAGGACACTGTGCTCTTCAACCTGTGTCCCACCAACTGCTAAAATCTGCCATGCAGTCACTTAGCTACCTGTGGATGCACAAAATGTCTACTGAACCAACTCCCTGACAAATAAAAAGATAATACATAAAAGAAAGAAAAATATAAACATGGAGGTAAATTTTTGTCAAATTGCAATAATTGTGGGCAAGAGCGAAAGCAGCCCAAGCAACTGTTGATAGTTGGGTTTTAGAGAGGATCTACTCCAGTATTCTTGAGCTTTCCTGGTGGCTCAGACAGTAAAGAAGCTGCCTGCAATGTGGGAGACCTGGGTTCAATCCCTGGGTTGGGAAGATCCCCTGGAGATGGTAATAGCAACCCACTCTAGTATCCTGGCCTGGAGAATTCCATGCACAGAGGTGTCTGGCAGGCTACAGTACATGGGGTTGCAAAGAGCTGGACATGACTGAGCAACTTTCACTTCACTTCACTTCACTACTGTTCACATCTGCCAAATGGGGTGAGGATAGACAGCTCTGCAGCTTAGCTGGGCTGGATCTGGGTGGCTAACAAATATGAATGAATAAGTAAAAAGTAGACACTGGATGGTCAAACAAGCACTAACTGATTTCATCCCTTCCAATTTTAATGTGAACCGGAATCACCTGGAAGGATTTTTAACCAATGCAGCTCAGCAGCCTCAGAGTTTCTGCTTCAGAAAATGGGGTAGGGCCCAAGATTGTGCATTTCTAAGCAGCTAGTGGCAGGTGCTGCTGGAGCTCCTGGTCCAGGAACCCCGCTTTGAGAACTACCAATTTAGCTTGTCTGATTTAACTATCACCACAACCTTGTGACATAGGTGTTATTGACCCCATTTTATAGATGAAATAATAGATGAGTTTGGGAAGCACGTCAGAAGAATGGTTTGGATCCTGATTAAAGGGAAGTTGAGAAATTGCCTTCAAAGAAAATTCAGAATTTCTGAATCACTCTACTGGTGACAGAAAAGCAAGACTACAACTGTTCATCTCTATTCTCCCACCACCCTCCAGACACCAAGATGTCACTGCTGCTGCTAAGTCACTTCAGTCGTGGCTGACTCTTAGCGACCCCATGGACTGCAGCCCACCAGCCTCCTCCGTCCATGGGATTTTCCAGGCAAGAGTACTGGAGTGGGGTGCCATTGCCATCTCCAAAGATGTTACTGGAATGAGATAAAAACCCACTAATACAGACTCAGCACTGCATGGCCCCAGAGACAACAATGAACACTGAAACCATTCTTTCAGGAGATCCTTGAGCATTCTAGACGGAGAAACTGAGTCACAGAAAGGTTTAATGACGTGTTTGCTTTGACAGTGTATAAATGGGCTTCTGTGCTGGCTCAGATGGTAAAGAATGTGCCTGCAATGTGGGAGACCTGGGTTCGATCCCTGAGTTGGGAAGATCCCCTGGAGGAGGGCATGGCAACCCACTCCAGTATTCTTGCCTGGAGAATCCTCATGGACAGAGGAACCTGGAGAGTTACAGTCCATGGGATCGCAGAGAGTCTGACACAACTGAGCAATTAAGCACATGGTGTATGAATGGCAGCACTGAGACATCAGACGTCCTGACACCCAATCACGGTTTAATTGTAAGAGGAAAAATGTGGAGCTTCTATTTGCCATCTTGCTTGCTATTTGCATGAGCACCATTCAAAATAGTAACTGAATGCAGAGGCAGCCAGTGAGGTGAGATAGGTACTAGAACAGGAAGCAGAATTAATTTACTTGTTGTGTATTTATTGAGTATCTTTTATATACTAGGCACTACCCTAGGTGCTGGGGACAAAATGGTAAATAGTGTGGAGAAAATCCTTGTTTTTGCCCTCTAAAAGCAGTAAGATAATCAACAAAGTGAATAAAAGCAGAAAATTTAAGAGAGTAATAAATACTAGGAAGAAAATTCAAATCAGGTAATGTTGGAGAAATGACCACAGACTCAGAAATTTATAAATTTGGTTTGATGGTTTACTAAAGATTCAGAAAGAAATGCAAGGGCTTGACTATCAGCCAGAGATTGGAACTTTCACACCCCATTTCTCAACATTTCAAATTTATGGGTTCTTTTAAATCTATGATTTAATATTCCCCCCGCTAGACTTCTCCAGAAATCATTTCAGGATCCTAAGAGGAGAGATGCTCTTGTTCTACATGTAAACAAACTATAAAAAGTTAATGATAAACCCTTGAAAAGTTATGCAGGAATACATTTGAAAGTAGGGAAAATAAAAGTCTGTGAAAGCATGTGTAGAACTAAACAAAATTTCAAATAATAAGGATAAAAGATTCAAATAGGCATTTCAAAGTCAAGGGCGACAATCACAGTAATAACTGATTAGAGTTAGAATCACCAATGGGCAGTTTAGCAAGTGGTGGTTCATCTCTTCCCAACTCTGACTTGAATGTCATAATAGTAACGTGAAGTCAGCCATATTATCATTTTGTTGCTAAGACTCTTTGCGACAGCATGGAGTGTACCCCTCCAGGCTCCTCTGTCAGTGGGATTCTCCAGGCAAGAATACTGGAGTGGGCTGCCATTTCCTTCTCTAGAAGTCAGCCATGGTGGGAGTATTTAAACCAGGAAATTGGTAAACGAATGCTACAATGCGGACCTTTATAATTATTACTTTTCTCCAGAGGGAAAATGCCTGCGTAGGCCTGTCCTGCCTCTCTACACATTTTGCTAAATCTTTCAAGAATGTAATGGTCTGACCTCTCTTAACCCAGGCTATTTCTTAGAGTCACATATGCAGTGAACAGCTTTGAAAGATGAGGTAATATCTCCCTCTGGGACAAAAAAGTAAGCTTGCTTGCCACTTGCTGTAAAATTGGTTGATTCTTAAAAGTAAGTATTTCTCTCCCATAATGCAACATTCTTCATTATTTGGACACTATTTGAAGTGGGGAAGCAAAGCTAAAGTGGCCTAGTGGGTGGGGCTCCTGGGTCATTTCAGTGTATTGTTGCCGTGGTTTCCACTGCTGGATGCCTCATGGGTAGTGATGCGCTCTATACATGAATTGTGACTTCACATGGGATCCTATCTGGGGCCTTCACATTGCTTTCATAGGACTTGGGGGCAGTAGGAACCAATGTAAGCATGTTCATGCTCGCCATGCTTGCTGTGCTGTGAGTAATCAAGTCTGTGGTCTCACCTAGATTCAGCAAGTTCTCTGATGCTTCAGCAAAGTTGGAAGTTGATGGTGTCCACTAGGTGGCAGGACTTCCCTGGTGGCTCAGCCGGTAAAGTGTCTGCCTACAATGCGGGAGACCTGGGTTCAATCCCTGGGTCTGGAAGA
Organism: Neotragus moschatus; assembly: GCA_006410615.1. NCBI lineage: Eukaryota > Metazoa > Chordata > Mammalia > Artiodactyla > Bovidae > Neotragus > Neotragus moschatus. Next base: position 748,133 of record SJYA01000750.1, read on the forward strand.
TCTCCTGGAGAAGGAAATGGCAACCAACTCCAGTATTCTTGCCTGGAAAATCCCATGGATGGAACAGCCTGGTAGGCTACAGTTCATGGGGTAACAAAGGGTCGGACACGACTGAGCAACTTCACTCACTAGGTGGCAGCAGTCATCCAACCCCAAAAACAGTTCTGGAAGACCAACTTCTGCACAATGGACTAAATCACCTTTGCCTTGGATCATACTCTTAAGGACCCCTATTGACTCGTGGTTTACCAATGGCCTGGCCAGTCGGTCTGCCACTTGGAAGACTAAGACTGGTAGATTAAAGATACTCCTCTTGTGTCATGAACTGGGTAAACACATCGTGTCTGCCCATCAGAATTCACTTGAGTTACATAAAGGTAAAGGGCTGTTTTCTGCTCAGAAGAACTAGAATTAGGCTATGATCAAGACTGCCACCACTACCATCTGGTTTCATCATTGTACTGGGCATGGCAACATATCCACCATCACAGACTGGGCACACTGTAAAGGATGCTTCTCATGGATACAGAGTCTTTCACTGGATACGAGACATATGACTCCTGCTAAAAGTTGGCCTATTTGTTCAGTGGTGAAGGAGGCCACATTACATGGAACATTACCTCTATCTGTTTCTGGCAAATTGACTCCTCTGAATTTTGATCCTGTTTGGGGACTATTGATATTGCCTCTCTGCTTTGACATTTTGTCAGCGTATGGTACTACTATTCCAGTCCAAATAGCCAACTCTAGTCACATCATTGTGGCCTTTACAGCTAAACTGTGTCATCTGTTAGGCTTTCTGGATCATTTGCAAAGACCATATAACAATGGGCTAATAGTCAAAGAATTTAATGGACATTCCATATTCTCTGTCATCTGTAGTATTGTTGAGTGCTGGAGTGGCAATCTTAAAAATCAACTAAGAAAAGTTTATGATTTTTTGTCCCTTACCTTTTCTTGGCCCACACACTTTAGTAAGGCAATTTGGTCACTTAATGTGACTGTTTCAAGAAGGATTTATTCCTCTTGGTCACTCCTGGTTAGTGATCGGGACAAAAGGAGAAGAGAGTTATATAGAGCTATTTTGAAAATATGGGATTCTTCCCTGGCTTTTCCTGGGTATGTTATGTCTTTGTTTTCTCTAACAGCACACGAGAAAAGAATAGCAACCACTGTGGCAAAATCTAGCCCCTTTAACCAAGTAATCAAAATTAACATAATCAGAAATGGGATAAATGGAAATTGTGTGTTACCGGAAAAGATGCAATGAGAAGAATACAGTATCTGTGAAATTCCTGTCAAAAAGATATAGCTTTATTCTAATCTTGAGAAAATATGGATTTAGAGACTTAATCCATAAGATCATTGACCTATATTTTTCTAGATGTCAAGGTCAGGAAAAACAAAGATAGCCTGAAGAATTCTTCCAGACTAAAGGAGATTTATGATCTTGTGTTGGATCCTTGAGTACTACAAATTCTTTTTTGCCTTTTGCTATAAAAGAAAATGTTAGGACAATTGATGAAAATTAAATGATAGTTTTAGGATGCATGAGATCTGGGTATCAATGTTACTTTTACAGATTTTAATAACTATACGGTGATTATGAGAGAGCATGTTCTTGATTTTTTGATGGAAATACATATTTATTAACTTTCCCAGACATTGTTCATGGGGAAACATATATACATATACACACAGCATAATAAATACATGTTGAAAAGCATTAACATTTCATGGAAAAAGTTTTTAAAAAATGAGGAATCATTTCAGACAAGATAAAATATCTACTGAAAAAAGATTTAGACACAATTTAAGAAGAAAGGAGGGAGGTCACAGTCTTCCTGGTCTTCCCTCAGGGGAGTAGGACCCCAAGGGGGCAAAACATTAAGGATATTTTTATTCATTGAGTTTTTAACTTTTAGAATATTAGATACATGTTTGTTTTCATTACGGATAGGCTGATTTTGTCATCAGCTGTGGAAAAGAGATTGTTAAAAGTTTTAATTGGAACGATCAAGCAAAGTCTCTTTGGCTAAAGCTGTGAAGGATAAAGAGACGGCCCTGCAAAGATCTGGGGGTGGTGGGGAACTAAGAGAGCCAAGGGCCCTGCTGAGCAAGATCTTAGTATGCTCAAGACTCTATAAGAAGACCACTGCCATTGGGAGACCTACATGCTATTCCTAATTCTAATAGCTTGACTTTGAGCAAGTCTTTTTACCCAGTTGTGATGTCACATTCCACATCTCTTGTGCAGCCCCATTTGTCAGCACATTATAGTGCCTGATAAATATGTTGACTGAATGAGCGGATGAAGAAATTGATCTGAAAGATGAGAGCAAGACTGGGTAATCTCTAAAGACTTTTATGGGTCTAAAGTTATATGACTCACTTAGTACTTATTGAATGTTTGCAGAATGCATGCCAGGGTGTGAAATGTTTTAAGCTGGAGGAGCACGGCATGAATGAGGCTTGGTTTCTGCTTTTGCCACATTTAAAATCCAGCGAAACAGGCTTCCAGGAAAAAGTGATGCAAAATCTGGCACTGAAATAAATTTAACGTAGGAGTCAGATCTCTTCTCTGCTTTTATTAACTGTATTTGCTCTCTTGGTATAAGTTATTTTGGTCCACAATTCTAGATTTGAAGAGGGGGTACAGGAAGATTCAAAGCAAAATGTGCTTCTGTCTTGGTGAGGAAATAAAATTCTCCATTTTTTTAGCACAGGCAAATTCCAGTAGCAGGCTTAGTGAGTGCAGGAAAGGATGATCTTTGCAGTGGGAGAGTATTTAGTTCTTTTCTCACAGGGTCTGCAAAATGCTAATACTAATAATCACCCATAGAAAGCTATTGTGTTCCCCAACACTGGGCTTGGCTTATGTCTATTATAATCCCTCAACCATGCTGCAAGACAGATACTCCTTTCCCCCTCCTCTGTTTTATTGCTATTTAGAAATTTTCTTTAAAAATTAAAGGCCTTAAGATTCTTGCCCAAGGATCATGGGCAGTGAGAAGCAGATCTAGGATTCAAATCCAGATTTTTCCGATGCCGCTGCTCAGACCCTTTCCCCCACACAGTGCTTTCTAGATCATTTCAAATACTGCTTCTGATTCTGGCTCGTTAACACTCAGTGTATCTGTTGTTTTTAGAATAGTGCTTCTGTAGTTGGCCTTCATAAGCAGTTATGAGTCTGTGCTAGGTGCTGGGAAAGTGGATTGACTCAAAGTGTGATATAATCTCAGATGAATTGTTTACTCCCATTACAGACAGCATTTCAGTCCTACAAGTACAGAGCACAGAGTTGTATTGCTTAGAGTGAAAGCTAAGCTGTCCTAAGAAAGTAAAGTGAAGTGAAAGTTGCTCAGTTGTGTCCAACTCTTTGCGACCCCATGGACTATATAGTCCATGGAATAATCCAGGCCAGGATACTGGAGTGGGTAGCCATTCTCTTCTCCAGGGGATCTTCCCAACCCAGGGATTGAACCCAGGTCTCCCAGATTGCAGGTGGATTTTTTACCAGGTGAGCCACAAGGGAAGCCCGTTGTAAGAAAGAGGCCCTACTAAACAGTGGCTTATCGGACAAAGATTTTTTTGATGTGGGTGATTTTTAAAGTCTTTTTGAATTTGTTACAATATTGTTTCTGTTTTGTGTTTTGGTTTTTTGGCCCCACAGCATGTGGGATCTTAATTCCTTAATCAGAGATCACATCTACACTTACTGCTTTGGAGGGTGAAGTCTTAACCACTTAAGGGAAGTCCCAAGATTTTTTTTTTCTCATTCACAAAACAGTCCAGGATGGATGAGTGGGTCCATTTGCTTTGTGCAGTCATTCAGGGTTCCTCCTATCTTGTTTCTCCTCACCCCTTAGGGCACTGTTTTGTTCTACATAGCTGAATTGAATTTGCAGATAAATCCATGTCCTGGTTCATGAGAAATGGTAAGAAAGTGTACAGCACATGTAAGGCCTAGCTGTGGAAGTGACACACATCACTTCCAACTTATATTTTTGATGGGGAGACCTCAGTCATGTTACTGTGCTTAGTTGCTCAGGACAGAATTCTGGGGGGTGGGGAGCTGGCCCTATACTCAGCTAAAACTCGATTACTGGGGAAGAAGAGTGGAATCGATTTTGGTGGGCAGCTATAAATCTTTGGCATGAGTACCCTGTGTAAATCTCTATCATGATATTTGTAGCATAGCTTTATTTATCTTCTTGCACTAGCCTGTGAGCTCCTTAAGAACCAAGGCCTGTGCTTTCACTTCTGAATCCCCAGTATTTAGTTCACTGCCCCTCTTATCGGAAAAGGCAATGGCACCCCCACTCCAGCACTCTTGCCTAGAAAATCCCATGGACGGAGGAGCCTGGTGGGCTGCAGTCTATGGGGTCGCTAAGAGTTGGACACGACTGGGTAACTTCACTTTCACTTTTCACTTTCATGCATTGGAGAAGGAAATGGCAACCCAGTCCAGAGTTCTTACCTGGAGAATCCCAGGGACGGGGGATCCTGGTGGGCTGCCGTGTATGGGGTTGCACTGAGTTGGACACGACGCAGCAGCAGCAGCTGCAGCCCCTCTTATATGAAGCACTAGTTTTATTTCTATTAAAGAATGAATGAGGCAAGTGAAGTGTATAGGTTTGGGGGAGCAGAACAAGGGAAAGATGAGCAATGCTTTCATTACCTAATTCAGAAAGCAAACCTTGCTTATCTAGGGCACTGCACTCCAAGTTATGAAAAGCTTTGCTATGAAAATAATGAGCTATTTCAGTCCAAAAAGAAGGCACAATTCAAATGTGATGTTTTACAGCTCAACTCAAAAGAAACAATTGCCTGATTGTGACCAGGTGACCTCACTTCTCTCCTCAGTCATCAGCAAGGGAGAATATAAAACAGGTGGACCTGTGAGTTTACACAATTTTTAAACAGAGGTAAGGGAAGGAAAAGTAGTTTTGAAGCACACAGAAGGAGGTACTTATATAAAACCTGATTTCCCAGTTACAGAGTGAGATCAGAGCAGGGACCAAACACCTCTGTTCTTCTGCAGACCCCACCCTCCAGTCCCTCTAGAAGGACAGTTTCCAGCTGGCCTAAGTCAGCAGAAACAAGCAGGGCTGCCCACACTGGCCTCCTGGAGTCAACAGCAGATGGTGGATGGGCAAAGCAAATTAATCGAGCCACCAAATGCTCTCAGATTTGGTTTTCAAACTCACTAGGCTGGTTACTACTGTGCGTCATATTTATTTGACAGCATTGTCCAGCGCTCACATTTCTCTCTCAGGCTCAGGCTAAAGAACATGTGCGTTGCATTTCAATTAGCACTTCTCAGAATTCAAGGGAGTTCTGAGGCTGAGGACACTAGTATGCAATTCACGCACAAAGGCTATCCACAGAGCCCATTTCAGTGCTCTGATGTAGCTGAAAGGTCAACAGCTTGAGCTCAGCTTTTTGAAATATAGATTTAGAAAAGTTCCTTGAACATGTTACAACATGCCCTGTTGGCATTCTTGTCCATATATTTGGAAGAATCAGTCATGACGTTAAGATTTCTTTCCATCCTTCCCATCTCTTTCCTTAGTCCTAGCGATGGCACCCCACTCCAGTACTCTTGCCTGGAAAATCCCACGGGTGGAGGAGCCTGGTGGGCTGCAGTCCATGGGGTCGCTAAGAGTCGGACACGACTGAGCGACTTCACTTTCGCTTTTCACTTCCATGCTTTGGAGAAGGAAATGGCAACCCACTCCAGTATTCTTGCCTGGAGAATCCCAGGGATGGTGGAGCCTGGTGGGCTGCCGTCTATGGGGTCGCACAGAGTCGGACATGACTGAAGCGACTTAGCAGCAGCAGCAGCAGTGAGAACCTAGCTTAGTATGGAACAGACTATATGACAGTTGAACAACTCATCCATCACCCCAATTTGGAATATGTATTTTTCCACATGAAAGGCTTTCAGCAGTGAGTTGGCAGCCAAATGTCAACATGGCATCAAATTCTAGAGAGAACACTAGTCTTCTTGGCTAAGGGTCAGCAAAACAAGGTCTGGGTTCTGTTCAGCATCTGGGTGTATGATGTCACTCCTGCAAGATATTTTTAACATGAAAAGAAATGCCTTCTAGGAAAAACTCTGTAGAGGATAGTTTGGTCAAAGGCACAGAGGTGAGGAGAATGGATGAAAGCAAGGTACTGGGCCAAGTAACATGGGCTTGTTGCTGATCCTTTCGAATCGGGTCTCAACAAAGATTCAAGCCTTCCTGGTGGCTCAGCAGTAAAGAGTCCACCTGCAATGAAGGAGACACAGGAGATGCAGGTTCGATCGCTGGGTCAGGAAGATCCCCTGGAAAAGGAAATAGCAACCCATTCCAGGATTCTTGCCTGGAAAATTCCGTAAACAGAGGCGTTGTTACCAGTCAGACATGACTGAGCATGCATGCTTGCAACAAGGGTTCTCCTGCCTGTTGTTCCTTGAGCCAGTAGAATGAGAGACCGAGTTTGGTTCAGGAGCAAAGTGAAGCTTTATGCTTTGAGAAAGGGAGAGAGGCCAGCTTGGGCTCTAGGGCAGCCACCCTCCCGGCTGGGCCATGGGCGGGGCTGCTTTACAGGGTTTCTGCAGGGCTCTTCAAGGAGGGGGCGGATCTCTCCCGGGGCAGGTGCAGCTGGGCTGCTCAGGCTTCAGGTCTCAGTGCCCGGTGCAGCCCCTCTGCACAAGGGACACTGCCGCCATCCTGAATCTCGTCCTTCTATACGTGATGCTTCTGCACACGGTCCCCAAGCTGAGGTGTCATCGCGGCGATTCTTCACTTGGAGCTTTGGTCTGAAGGGCCAGGTGTGAAGCCTCTGCCCCAGGCGCCCAGTGAGCAAGTGAAATTAGACGAAGCATAAAGGAAAAGAAAAAAAAAAAAACAAGGTTAGATCTTAGTTTATTACCCAGATTCTATTTTTATTTCCCAGAAACTGCTAATGGGCTTTGCGGGTGACAGGCACGTCCTGAAGGACTATGAAACTCTCAAAGCCATCTTTGGGGGCGTTTGGAAACTGACTTTAAGGCAGTGTGATGTGCTGGATGGAGAGTCAGAAAATCCAGTCTTGTCTCCATTCGGAACTCTTGTCATTTCTGTGCAGCGGTTTCCCTTTCGTAAAATCAGGGTTTGGGACTCCCTGGGTGACCCTCAATAGGCCACATCCACCTGGTGTGGTGGGTCTAAAGTGGGCAGAGAGAAGGTCGAAGCATGCCTGGTGATTCTGATGCAGGGGGCTGGTAACTACCCTTAGAGAAATAACCAAAAGATGAATAACCGGCATTTAGTGTAATCCTTGAGTGATATTTAGGTCTCCTCTCACCTGTGAGTGTTCTGTGTACCACGTATTAGTGCTCCTGGGAGTGATCAATGCTGGCTAGATCTGGAGGCAACAGGTGGGCATTGTATTGTATTTATATCTGCTGTGAAAGAGAGGTTTTGCCACCATGATCCTATACCAAGTCCTTGCATTGGGAGGTTATGGAGACCTCTTTCTGCATTTCCTCAACAAAGAAGCGGCTTAATAACTGTCACACTTTTTAAGTGGTAGATCACTTTTTAAGAGGTAGATCAGGAAGTCGGTAGGGGGCTTCTTGGTGTGACTGGAGAGAGCAGAAGCTAGAGAGTAAACGGGGAAAGTGAACAGGAGTCCCGTCCTTCAGAACCTCCATTAGGGAATGGAAAGAGCTGGCAACTTTGAGTTATGGGGCCGTAATTCCATCTCGGGATTCTGGCAATGGCATAAGCCACCTGAGTTTGTTCTTGTTAGCTTATGAACATTTCACCGTACCCTCCCGCTTGCCTTGGAAGATTAATAGCTGCATAAATTACAGTTGTTTTAAAATATATGTATTTTACCTAAACGTGAGACTTTTCTACGGGTATGGAAGTGCCCTCAACCTACATCTCCCTGGGTGACATGTCCTGTTCTGTGCACTAATGCAGTTTTATGAAATAAAAAGGGACTTGCGCTGATGCAAACTTCACAAAAGGCCGCAAGCCTTGAGTCAGAACAATCTAAGCTGGAAAAGAGCAAATGGCAAAATGAAGGAGAGAAAGAGAGGGCTGGGGGGAAGCCAGGAGAGAAGTGTGGGTAGAGTAGACAACTTGAGGGTGTGTGCGTGTGCATGTGTGTGTGAGAGAGAGAGATTCTGAATGTACAAGGTACAGACAATGAAAGCAATATACCTTCGAAGGTTCATAGCTTCGAAGGCATATTTGAAGAAATGTAATTTAAAAAAATTTCTGTGTAGAAAATGGATGGAAATAGGATGGAAATGATACTCCAGATGGGTTGGTTGCTCAGGATGGCCCCATGGGTGGCAGGCTGATTGGAACAGGTCCATGAGGGGAACAAGGAGCTTTATCTTGAGGCTGCCTTTACATAGTGAACATTGCTTTTGTTTACTTAGACTGTGTTTGGGGTGGCTTGCTGAGAAGCGGGTGGACTTGACAGATATATGCCCTTTTGCTTTTCTGTGCTGAGGGCAGAGAAATCCCTTTTATCTTCCTGCCGCCTGCTCCTCTGTTAAGTTGTACTTACGTCCAGGTTTCTTGGTTTTCATACAAACATGTTACATCCATATCATATTCCAGGGATAAGGCTAAGGCCAGGGAAATCCATGTCTCCTAATTTCCTGTTCAGTGTCTGTTAAGCTCTTGATGACATGGTATTACTCTTTGGGGTGACGGCTATTTATGATTTATTGAAATTGTCTGAATTCCTTAGATCAGAGTTCAGGTCCTCTCCCTAGGCAGAGGGTCTGCAGCGATTTTAGCTCTCATGCCTGGGCTGGTAAATAATATTGTGGATGGCTCTGAAATGCAAGGGGAGGGAAGAAGACAAAAGGAAGGAGTAAGAGAAGAAAAGGGGAGCAGAGAACAGAGGGGAGAAAAGCAGTGAAAAGCGGCTCAAGGACAGGATGGTGGTGAAGGCGCCAGTTGCTCCCAGTACCCTCTCACTGACCTAGAAAGGAAGAGGAAGGCGTCCTGGGAAGTGAGCGCAGCCTCTCACTTTCACCACGAGGGGGCAGACTCGACTTACAGGAAAGAGCAACAAGGTGGGAAGGCGGCAGAGTAAACGCGATCCTCCGCTACAGAGGATTCCGCGTTGACCTCGTCCTTCACCCCCTGCGGCCCTTCACGTCCCCCAGCAACTTAGCGCCCTATCTCTGAACACAACGCCTGGGTGGATTAAAGCAAAAAAAAAAAAAAAAAAGAGAGAGAGAGAGAGAGAGCCAGCTTTGCTGAAACTCAGATTCTCACGTAATGTAATGTACAGAATTATAATTAAACAGATATCACCTATAACAAAATATTTTGTGACATCTCACCTTGTTATTTAAAGTGTAGAATCACTCAACTTTTTATGCAAGGCTCTCTTTTCTGTTTGTCTTTCTTTTTGACTGAAGGGTTATTGCCTATGCGTTATATGTTCATTATTGCAGGCGTTTCTAAAGGCTGGAAAGGGCTCTTTATTTCTTCCAACTCCTTCGCAGTCTTTGGTTCTCTTACATTTTCACTACAAGGTGATCGAGTCCATGGAAATGTGTTTCTAAGTTTTAAAAAAATTCATAAAGTTAGAGGCATGTCTTTATTTGGAGAAGGATTGGAAACTACCAAATTACTGCAGCTAGTTCCTTAGTGCTTAAAAAGCAATTGTCCAAGGCACGTGATTGCTTCTGAACATAATGAGGCTGGCACCGTGATAACAAAAGGAAGGCTGAGCTGAGCTATTAAAGAGGAACTACTTCCTCTGCTTCCCCAAGTTGTTAAGTATTATTACCCCAGGTAACTGCATTCCAGGGTCCATACTCTTTTCCTTCTGGTAGAATTTGCCCTTTTTTGAGCCATACAGATCAAATTAACTCCGGTGAGAAACTATGTTTTCCAAAAGAGACTTTCTAAGCCAATTAAAAACAGAAGCTCTTAAAAATAAAAATCTTCTCTTTGAAATGGTGATTGGGCCTCTGAGATAAAGAATCCCATTTGCAAGTTTAAGAGGAAAAATAAGAACTTTCCACTATCAACCGGTTGAATAAGAACAGAGGAAAATGCGACTTGTTCTCCTAAATAAATAAATAATTAAAAAATTAAAAGGATATCAAATTGATTGAATCATTGTGGGAAGTTTGGCTCCATTAGTCTCTCGCTTTTCAATATGCCCCAGTTAGCAATAAAACTCAATTTTATGTGAGTATGTGAGGTGATAGCTTTATTCAAATTGTCTGTTAAATTTGGTGGCACAAGGAGAAATGAAGCAAAGCTACTGTTGTGTAGTAAGGTCTTGGGTCTTACTATCTCCTCATCCCTAAGTGTAATGAGAAGAGCATTACCTCCATTTAAGATTTATGTAACTTTTTATGGAACGCCATCACGCTAATTTAATTGGCGGGCTCTTTAACATTTATAATCCATTAAAGTGACTGGGAGATGATTACTTTCGGATGTGGTTTCTGTTTTCTTCTGTGTTACCAGCTGCATGCCAGTGTTCTGAAACCCTTGCAAGAAAAGAAAAAAGAAAGAAATACCTGCTAAAATAAGCTGTTGCTCTTAAAAAACAGGAGAACTAATGATAAAGAAGGATTTGCTATTAGTTTCTGTCTTTGCAGCAGTGGAAAATTGGGAGAGGATCAAACATTGTCTCTAATTTGGCCACCACCTTCTTGGTTTAATATGAGTGTTTTTAAATGACATCTCTGACACAGTCTTCCTCAGGGCTGTTGATTTGTATCTTGCAGAAATGTGATTCAAACTTTTCTACAGACTGGGAAGAAGTTTCAATAAGACCTGTAATGACATCTGAAATTTCTTCTGAAAGTTGATGTGATCTTTTATCTGAAAATCAAAGGCTTTACCTCAGACTTTGAGATCCCCTCTCTTAGTTAATTGGTGTTAAGAGAAGGGCTGACAAAACTCAGGTCTGTTTATTTCAACTAAGTGTGAGCACCAAGGCTTTGGGTTTCTATTATTTTGGCTCCATCCCCTGAGAGCTTTGTTTGTTTTTAGTGTCAATTTTATTGTTCATTCTTAACCAACCATCAAGTCTTTTAGAAAAAGTAAACCAAAAGTGATTATTTGGAAAACACAAAGGCTGTATCTATATAGGAGATCAAACATTTCCACCTTTTCCTTGCTATGTACTGCTGAACAGCTCCTCTTTTTTTCCTAGCACATTCTGCTTGTTTTCTTGGCAAACAAACAGTAGGGGATGTCTTTAGGCTAATTACACGGGCCACTATGGGATCCTGCAGGGACCAGGATGAAGCAAAGGTCCATCTCCGCTTTAGTTTTAGGGGGAAACTAAACTTGAGTGGAGGCCAGGCCTATGCCGGCTTCTCTGTTGGCAGGTAATTCTGGTCTAGGTGTCCTTCCCGCCCACTAAACAGGAGGGCCCTAGGTATCCAGAAGACAGCTTCTAGTATCTCATAGATAGGTGGTTTCATGTGGTCTGGTGTTATTTCACAATCAACCCCTCCCTTCACCTCTGCCAGGAGGTTGAGTGTCTGCGTGAGAAGATGAGCAACAAAAAGAGACAAGGAAAAAAAATAGTAATCACCGAAAATACAGACTTCTCTTTTCATTTGAAAAAAATCTCAGCATAAAATCTGAGTCACATAAAGAAGGATGAGAAGTTCTCCGAAGACCAGGTGTTCTGCCCAGACTGCAAACCCAGCCCCAAGATTCTGCAAGTCCTCCTTGCTCTTGGCAGAAATGTGTTTCAGCAGGTGATAGACACCCGATGAGACTTCTTTTGAAAGGAACCCCAGGGACACCTCTTGCTTTAGGGATCAAATGATGTTACGGACTTTCTCTGCATCTCTCATTTGTATTTGTTCATTCTTCAGTCAGATAGGCAACGTGGCTGCCAGATGCTTGAGATGTCTAATCGACCACGTTAGGGACCCCAGCAGGCTGGGGAGGGGATGTGAAGTCACATCAGAGTCACATGCCTACCCTGGAGCCAGGGGTGCATGAGGTTAGCACCACCCAAACTGTAAGGAATGGGCTTTCTGCAGGAAAGATAGTGTCCACTAATTAAAAAAAAACAAACATATAGGGACGTGATTCTGGGCACCCAACAGTAAAAAATGTCCATTAAATGTCTCTGTTTATACATATCAAGAATGCCACTGCTTCAGGGAGCAATACTGTCTTGCCATTGCTAATCTGGGTTTCCAGGAAACTGTAGAGCTTCGTGCTCTTCTTTGTTTCCTTGGGTCTAGTCTGAATGTGTACATTTGGGCTCTGCCCCTGCCCTCACATGGTGCTTCCATCACAGGACACAATGCTCCTCTCTCTTTTTTTAAAAAAACTTTTTATTTTGAATTGGGGTATAGCCGATGAATGGTGTTATGATAGTTTTAAGTCAACAACAGAGGGACTTAGCCATACATATAGGTATATCCATTCTTTCCCAAACTTTCCTCCCATCCAGGCTACCACATAACACATAAGACTTACTCTTCTTACACTTAACACTTGTGGATTCCTTAAATGGTGCCCAGTACCTGCTTTGGCTTCATCATGGGCACCCCCAGAATCCCAGCCCCTATCTTCTAGAGTGGATGTGGTTCTCTGTCCTTGCTCTGGTGATGACCCCCTTGACCACTTGCTTGTCTGAAGTCCTGTTCCTCATGTTGGTCAGATTGGTCCAGTCTCTCTTGGCCCCCCCTGGCCTGCTCTTTCTCAGGTACTACCAGGTACTGATGGGGAGATGGCTCATTACCCTGCAAAGAATCTGCCGGCTTTGCAGCTCTGCAAAGAACCTGTGCACAGACTGCTGCTTGGCCAACACTTTTATTGACTAGCCTTCAAACAAGGGCCTGGAGAATGGAGAGGGCATGAACTAGATGACAACATCGAACATAAGCTAAAGGTGCACTCTTCCCTTTCGAGTGTGTAGAAAGTATTAGGACGGAAATATTCCTCTCAGGACATATTTTATATCAGCAATCATGGTTTCCTGGAAATTGATTTAACTTTTAACACCTCAGAAAGGATCTGATGTAAAACACTTAATAGCCAGGGGGAAGGACTGTATTTCCTGTCTTTCAACACCACTATAGCTGTAAAATGCCTTTCCCCACTGACTGGGGTATATGTGTTTTTCCATACCCTGTGATCTTGCCACACTTCATTCATTCACACCCTCCTTCATTCATTCACAAACATTCGAGTGTCAGGCCTTGGAAAGCTACACGGGGTGCAAAATTAAATAAGACCTTATCCTTGCCCCCAAGGGGCTCTCAGCCTAGTCAAAGTCTTGATGAATAAACACAGAATTTGAACAGGATGGAACAGATGTTCTTAGATATCTCTAAGGCATCAAACAGGGGCTCAGAGGAGATGATATTGTGGGGTGAGTTGGGGGGCAGGCAAGGCTTCAGAGGGGAGGCAGCCCTTAGGTTGAATCTCGTAGAAAAAGCAGGAAACACGGAGGGAGTGTGATCCAGGAAGTATCATGTTGGATGACATAGGGCTTCAACTAGCATGACAAGTTTGAGAAAGAGATATAGTGGGCTTCCCAGGTGGCTCAGTGGTAAAGAATCTGCCTGCCAAGCAGGAGATGCAGGTTTGATTCCTGGGTCGAGAAGATCCCCTGGAGAAGGACATGGCAACCCATTCCAAAACTCTTGCCTGGAGAATCCCCATGGACGGAGGAGCCTGGCAGGCTACAGTCCACAGGGTCAGGAAAAGAGTTGGACACAACTTAGTGACAAACTTTCACTTTTTCAAGAGACACAACAGACTGTAGTGTACAGGGCAGGGAAAAGAGGAAAGAAACGAGACATAGGGGTGGCAGGCAGAAGCCAAATCATGGAAGTGTTTTCGGTTATAGCAAGGGGTTTATATTTTATCCAGTGGAAGGGGGAAACATTAAAAGGTTTTTAAAAGGAATAGGTCACGATTAGGTTTGCATTTTAGGAAGATCACTCTGGTGCTAGTGTTAGTATGAGAGAGAAGACAACAAGGCGGCAAGACCAACTAAGAGGCTATGGCAGTAGTTAGGGTCTGGGATGGTGAGCGGGAAGTAAAGATGGGCTTGGAGGGAAGGAGATGATTTAAAACACAATATATTAAAAGATATCAGGAAGTGGTAGAGACATGGCAGGATAAATGCCTGGTTTTAATGTTGGGTGATGTAGTATATGGTAAAGCCATTGAACAGTCTGGGGAATATAGCTTTATTAATAGGTTTGAGGATTAAGGTATCAACTCAATTTTCCATCCATCCAGTTGGTATTGAAAGAGGGACATCCAGGAGCAGATGTCTAGGAAGGTGGCTGATATATGGACTTTGAGCTCAAGGGAGAAGTCTGAGCTAAAGATACACATTTGAGAGTTGTTTGCCATAGAAAGAGTGACTAAACTGTGTGTATGTGTGTGTGAAGTTGCTTAGGGCAGACATGCGGAGTGACCAGAGAAGAGGTGCTGAGGACAGAGCCCTGGAGAACTCCAGCTCTTAATGAGAATCAGCAGGGACTGTCAGAGGACATAGGGCAAGAGCAAACCAGGAGCGCGTGCGGCCACAGAAATACAGGTAGCGTGCATTTTAAACGGAAAGGAATGGTGAACTGTGCCATGGAGAAAGAAGGTGAGATGAAGACCAGCAGATGATCACTGGATTTGTCCATGAAAATTTCCCCACTGATGTTGCTAGAATAATATCAGAAGGACTGAGGACTGAAAAATGAATGGAGGGTGGGAAAGTAGGGATATTGAAGTCAGGTTATTTATGTTGCTTATTTAAATCTGAGTTCTTGCTCCCAGATTGTAAGTTCCAGGGGTGCAGGGACATCAGTGATCTTGGTCAACATTATAACCGTAGTACTGAGCACAGAACTTAATAGCAGCCACTTAATAAATATTTGGTGAATGAGAAGAAAGAGCACAGTGGTAGATAAGGGGTATAGAGGATGATGGAAACTTTTTACTTTCTTTACTAAATGTGAGGAAAAATAGACAAGAGCTTGAAAAATACACATGAAGCAAGGTTTCAGAGAAAGTATAAAGAGATATACTTCTGCCATGAATATTACAATATAAATTGGGCGTTTCCTCTTGCTCTTTCTAGAAATCATCCCCCCACCAAAATGAACACAAGAAAAAAAAAAAAGAAAGAAAGAAAAAAAACTCCCACAAACTCCCAAGCAACAGTTTTGATGAAACTAAGGTACCAGTACAGGAGATGCAGGAGATGCGGGTTTGATCCCTGGGTCAGAAAGTTCTCCTGGAGAAGGGACATGGCAACCCACTCCAGGATTCTTGCCTGGGAAATTCCATGGACAGAGGAGCCTGGTGGGCTGTAGTCCATGGGGTCACAAAAGAGTTGGACATGACTGAGCAACTAACACTTTCATTTTTAAGGTACTATAAATTCCCTGGGCAATGGTAACAGAAAGGAGGAGAATTTATGAAAATGTAGAGACTGTAAGTCTCAAAAGAGCCAGCAAAGGTAAAGTGGGCATTCCTTGACATGCAGACCCTCAAACCCTCATTGCAGCAGGATGCATACCTAGGAGGCAGAGGTATTCCTGGACTTTGCTTTTAAGAATCAGAGCAAGCGGGACCGAGTAAGAAGTCATGCAGAAAGGCTGTTTATCGAGGAAAGAGAATTTGAAGTGTCAGCGATTTTTCGTGTATTTTTCGTGTATCACGACAATTCATTTTAAAACTTCATTTTCACTCCAAGAAGAAACATGTGCCTTCAGCAGTAACTTCTATTTTTTCCTCAGTCATCTTCTCCTCCAGCCCTAGGCAACCACTAATCGACTTTCTCTGTAGATTAGCTTATCCCTGGACATTTTATATAAAAATGAAGTCATACAATATGTGGTCTTTCATGACTGGTTTTTTTTCATTTACTGTTTCCAAGATTCATCCATGGTGTAGCGCTTGTCAGTATTCATTCCTTGTTTTTTTTTTCAATTTTCTGTTGTATGACCATATATTTCCATTCATCACTTGATGGATATTTGAGTTGCTTATGCTTTTGGGGTGTTATGAGTAATGCTGCTATGAACAGTGTGCAAATTTTTGTTATGTTTTCATCTCTCAGTGTATGTGTAGGAGTGGAATTGCTGGATCATATTCTGTGTTTAGTCTTTTAAGGAACTGCCAGACTCTTTTCCTACTAGCTGCACCATTTTACATTCTAACTACCAATAAGTGAAGGTTCTAATTTCTGTATATCCTTGGCAAAATATTACTTTCCACATGTTTGATTATAGTCACCCTAGTAGGTGTGAAATTGTATCTCACTGTGACTTTAATTTGTATTTTGCTGATGACCAATAGTATTGAGCATTTTTCATGTGTTTACTGGCCATTTGTTTATCTTTGGAGAAATGTCTAGTTAGATCCTTTGCTTGTTTAAAAACTGTGTTATTTGTCTTTTTACTATTTAGTTGTAGGTGTTCTGTATACAACCTATTAAGAGGTAGAAGTTTGTTATCAGATGTATAATTTGTAACTACTTTCTCCCTCTGGGTTTATTTTTAGTAAATAGTTTTAGCCACTGCAGAAAGCCTTTTGAAAAGAATGAAAGAGAATTGCTGGGATACCAGCTATATCTATGATCACTATGCAATTCTTATATGTGGCTTTAGGTTTAGAAAGAATGTAAAATGTCCTTGCTGCATAGGAAGTCAGTCATGAATTTCCTTCTGTTTCCCATTTGGTGGTAATACAAGAAGGGGATGAAATTTGTTTGCACCATGTGTTGCTCTTAATAGTCTACATTAGTCTGAGTGTATTTCCCCAAGTTTTGGAGTTGATTTAGGGCCACTCTGATGGAACAGCTAGACTTCATGCCTTAGATTCGAGAGGCATTGGAAAGAATTCTAGTACTGAATGTAAGTCCTTTCCAAAGTTCACCCTTAACTTACTTCCCTTTAAAGGAATTAAAAGTCTTGTTTACTCTGTTGCTTCAACTTATTCTTTTAGAGAAAATATATTTATCTCCAGTTATTTAAAATCAAGGTCCCCCAAACAAGCTTTATATATAGCTCTTTTTTGACATCATATGTTTTAGCAGTGCCAGCTGAAATGACTCTTCACCATTCACTTCTCATTACATGGGCCAAAGCAATTTGAGTTCCTTATGGAGATTTACATGCTAAAAATGTTGCCTGATATATGTAGGTATTCAGCTGCTTTTTAGTTTAACTCTGAGTACCAGGAACCAAGGAATATGGGAACTCAAGCTTAAGGATGGTTTCCTGCAGTTCCTCTTATGAATTATAGTAACACACTGGTAAATGTACGTTAAAATATGTAGTCTTTTATGCTTTTTTGTATTTTCCAAATGTTCTAGAATTAACATATATTATTTTATAATTCAATAAGTAATTATTTAAAAATTCAACCCTTTATTTATTATACCATTAGCATTTATTATTATAGAAAACATACAAAGTACATATGAGCAAAAAAGAGCAAAATAAGTGTCCCTCATCATTCTCCCATGCAGGGACGATCATTATTAGGACTTTAGTGTTATTAAACTTTGTGTGGTCTCTTCCAGAAAAATTAAGAAAAATTACTACAGGTTTGTAACCTTTTCTGCTAACAGTACATTTTGACTCTTTTTCTGTACAGTCAACACATTACAAGTATGGAGAAAACCTTCTAATCCATGACCTTATTTAACAAATTAACTTTATTAAATAGTCAGGGTAAGTTATTTAGTCTATTTTGTGCATGAAGAGATGGAGACGGAGAGAATTTAATTAACCTCCTTAACTGCTCAAACTAAAAAGTAACAAATGGAACTAATATCTGTATTTTGACTTGAAGTCTAGTGTTCTTTTCCCTCCTGCGCTGATTTAGGCTGGTGACACTCTAGATACTGAATCATCAAGGCAGGAAATGATAACAAATCTTAATTAAGGACATTCCTGAGTCAGAGTAAACAAAGAAATGTTGAATTGAATGATGTAGCCATGAAATTATGTTGCTGGTGAAAGAAATTTTGTGGGGGTTTTGATGCCTCATTAGTTGTTAATTAATTGCTACTATGTGAATACCTTAATTCTGTAAATATTTTATGAATAAAGAAGAAAATGATGTATAAACAAAGGAAAGGATGTTATTATCCAAAAAGTACACGGCAGGTTAGAGAAGTGAACTGAAGCTCTCAAGATGGTATGTAACACAGATAAAGGCAAAGTTCACCACTTGGGATCTCCCAGTCTCCAGTGTGTCTGTGGAACCCTTGCACCATGAGGGACATCAACTTGTCTCCATGCTAAGCTCAGTCATGGCAATGCCTTGATGGCTTTGTGGTAGCTGGTTGCTTCTGTATCTCTGTAGGCACTGACAATACGGATCCATTCTGCAGTGTTTCAACCTGCTCATGATGCTGCATGTACCAAGAGTGAGGTTGGCTACATTCTGTTCTTATGTATTTATCCTTCTTTGCACCTAGAAAGGCACTTACATTCATGTCATATTGTTTAAGACATAGCTCAGTGGCAAGTATGACTAAAGACGCACTAGTATGGTTAAGCCATTGGAAAATGCCAATGGGAGTCTTTAGCAGGAGAATATTATCTGAAACAGAGGTTGGCAAATTGTGACCTTCTGGTCAAACATTGCCTGCCCCCTGTTTCTGTAAGAGAACTCTTTTGTTGGCACAGAGCTGTGCACATTCTCTGACATAATGTCTGTAGCTGCATTTGTGCTCTGGTACTGAAGCTGAGTGACTGCACAGAGACTGGAGGGTTAGTAAAGCTGAAGACACCTACTCTCTGATCCTTCATGGAAAATGTTTGCCCATCCATGATCGAGAACAAAGGTGTGGAAAAGGGAGAAGAATCCAACTCCCATTTCAACTCCAGGCATTGCAATTTTTAAAGAGGTAAAGTCAGCGGAAGCGTGCGTGGAGGAAATTCACCATATGGGGTGGGAACTCAACATTAAGTCTCATTTAATATGATAGATTTAGAATTCTTTTTTAAAATATTCATTTCTTTGGCTGCATCAGGTGTGTAGTTGTGGTGCATGGGACCTTCCCTGTGTCATGTGGTATCTTTTGTTGCTGTGAGGGGGCTTAGTTGCTAGGAAGCATGTGGGATACTGGTTCTAGGACCAGGGAACAAACCTGCATCCCCTGCATTGCAGCGTGGATTCTTAGCCACTGGACCACCAGGGAAGTCCCAGATTGAGACGTTTCAAGTTAGAAAAGAGAAGCATTAAAGATGGGGAAGGGAGCTGAAGGAGAGTGGGAGATTCTTAGCTGAACTGAAGTGCTGAAAGAATGCCGAATGGAAGGATGTTGTGTCCTGAGTAGAACCACAGTGACTTCCAGGCAGACTATTTAGTGGACTTTCTAATGACGAAGAATTTAAAAATGTAACATACCAGCCTGAGAGGTCAGACTTCCTTGTCAGAATTTAAAGCGCTCATGGCTGGACTGGATGATGACACACTGGGGACATCCACAAGGAGATTCAGGAATAAGAATGGTCACTGTTTGGGGGATGTTTTACTGCCTATCATCATTGCTTTATATACGTCACCTTTAATCATCATAAATAACCTTGTATTATTATGAACCTCACTTGGTGGATGAGGAAACAATTTAGAGAGTAAAGCATTTGCTCAAACTCAAAATGCTGGTAAATGTCAGATCCATAGTCAGATAGGTTGGTCAATGTATTCTTTAAATACAATACATTTTTCGTAGATATTTTTGGAGATATCTTCAAAAACAGAAAAGGAAAAAGAAAAATAATTATTAACAGCTGTCAGTTCCAGGTTGTGAAAACATCTGTGATAATTATCTCTAAGCTAGTTATATTAGTTATACAATTATAGCTTTATCATTTTAAATACCTTTTAAAATGATATAATTAATATATATCATGAAATTTTATAATTTCAATAATATTTGAGGACATAACCTTTTCAACTACTAGGATCTCTATTTTCCTTCTACCTATTGTAACTAATATTCTTAGGTTCTCCCTGAGGCTCTCTGGTCACAAACTGATTTGCAGGGTCTAAAATATGTACATATTGATTATTTTCATTGACAAGTTTATCATCCAACCCATTGCTTTCCTCTGCTTGTTCCTGGTACTCTTTGCATCACCCTGCTCTAATGGATTCAGTAAAAAGAATAAGATTTTACATTATTAAACAAGGCCTTCTCTTGTAGTTATACATTTCATTTAGGGTGCCTGTAAAATTGGAAATGACCACTTCAGCCTTTTTTTTTTTTTTTGCTTTTTTGGATTATGTCATGTAGCATGTGGGATCTTAGTTTCCTGACCAGGGATTAAACCCCGGCCCCCTGCAGTGGAGGCACAGAGTCTTAACCACCAGACCACCAGAAGTCCAACATTTTGCATCATAATTTCGTTTTATGTTTTTCTCTCTTCCTTTCCTCATTTTGCTTTCCATTTTTCATCTTGAAATGGTTGTATAAGCTGTGCTTGACTGGTGGTCAACATACCTGACGGAAGTTGTTAATGTTTGCTCAACCCATTTCCTTCCATCTTCTCTGCAATCTTGCCAAACTAAGTTCTCCAGACACACAGTGATTCTGGTTAATGTCTCTGCCTTAATGATATGGGAAATGAGAGTTTGCTGCTTTTCCCACGATGAACAGAGCAATCCCAAAAGAGAACTCAAAGTTATGGGTCATTTTCTTAACCAAAATGCTGATCAGATTAAACTGGTTGTTTCAGTGACTTTTGCTCTTCTTGCGGATGGGGAATTGTGCCTCCTGCTGGGTAATGACTCCCTCCCCCCATAATGTGTTCATGGGGGTCTCATGGGTGAGGGGTTCACACATGCCTTCCCAGACAAATGGCAGCCTCAGTTTTTCTTTCCTTCTACCCTGCTGCCCTTATTCTGGGATTCTGCTGGGTCCCTCAAACATCCCACTGTACCAGCCAATTCTGCTGGCTTCTTTGGTTACAACCCTGAGTGCCACTGCTGATGAAAGGAAGTCTGTGAGATGCCAGGCTCAGGGGCACAGTGGGGTGGCACTGACCCCTGTCTGTGCCCTCTCTATTGAAGTGACACCAAAGCCGCTTATGCCCAATACCCCTCAGAGATTTTGGCGAAGCCGTTTGTATTAGTTTGTGAGGGCTGATGTAACAAATCCCACAACCTGGGTGGCTTTAACAACAGAAACTTCCTGTCTCATTGTTCTGAAATCAAGGTGTTGACAGGATTATTTCTGCTGAGGACTGTGAGCGAGAATCTGTTCTGTGCCTCGCTGCTAGCTTCTGGTAGTTTGCTGGCAATTTGGGGTGCTCCTTGGCTTCTGAAGTCTCACCCTCATTCCTGTCTATGTGTTCACACGGTGTTCTGTGTGTGTGTGTGTGTCTCTGTGTTTGTATCCCCCCTTTTCATAAGGACACTGTTCATATCAGATTAGAGCCCACCCTACTCCAGCAGGACTGCATCTTAACTCCATTTTGTTCAGTCGCTAAGACTCTTTGTGACTCCGTGGACTCCAGCACACCGGGCTCCCCCGTCCTTCACTCTCTCCCAAAGTTTGCTCGGACTCGCATCCGCTGAGTCGATGATGCCATCCAGCCATCTCATCCTCTGTTGTCCCCCTTCTCCTCGTGCCTTCAATCGTTCCCAGCATCAAGGTCTTTTCCAGTGAGTCAGCTCTTCGCAGCAGGCGGCCAAAGTATTGGAGTTTCAGCATCAGTCCTTCAGTGAATATTCAGGGTTGGTTTTCTTTATGAATTACATTTACAAGACCTGGTTTCTAAATTCTGAGACACTGACCGTTAAGATTTGACCATGAAGGATACAATTTGGCCCATAACACAATCCTTGAAGGTTTTCTGAGTTTTTTTTTTTTTTTTTTTTTCTTCATAAGAATTGAAAGAGACCCTTTGGTCATAGGATTATGACCAAAGTCAGGTGAATATGATACCACAGATGAATCACTTTGTGAATGGATAAGTGCTCTCCAGATGGTAGCTATTACTAAGGGGTAATGCTGATATGTTTGCTCATAGGCGCTATAGGCTCCCATCAGGAGATCAATGAGGAGAAACACTAAAGAAAACTCCTCAAGCCTTCCATCCTCTCATCATAGCTAGAAAGACAGGGATGGTCATTACATTTTCTCCCTGTTGGAAACTGTTGATCTTATAAGGATACTGGTAACAAAGTAAAAGACATGACTAGCACTCACTTTCCTTCCAATGTGAGGACTGATTACTACCTTGCCCCCCCAAAAATGAACTATAGCAGCCTCTGAATCCAACATTTTTGAAATACTTAGTATTTGACTTATTGTGAAATCCTTGCAGAGTGGGAGCAGAGTCACAGAATTCGGAAGGAGAATCAGAGATCCTGTATTTGGACTGGATTGGTTTCAGCACTTTTGATGTTGTTCCCTTGATGAGCACAGGGGCCTGAGATCCCACACCTCATGAAAGAGCTTTTTGTTTGTTTTACTCTTCTTTTTTCATGATTCCTCCCAGTGCAGTGCCCTCTAAAGTCAGTGGGCTTTCTCTGAGTGCTATTGATCAGTTTTGCTTTTCTTCTATGTTTTTGCTAGTTTGCATGTCGTTCATTATATTTTAATGCTTTATTTACTTGGCCATTTATTCCACTGACCTAGAGAACCTTTTGAAGCTGAGGCATGTGTACTGCTCACATTCGTATCTAGAACAGTGGTTCTTAGACTTTAGGGGGCATCAGAATCACCTGGAGGACTTGTTTATCCACACATTCTTGGCCCATCCCAGAGTTTCTGGTTCAGGAGGTGTGGCTTAGGGCTGAAGATTTGTAGTTCTTCTAAGTTCCCAGGTGTTGCTGATGCTGCTGGCCTGGTGAGGGAGGCGGGGGAGGGGTGCTGGTCACATTTCGAGAACCAGTGATGGAGAGCAGTTGCTGGCAATAAGTGCACAATGATTATTTCTGGATGCATGAATTCATGATTGAAGGTGAGGAACGTTATCTTGTATATGATACTAGAAGGAGATGGCTTATCTGCCCCTTTTGCTTTCCTAGAGTGATGAGAATAAAATGAAGGCACTCTGAAAGCTCTACACCTTTGGCAGGTCCTGTCAATGCCTATTCCTCAGTCCTGAGGCTGTTGTGGGAGTGAGTTCAGGGTTTCCTGAACGTGGTAACAGAGGAGACAAACCTTGAGTTTCTCTATTTACCGTTTTGGGGCAAAAATTGTCAAAAACTCTGTACTTCCTACTTCAAAGAGAGTTGCAGAAGCTGATTTTCTGTTATCTTCCACTGACACAAGGCTTTAAGTCCAGTTTAGCTCTTTTAAGTGGAGAACTGACTTCTTATATATTTTTCTAGCTTAACCAAATCAATCATAAATTAATATAACCATAAGCCAAGAAAAATAAATTAGTAATTGGTTGAAAAAACTTTAACCTATTTGCTTAAATGCAAATTAAATTAAAATTACATTCATGCAATCATGTGTTCCATAAAGATGTCTGTGAAAGCTTCTGATTGATTTCACAGAAAATAGAAATATGGCCTGTTTCAAACAAGTTATTAAATAGATATTGATTGCTGTAATGATAACACTGTTGTGTTAGCAATTCATTTGCAGCACCTACAGCACATGTTTCCTTGAGTCTGGGTTGAGTTCATACCTGTTTTCTAAATCACTTGAAAACTGAGACGGTTGAAAATGGATTAGCTGCGAAGGAAGGAGTGTGGAGGCAGCAGGAAACCTAATGGAATTATGGAGAAAGAAACCATAGAAGTCATTGATTCCTTCTTTTTTTTTTTCTTTTTGGCCTTGCCTCATGGCATGAGGAATCTTACTTCCCTGATCAGAGATCGAACCTGGGTCCTGGCAGTTGGTTAGTTGTTGACAGTGAATTGGTGGTAGAAAAGGGGAAGAAGTTAATGGGAAAAAAGAGGGGGATCAAAACTTTAAGAGAAAGAACTTCTTAATCAAAGTCAAGAAGAGTAAACTTGGAATCTCAAGTGTAAGGGAGAGTCTTAGAATGAAGGTGCTCCACTTCTGAGTCAGGAGGAAGTGAAGGTCAGCAAGGAAGATGGTGACAGTTTTATCTTGTCAAAGTTTAGAGGCCTCATCTAAGCCTCATTTTATGGCGGAGGAAACAGAAGTCCAGAGAGGTGCAGTGACCTGTCTAAGCTCACCTTGCACAAGGTCAGTCCAGGTCTGGTGACAGTTTGTAGTTGTCCAGCTTCACCACTCCATCCGCCTTCTCTCATTTCCACTTCCCAACAACCACACTTTTGTTTGCTTAGCACATTAAGCAGTTGTTTACTAGACATTGTTGATGGTTGTGGAAAAGAAAAAGGATGAGGAAAAAGTAGTAAAAGTAAATTCAATTTAGATGAGAAACAATTTAAGTGCTTAATTGGTTGAAAATAAATCAAGAACAGGTGGTGCTCTAGTCTGTTAGGCATCTTCAAATGAAAGTCTGGATGTTATTTTGCATTCAAAATGAAAAATGAAGGAGCCTTTGAGTGTAAAGATACATCACAACATGCAAGGTATGGAGATTATATGAAGAAATCCAATTTGGACTGGAGAGAACATTGAAGTAGATTCCAGTTGCCCAGCTGCTATTTGCTGTACATAGACTCATGTAGATTGCATCAGTGTTAGTAGTCAGGATTCCATATGGTTGCAAAATGGTGGCATGTTTGGTCTCATCCAGCAAAACAATGACTCAGTAGAAAGAATATACCAGATATCAGGAAAGCTGGGTCTCAGTCCTGGTTCTGTCCCTAACCTGGGGACTCTGCATAAGTTACATGATTTTTCTGGGTTTTAGTTTCCTTGTCAAACATGGCCATATGAATGCTTGTTTTTCTTGCCTCCGAGTAACGAGGCCAAGTGAGATCATGTTTTTTTTTTTTTAAATGAAAAAAAGATGTTTTAAATTCCATGAACTTCCAAAGAAATGGAGCCCCTGAAAGGAGAGATGGCAATCTGCTAATGATTCTTCCATACAGGAAAGCACACTGATGAACTTCAGAAATACAAAAGTGAGTTTGGCACAGTTTGGGAACACAGGATGTAAAGAGCAAAACTGCACAGCATAACTGGGTATGAACACACAATTGGACTGTTTAGAGGCAATCAGGGAGAGAGGTGGTTCAGTTCAGTTCAGTCGGTCAGTCGTGTCTGACTCTTTGCGACCCCATGAATCGCAGCACGCCAGGCCTCCCTGTCCATCACCATCTCCCAGAGTTCACTCAAACTCACGTCCATCGAGTCAGTGATGCCATCCAGCCATCTCATCCTTGATCGTCCCCTTCTCCTCCTGCCCCCAATCCCTCCCAGCATCAGAGTCTTTTCCAATGAGTCAACTCTTCACATGAGGTGGCCAAAGTACTGAAGTTTCAGCTTTAGCACCATTCCTTCCAAAGAAATCCCAAGGTTGATCTCCTTCAGAATGGACTGGTTGGATCTCCTTGCAGTCCAAGGGACTCTCAAGAGTCTTCTCCAACACCACAGTTCAAAAGCATCAATTCTTCAGCGCTCAGCCTTCTTCACAGTCCAACTCTCACATCCATACATGACCACAGGAAAAACCATAGCCTTGACTAGATGGACCTTAGTCAGCAAAGTAATGTCTCTGCTTTTGAATATGCTATCTAGGTTGGTCATAACTTTTCTTCCAAGGAGTAAGCGTCTTTTATAGAGAGAAATAGGAAGGAAAGGGAAAAGGGATAATTAGCCAGAAGGCAAAAGGTCCAGAGATATATTGAAAGTGGGCACCTGATAGAATTTTCAAGAATAGTGCTATGTGACACGCAGTACAAAGTTGTTGGTCTGCAGTGCAGCAGTATAATCCTCCACCTATGACCTTCAGTTAAAATTTTTCAAAACACAAGAGCTCGAAATGAAGGTTGGAAGGGGCTAGGTTGGGGACAGTCTAGGAGGAGGGAAAAAAAAAATTTAAAAAGTACAAAAAGCAGAGAACAAATTTCAGTATAATTTGAAGTAGAAATGAACATAGAACAAAAGTTTCCCCCCAGAACATAAAGAGGTCTTGGGTAGGCATTCCAGAGAGTACAGAATAGGAGGCTGGACCAGTTTTATGGACCTTAAGGGACAGAATGACCTAAGATGATATGCAGATAAGGAACATAAAAGACCTGGGGAGAAAGCAACAACAATATAAGTTCTTAGCATGCTCTGAGGAGTCAGGACAAATATCTAGATAATTCAAAATAAACTGAAAAATCCAAGCCTCTATGCTTCTATTATGTAGCTGCTTTAGAAAAAAGTTTAGCTTCTAACTTTCTGTCTTAAACTCTGTCAAGAAACAAACTTGCAGGGCCTGTAAGGCAACCAAACATGCACCTTCTCTTTCTTGGTGTCAAAAAAGACAACAAATTTGAAGTGACTCTGATATTCATGACTATGAGGGTAAATTCAAGCTTTTAAATTCAGTTTTCAGTGTTTTCTGGTTCTCAGCATCTGCAAACTGGGCTGGTGTTTTAATCCTGGAGTCACAGTTGGAGTTTAATTTGCACATCCAACTTAGAGAATTTCAAGGTTTCCAAGGCTGTTCTTGAGGTTTGATTGTCATCTAGTCTCTAGTGCTTGAGCGAGAGGGTGGAAAAGATAGGGAACTGGAGACCTGTGTTTTGTCTTCCTTCTTTTGAACACTGCTGGAAGCAGCTAAAGCTTTCTCCATAATAACTTTCATCCTTGATCCTTAAAATGTGGTCTGAGGACCAGCAGTATCAACATTATCTAGGAGCTTGTTAGAAAAGCAGCATCTCAGTACTCCACCTGAGACCCACGGAATTGAAACTTGCATAGTAGCAGGATCCTCAAGTGAGATTCTTATGGACATAATGTTTGAGAAGCACTCATCTAGGAAGTGTTATAATACAAATCCATTTGTTAGGTGATGGGGAGTCAGCCAGTGAGGAAGGAAAAGGACAGTACTGCTGCTATTAGACATTTCCTGAGGATTTTAGCTGTGAATTCAAAGTGAATTATGCAGTTTAGGAATAGAGAAGGGGCAGGAGGGACTTGACTACACTTGTGACCCTATAATGGCTTGCTAAAAGCCCAAGTTGGTTTCTCAGTAAGCTCCTCACTGAATAGAGACTAGTGATTCCTTACCAGGAAGCCAGGTGTAGCTTATGTTCCCATTACTTGATATTCCCATTGTTGTTGTTTAGTCAGTAAGTGGTGTCTGACTCTTTGCAATCCCTTGGAGTGTAGTCCATGAGGCTTTTCTGGCCGTGGGATTTCCCAGGCAAGAATACTGGAGTGGGTTGACATTTCCTTCTGACCTAGGGATCAAACCCATGTCTCCTGCATTGGCAGGTGGATTCTTTACTACTGAGCCACCTGGGAAGCCTGATAATCCCATTACTCAGGATTTTAAAGTTAACAGATTTTGAGAAGTAGTTTAGTTATTATGTTCCTAATGAAGGGTTGAGAAAAAACAGTAACATTAATTTCTGAGGTTAAAGAAAAGTGTAAGTCACTCAGTTGTGTCCAACTCTTTGTGTCTCCATGGACTATACAGTCCATGAAATTCTCCAGGCCAGAACACTGGAGTGGGTAGCTGTTCCCTCCTCCAGGGGATCTTCCCGACCCAGGGATCGAACCCAGGGTCGGGAAGATCCCCTGGAGAAGGAAATGGCAACCCACTCCAGCATCCTTGCCTGGAAAGTTCCATGGACAGAGGAGTCTGGTGGGCTATAGTCCATGGGGTTGCAAAGAATTGGACACAACTGAGTGACTAACACATACACAAAGTGTCTGTATTTCCTTTGTATGATCTTAAAACCCTTGGTAGAGTGGGATCCTGGCAAAAATGAGCACTCAATAAACATCATTAGCAGTGATTTGCATGATTTGCACCAGAGTGGCAATATTGTTAATGGTGCTCATTTCCACAAATGTTCTGCTTCCCATGTTAACTTTTGTATATCCAGCAACCAGAAACCTATACTGCTGAGTGTACAGAATATTGGACTCAAGTTAAGTGTGATTAGATATTGATTTCTGAGCCCCACAAATATTTAACAATGCAAAAGCTCTTGGGTCATTGTGTGGCTGATCAGAATTCCAACAGTCACAATTTGTGGAAAAATTCTAGAGTGGCCACACAACGCCCGTGCTGTGGATTTGCCCTTTTGTGTGGCTCTGATCTGTGTCCTGGTCCACTGATTGTCCTTTTTACCTTGTCTTTGCCAACATAACTTTTTGGCCATCAAGGGAACTACGCAGAGAAGAGATACTTGGTG
Organism: Neotragus moschatus; assembly: GCA_006410615.1. NCBI lineage: Eukaryota > Metazoa > Chordata > Mammalia > Artiodactyla > Bovidae > Neotragus > Neotragus moschatus. Next base: position 776,362 of record SJYA01000750.1, read on the forward strand.
CAAACTCGTCCAGACTACTGGCAAAAAAACAACAACTCAGACTTAGAGGTGATGAGCTTGCAGTGAAGGATAGCATAATATTACTGTTTTATATTTGTATTGTATATAATACTGCTTTTTTATTTTCTGTGGGAGTTGCTATTGAAGAACTATGAAAAATATCCATTTAAAGCTCAAATATATAGCGTTGAGAATAAGAGCTAATCTGTTCACAAATTGTGGAAGATTAAAGATGGCCGTATTTTTGACATTCCTCATTTGAGATACAGAGTCTGTGTCCTCTTCCATTACATCTGGGCAGGCTCTGTATCTGCTTTAATCAACAGAATATCGTCAAGGCCTGGCCATGACTCATTTAATGACTGTGAAGTTGCTCTGGTGCTGTGCCAGAGGAACTAGCTGGAAGTCCTCACTCTGGGACTTGCTGGAAACATGCCTTCTGGTGTGCCTGGAGAAGCCTCAGATGTGTGTGGGGGCGGGGGTGGTACTCTTCAGAGTTTGCTGTGAACCAACCTAAAGGAATGCCAGGGGAGCTGCTTGCTGCTAAGTGCTGCTGGCTGCCTCGAACTGCAGAGCCAGGAGCTACAGAAGCCACCAGGTGACAGGAGTGCCCCTTCCTTCTCCAGCATCTCTACTGGCAAAGCACTCCACTGACAAAGCGTAACAAAGAAACTACACAGCTGAGAGGCAATACACTGATCATTGTTACAGTTTAAAAAGCACAACAGAATATAGTGGAAATGCTATTTGCCAGTTTCTGGACCCAGACTTTGAGGGATTGGCAGTTTCTACTTTCTGTCTTTGGAATCTGGTCATCATACTGTGAGAAAGCCCAGTCACAGAGGCTACATGTAGACATTCCAGTCAAAGGTCTAGCTGAGCTCCCAGCTAGTGACCATGTGAGTATTCCACCCTGAATGTCCAGGCCAATTGAGTCTTCAGATGACTCCGGCCACTGTCTGACCACAACTATGTGAGAGAACCTAGGGAGAATCAGCCAGCTGAGCCAGATAGCCCTTGGAACTGTGAGAAAGAATGATAAATTGCTTCAAGTCACTTCATTTTCGACTCATTTGTTATGCAGCAATAGATAAGTAGAATACAAGTTACTCTATTTACTGCTAGTAGGAGGCCAGTCTAAAGCTATGTTATTCCATTTTTATTCTTTAAGACATGATCCCAAGCCTTACACTTGGAAGGTTCCCTGAGGCTCATTGCAAACATTTAGCCCACTTAAGCTTGCAATATCATGCCTTCTAAAGCTCAAACTTAGAAAGGTGGCTTTTCATTCAGGAAAAGCTCATGCTTGTTTTATTGAATTGTCAGAGACTACCACAATGGTGAGACCGTCAGGTGTACCTAGTTCTGTTCTCAAACATGTATCGGAAAGCAGCATTATGCATACTCTGTGAGCCTGTCCACTTATGATTCACGTGGCCTGTTCTTCATTTAGCTCCTTCAAGTGGGAGCTCTTCTGGCAGGGAGTCCACCAGAGCACCAAATAATGTCCATAAATGTCCTGGGTTATTGCCTTTCATTTGATACATGGAAACTCCCAAAGGTTGATGATTATGTTGAAATCAGTATTCTATTTTGGCCTCCTTTCCTGTATTTTATCTGTGGAACATGGTGTCAATTCATGAGTCATGACACCCTGGGAGTTGGGATTCTTTCAAAGTTTTGGTACAAACTTCCAAGGGCAAATACCAGTCTCCATGTCTCCATTCTAGCTCAGGATTCTCAGCCTTGGCTGCACATAACAGTCACCTGGGAAGTATTCAAAAAAGTAAAACTATTCATGGCTGGTCTTACCTTGGGTTAATCAAATCAAAATATTCAGGGGAGGGAAACCAGCATGCTATTTTAAAAATTCTTCTGTAGTGATTCATAGATGCAGGGAAGGGTAAGGACATCTAGCCTGATTATTCACTTGGCTCCTTATTTGTGGTGGAGAGAAGCGTACTGCATTTCCCAGTAATGTATCTGTATGTCCAATTCTTACATTTTCTTTAAGGCCCAGCTCAAATACTATTTTCTACCTGAGGCTACAAAGTCCCACAATTGACATCACTTCTTTTTCTTTTGAGTTGGTGTTATTTTATTTTGAACTGTGTTTTCTACCTATTGTATGCTTTATTATCACTTTTGCTTCTCCTTATACTCATGGTATGTCTCTGACATATATATATATACACACACACATATATGTATACACAGTGGGAACTCAATAAACATTTATTAAATTAAGACATACATGGATTTTGAGAAAGTCGTCCTGCTTCCTAGGAACACCAGGTTTGCTTCTGTGTTGATGGAGATGGAGGCGCCTTCATATGGCCTCAGTCTACCCTCCTCAATTAGAACTGCTTCGTAGCCACCCTGCCCCCACCCCACCCCCAGCTCCCAGCCATGGCAGACCCAAGCTGCCTTTGGTGTTGGATCTCTATCTCTGGTTGCTCCCTCTCCCCATCTTTCCTCTTGTTACTCTTCAGTTAAGTTTTTTGTTTCTTATTTAAATGACCCTTCTTTACAAAGGTCTAAATACTTTCTTAGTAGGCAGGGATGGTCATCAGAGGGAAGATGAATATTCCACAGTCTGCTGTGAAACGAAAACCTTTTGAAAGTACCAAGACTGATAGGGCTGCCTGCTTATCTCCCTCCTGGCAAAGGACTAGCTATTTACTGAGCTAAAATGATAAATATTCCAAGAGCAAGCTCTAAAGTCACCAGGCCCCACAGTACTCTTTGTAGAGTCTCTGTGGTATCTATACTGATGAAGCCACTAGATGTAAATCTTAGCCAGTAAAAGAGACAGTGGATAATTGTTTTGGGTTTTAGGGCCTCTGCTGAAATGTAACTGATTTTCAAGTTCCCAGTAATCTTGACTTCAAAGAGATGGATCAGTGTGGTCCCTTTTCACTTTTTTTGTATGTAGCATTTTTTCCCCGTCCTGCTATTTACTCATTGATTTTTTACTTTTGCTCTGAAACACAAGTCATCTTATTTTTTCCTTTAGAATTCATAATTTTAAGAGGTTACTAGAAAAGTCCTCCAATTCACTTGTAATTGAAGAGTTCTCCTTTGAAGTTCAAATCTTTCTTAGCTCTAATTTGAAAGGGAGTTATGCTTCTGTGATGGACTCATGACATTTCTTATTTGGGATATAAAAGGTCAGATTTTAATGCCTTCTTGTGATATATGCATCTGGCTCAAGATCAGGCAGTTCTGAATGATGAAATTTAATTGTAATTTAGTAAGCGGTAAGAGATAAGAAATTATGACTTTGCTGTAATGCCCGAGCTATACACCAGTTCTTTAGTATCCTGCATGGTGGTTTGTGGGTTATAAGCTGCAACTACAGGAAGCTTGTCAGGGACGCAGTGATGATACTCTGAGTAAAAGCAAAAACTCATCTCAGCTCGAGTTCCAGTGGTTAACTGACATCCTGCCTTAGAAAAACAAAGACAATTGCCAAGGTATAAGTCCTCATCTTCTGAGCATTCTGGAAATCCAGATGGATATTTACCTAGTATCTCTCATTTTGTTCAATTGCCTCAAACTTCTTACATTTTTACTTCCCTTTTCCCCAGTAAAAGTTCCTGAGTATACAAAGGTGCCTACCCATTTCCTTCCTTTGTCATGTAAAAAAAGGGCCGCTTAAAATCAAGTTAACTGAATGAGGATTCTCCCTTCCCAAACTAAGAAAATCTTTTCTCTCTTATCTGTTTTAAATGAATCAAAGAATTGATCCAATTAATAGATAGGAGTTAGTCCTATATTTATTAAGAACAGAGATAATGTGATGGGGTAGAAAAAGTACTGGGACTGGACTTAAGCCTACAAACAGTCCTTATTAGAACTTAGACTTTCTGAACTTCAGCTTTCTCACCTGAAAATTACCTGTTCAGTTCCGTCTCTCAGTCGTGTCTGACACTTTGTGACCCTCTGTATTGTGGCACAACAGGCTTCCTGATCCATCACCAACTCTCAGAGCTTACTCAAACTCATGTCCATAGAGTTGGTGATGCCATCCAACCACCTCATCCTCTATCATCCTCTTCTCCTCCCACCTTCAATCTTTCCCAGTATCAGGGTCTTTTCAGATGAGTTAGTTTTTTACATCAGGTGGCCAAATTATTGGAGTTTCAGCTTCAGCATCAGTCCTTCCAATGAATATTCAGGACTGATTTCCTTTAGGATGGACTGGTCGGATCTCCTTGCAGTCCAAGGGACTCTCAAGAGTCTTCTCCAACACCACAGTTCAAAAGCATCAGTTCTTCGGTGCTCAGCTTTCTTTATAGTCCTACTCTCACATCCATACGTGATTATTGCAAACACCATAGCTTTGACTAGACGGACCTTTGTCGGGCAAAATATCTCTGCTTTTTAATACACTCTTTAGATTCATCATGGAGAAGGAAATGGCGACTACTCCAGTATTCTTGCCTGGAGAATCCCAGGGACAGAGGAGCCTGGTGGGCTGCCATCTCTGGGGTCACACAGAGTCAGACACAACTGATGTGACTTAGGAGCAGCAGCTACATTCATCATAGCTTTTCTTCTAAGGAGTAAGCGTCTTTTAATTTCATGGCTGCAGTCACCATCTGCAGTGATTTTGGAGCTCCCCCTCCCAAAAAATAAAGTCTGTCACTGTTTCTACTGTTTCCTCATCTATTTGCCATTAAGTTACGGGACCGGATGCCATGACCTTCGTTTTCTGAATGTTGAGTTTTAAGCCAAGTCTTTCACTCTCCTCTTTCACTTTCATCAAGAGGCTCTTCAGTTCTTCTTTCCTTTTTGCCATTAAGGTGGTATCATCTGCATATCTGAGGTTATTGATATTTCTCCTAGCAATCTTGATTCCAGCTTGTGCTTCATCCATCCCAGCATTTCTCATGATGTACTCTGCATAGAAGTTAAATAAGCAGGGTGACAATATGCAACCTTGATGTACTCCTTTCCTGATTTGGAACCAATCTGTTGCTCCATGTCCGGTTCTAACTGTTGCTTCTTGACCTGCATACAGATTTCACAGGAGGCATGTTAGGTGGTCTGGTATTCCCATCTCTTGAAGATTTTTCCACAGTCTGTTGTGATCCACAGAGTCAAAGGTTTTGGTGTAGTCAATGAAGCAGAAGTAGATGTTTTTATGGAACTCTTGCTTTTTCAGTGATCCAGTGGATGCTGGCAATTTATTCTCGTTCCTCTGCCTTTTCTAAAACCAGCTTGAACATCTGGAAGTTCATGGTTCATGTACTGCTGAGGGCTGGCTTGCAGAATTTTGAGCATTACTTTACTAGCATGTGAGATGAGTGCAATTGTGCAATAGTTTGAGCATTCTTTGGCATTACCTTTCTTTGGGATTGGAATGAAAACTGCCCATTTCCAGTCCTGTGGCCACTGCTGAGTTTTCCAAATTTGCTGGCGTATTGAATGCAGCACTTTCACCGCATCATCTTTTAGGATTTGAAATAACTCAACTGGAATTCCATCACCTCCACTAGCTTTGTTGGTAGTGATGCTTCCTAAGGCCCACTTGACTTCACATTCCAGGATGTCTGGCTCTAGGTGAGTGATCACACCATCGTGATTATCTGGGTCATGATGATCTTTTTTGTATAGTTCTCCTGTGTATCCTTGCCACCTCTTCTTAATATCTTCTGCTTCTGTTAGATCCATACCATTTCTGTCCTTTATCGAGCCCATCTTTGCATGAAATGTTCCCTTGTTATCTCTACTTTTCTTGAAGAGATCTCTAGTCTTCCCCATTCTATTGTTTTCCTCTATTTCTTTGCATTGATCACTGAGAAAGGCTTTCTTATCTCTCCTTGCTATTCTTTGGAATTCTGCATTCAAATGGACATATCTTTCCTCTTCTCCTTTGCCTTCTCAAAATTACCTGTTAGTTTCAGTTTTTTTCTGTACTAGTAAATTGCTTGGAGGTTTAGATAAAACAGTCATCTCTTTGGAATTGTCATATTATCCTATGTTTTGGGCCATGCTAATCCACTGCTCATGTTACCTGATATGCCCTCTTGTAGCGAATTCTTTTCTTGTGTTGTTTTAATCTGTGCTTGTAGGTTTAGCCCCAGCTGGGATTATTATCATAATGTATGAGTCAGATGTGCCTGGTTTGTGGGAGTATATTTACAGAGAGGTTTTATATTTGTCCTGGATGGGTGTCCCCAGGGTTTTGCTTGTCCAGGGTGAATTTTCAGTTATTTGTTAGTTTGAGATTCCAGCCCCATGTGGATAGTATTCATCTGGACTCCATATCTAGATGTGGCACAAACTAGGACCTATAGGCCCCACAGATTTGATGCTTCTTTGCTTCTTACCCAGCCCCCTTGGGAAGCTCTATCCTTCCCTTTCCACAAAGCAGGGAGGGCTTGTGTAGAAGTTTTAGCATCACACTTCATGCGGACAGATTATCATCTCATTACCATCTCCGGTGATCATTGGGATTTTATGAGTTTGGTCCCTCTTTTTTAGGGCCTGTAACCAAGTCTGCTATCCTCCAGGGTTCTGCTACANTCCTTCCCTTTCCACAAAGCAGGGAGGGCTTGTGTAGAAGTTTTAGCATCACACTTCATGCGGACAGATTATCATCTCATTACCATCTCCGGTGATCATTGGGATTTTATGAGTTTGGTCCCTCTTTTTTAGGGCCTGTAACCAAGTCTGCTATCCTCCAGGGTTCTGCTACACTCTCTCGAGTAGTATGAGTTTCTATGTAGTGTTTTGGGAGCCAGAAAACTCCCCTGTCTGTCTTTTGAGTTTGACTTAAAAAAACGTTATAGTTTATCCAGCATCTCTGTTTTGTGAAGGGAAAAAGGATTGAGTTCAGTTTGCAGCATTGCTGAAACTAAAAATCAAATGTGTATTTTTCATGAGCATTTTCCCTTGGTTCACTGCTTTATTTCATAAAGGCGCCCCTGTTCACTAGTGGAAGCATTGCTGCCCAGATGCTGATGTGCAGAGGAATCCCCCTGGGGATCTTGTTGAAATGCAGATTCTGATCCCTGTAGGCCTATGGTCCAGATGAGACTCTGCATTTCTACCAAGCTCCCAGGTGATGCTGAGGCTCCTGACCACGCTCTGGGGAGTGAGGATTTGAGAGAGACAAGTAATGACTTCTTCCCAATTGCTAATTTATCGGTTGCTGGAATTCATTTGTTCTGGCTGCTGGATAAAATTGCCACTCAATTGGTCTGATCTTTGTAGATGAAATTTTGCATTGAAAGCAGTTTGAAAATTGTAAAGAGCTACAAAATATTTCTCCTTTTGGGAAAAAGAATCCATAAATTCAAAATGGAATTAAATTTAATTGACCTTTAATGTCCTTGAAAATACCCAGAAGCCCCAATTTATTCTACCTCCTGATTTTCTTTTTATTAAACCTATTTTTCCTCAAGCTGAAATTCTGGGCAAATTAATAAAAGAATTAACTTCCTATAATTCAATTTAAATTTTCTTTTTTTAATTACTTATATTGTTAATATTGACTTCTTTTTTGTTATAATTGTATTATTTTGTATGCTTTAGCCTGAGAACTTATTCATTATGGTTGATATTGATACTACAGGGTGGAATATTTGAGTTCCAAATAATTGGTATATCAGGTGAATCTTTAGAATATGAGATTATTTGTATCATCAAAGATTCCCAAGAAGTTACAAATTCTGTTGCTCATATGTAGGATGGGAAGCCTTTCCCAAACTTTCTCCTTGTACCCCCAAACTTAAAAAAAGCAAATCAAAGGTTGATTGGCATCCTGGCATGGCTAACTTTTGCTGCTACTGCTGCTAAGTCACTTCAGTCGTGTCCGACTCCATGTGACCCCAGAGACGGCAGCCCACCAGGCTCCCTCGTCCCTGGTTTTCTCCAGGCAAGAACACTGGCGTGAGTTGCCATTTCCTTCTCCAATGCATGAAGGCAAAAAGAGAAAGTGAAGTTGCTCAGTCGTGTCTGATTCTTAGGGACCCCATGGACTGCAGCCTACCAGGCTCCTCCTTCCATGGGATTTTCCAGGCAAGAGTACTGGAGTGGGATTGCTATTTACATCTTAATTTTATGGCCTTAATTTAATGGACTAAAACTGGTGTGGCCTTTAGAATTAATCAGGGGTGTCGAGTAAGGTGTGATACAAGTTGGTTTTCCCCTTGTGGACTTGTAGAATGCTGTGTGTGACCTTATAACTGCGGGTTGTGGTGAGAAGGTGGCGCTGTGGGAGGTGACTGGGAAGAGAAGCAGGGCCCTGGGCCAGTGCCTGACTCTGTGATGATTCTGCCATCGCATTACCTGAAACACTGGGACAACACACATCCTTTCTCTGGTCTCTGTTACCTTCTCAAGGACATCAGGGGTTGAGTTGGGCCATCTTCTACTTCTTCATCTAACACCCTACTCCACACTTCCCATCACTTATGCCCATGTTCCATCTGCAAACCCATGAGCCACGTGATAGGAGAAAACAGCCACGTGTCAGATCTGTGAAGAATCTAAGCAAAAGGGCCTCTGAATAGGAAGAGTGAGTAAAGAAATTTGTGGGTAAAAACTGACCCATGTCCTGGTTCACACAGGGAGAGTAAGTGTGAGGCTCATGGGACCTAAACTGACTTTTTTTTTTTTTTGGAGGGAGGGTATCAGTGGTTAAATGGTGGCCTGCCACTAAGGCATATATATCCACCTGGAACCTATGGGATTGACCTTATGTGGATGACCAAATTACACTTGCAGATACAGTTAAATTAAGGATCTGGAAATGAAATCATGTTGGTTTAGGCCCTCGATCCATTGACAACTGTCCTTATAAGAGAAAAAGGGCACAAGACATTTAGGAGAGAGAGTCAGAGATTGGAGCTCTAAGCCAAGAATGCGAAGAACTGGCAGTAGTGACCGGAAACCAGAAGAGCGGCTTAGAACAGATTTTTCCTTGAAGTCTTAGGAAGGAACCAATCCCACTGACATTTTGATTTCACACTTCTGGCCTCCAAAACAGACAGAGAATAAGTTTCTGTTGCTTTAAGACAGCTAGCCTGTGCTAATTGTTTATAGCAACCACGTAAACACTAATAGGGAGGGTATAGCAGCATCAGTATATACAGAATGTTCTAAATAGGTTTTACATTCATTATTTATGTAATTTTATTCCTCATGATCATTTTGTAAAGTTGGTACTATCATTATTGACATTCTAGAAATTAGGCAACTCAGGAACAGAGAGGTCATGTCACTGGCCCAAATTCACACAGTTAATAAGTAATGCAGTTGGAATTCAAGCCCAGAGCCCATTTTGCTTTCCTCTGAGGTCTGTTTCCTGTTTGTAACACGGTGGTTCTAGGGCCCATGCTGCTCTCTTCATTGACTGGTGGGACCGGCACTTGGTATTCCATCACAGCTGGTGATGCTGTAAGGTGGTGGTGTTGGGGCCTCTTGAAAATCCAGCAGAGTAGAACACAGAACTTCCTGTCTTAAAGTGAGTAATTTTGCCTAAAAGGCAGTTTAAGTCTGAGCGCTGCATTCTCCTGAGCTGCAGAGGCGTAGGAGGTACAGAAAGCATTCCTGCCTTGAAGAGCAGACAACACTAACGGTAGAACTTGGCCCACTCAGTTTGGCACTTTTCCAGGAAGTTGGTGCTGGGAGAAGAAAGTGCAAAATGTGAAAATATAATTCAGTTCTTGAAAGGACAGGGGATTCGTTTTAGAAAGAAATACTAGGAAGACAAAACTCTAAATTAGAGGAAGGCTAACCATTAAAAGCATTTCCAAAAACACTGTATATTCTTACCAGGCTGTTCAGTTCTGGAGCAAGCAGCCAAAGAGAGGCACAGGGGGACTGCAGTCCCTTTAAGATGCCTGCCCTTCCTTGCCCAGGGGCCTGTGGGAGGGAGCAGGTTTCCAGGGCCCTCTTCAGTCTGGGAAAGTTTCCAGAGAACAGGGCTTTCTTGAATGCTGGCAGTGCCTTCTGCTCTCATGGAAACATCTAGGTGGGGAGGTGATGTCAGAGTGTATGCAGGTTACTTTATGTCACTGCCTTATTGGAAGGGAGGAGAGATCAATTTTCCAAGCTTTATTTATTTCTGATTGTGCTAGGTCTTCATTGCGGGGCTCAGGCTTTTTCTAGCTGTGGCCGGCGGGGGCTAATCTCTAGCTGTGCAGTCATTGTAGAGGCTTCTGTTGTTGCAGAGCACAGGCTCTAGGCGCGTGGGCTTCAGTAGTTGTGGCACTTAGGCTCAGTAATTGTGGCACACGGGCTTAGTTGCCCTGTGGCATGTGGGATCATCCCCAGCCAGGGATCAAACCTATGTCCCCTGCATTGGCAGGTGGATTCTCAACCACTGGACCACCAGGGAAGCCCACCCTGGCACTCAGTTAGTTTAGAACCTTTTGTTTAATTTTGTGAAAGATGATGCTTGGGTATTTTGGCTTTGTGTTGGAGGGTACAGGATTCACTGCTAGAGTCACTGCTGGGGTTCCCCTTTACTTGATCAGGACTCAGCTATGGGTTGTAGGCTTTTTACTTGAATATCCTTGGAAGGAATGGAATCTCTATGATAATAAGATGATACCGAATATTTGTAAATCACTTTAGAGTTTGACAGTTGCATCTGTCTCCATTTTTAAATTTAATTTTTACAACATCCCTGTGATGTAACTATTATCTCAGTGTAACAGTTTTGAAAATCAAAGCCTTGGGAAGAGAAAGTAATCTGATCGATTTGCTTATACTGGAAATATTATTAAATGAGATTATATGTGTAAGGAACTAAGAATGTAGCCTGGTATACAGTAAGTACCAGTTAAATGAAGCCACCTATTGTCACTCTCATCCTGCTTGTTATATTTATTGTTTGTTAATTACTCTCTGATAGGATTGGCACTTTAGTCCAGGTTGCTGCCCCACATTTTCTGAAACAGGAGCATGCCATTTCCTACTTGACCGGATTTCCTTAGTTTTTTTTTTTTTTTTTTTTCCACTTTTTTAAGTTCAGAGACCCAGCCAACAAGTAGAGCCAATGGATTGTAAGAACAACCTGGTATCTGATTACAGCTTATCATCCCCTGGGTCACCATGTTGACTGGGGCTGTCTGGCTGGGCAGTACTTACATAGAGGTCAGAAAGAGTGGTTCTTTCAGATGGAGAACTGAGGTCAAGAGGAGTCAACAGTGACAGTCTTCTGGAAAGGTGGTTAGACTCCCAAACAACATGGACCATTTGAGGAGCTTGTAGTGAAAAGATTTCCCTGGATGTACAGTGGGCACACAGGTAAGTCTCTATCCCTTCAGATGAGGTAGCATTTACCTATACCAGCCCTGGTTATGGGTTATGTTGGAGAGATGAGAGGTCTACAGTCCCTTAGATTTCACTTGAGCGTGAGCACAGATTCTTTGACTTTTGAGAAGCTGGCATGGAAGATATATTCCCTCATATGTCTTCTAGTGCTCCCATACAAATAGTTCTTGTTTTCTCAGCTTTTAACCAAGAGGACAAGAATTCCCATACTCCTGGGCTATTGAGCAGAAGGCTCAATCTGTCCTACAGACATTTGTGAAGAGTCGGGTAGGGTGTGGAGGTTGTGGAAGGAACAGACAGTCTAATTGACACACCGAGGATGACAAGCCTGGTGACTGTGGACGGGGTGTTCTCACTGTCCACAGAGTTGCTGCCATTTGCAGAGCCTTCAGTAGGTGTAAGATCAGAGAGAAGGAGGAAGGCAGAACTCAGCCTGCCTGAGCAAAGAAACCACAGCTAGTTTCAGAGCAGGCATTAAGTCAGATCACCTATCCAAGTTACATGGAAGGAATCTGCAGTTTGATCTAGCCGACTGACACAGCACACAGACTGAAGTCTCAAGGCTAATAATCTGCCAGTAGTAAAGGACCAACTAAAGCGAGAGTGAAGTTGCTCAGTCGTGTCCAAGTCTTTGTGACCCCATGAACTGTAGCCCACCAGTCTCCTCAGTCTATGGAGTTTTCAGGCAAGAATACTGGAGTGGGTTGCCATCTCCTTCTCCAGGGGATCTTCCTGACCCAGGGATCGAACCTGGGTCTTGATCCACTAAAGCAGGCAGATGCTTTACTGTCTGAGCCATCAGGGAAGTCAAAAAGGACCAACTAAGCTGACTAAATTTTCAGTCTTAATTAGCCAGTACATATTTGAAGGGCTATGAGTAGAACATTGAACTGTAGAAACTTGCTCCATGTTGTAGAGATCTAGTTTCATTGACAGAAGCCCTCCAGTGGGTAGGAGGCAGCCTCTAGTGGTGGAAACAGCTGCACTTGAGTTCAAGGGGCAGCTTAGCAAAGTCCACTGGTTCTCTGAGTCTGTGACCCCCAAATAGATAAAATAAGAGTGTGATCTTAAAGGTTCTCTAGTTTTTTATTCCACATCTCAGTTTCATTCATCATGCATCTTATTAAATTTTTCTATAACACATGAACCTTTAGCTATGTTAATACATAGAGTAAGGGTCACCGTGGCCCTAGGCTGGTGATGACTCAGTCTCCTGATCTGGGAAAGCTATATGCATTTCTACAGTGTTCTACAATGTAGTACAATTGCCTCTTTATAACCACAAAATTGACCTTCCCTGATGGGTCAAAATGGTAAAGAATCCATCTGCCAATGCAGGAGACGTGGATTTGGTCCCTCGTCTGGGAAGATCCCCTGGAGAAGGAATATGACCCACTCCAATATTCTTGCCTGGAAAACCCCATGGACAGAAGAGCCTGGTGGGCTATAGCCCATGGGGTGACAAAGAATTGGATATGACTTAGCCACTGAGCAACAAACCACCAAATGAACCATGTGGTTCTATGGGCTGATTTGCTTATTTTATTTGTTGGAAAAATATTTAATTGACTTCATACCATGCACAACATGTTATAGTCATCCTAGTCAAGCACTTTGAGATGAGCCATGGATCATCCTTGTAGGGAATGTTAGCTTCAGGAAGACCGAAGTTTGTTCCAGTAGCCAGGGGCTGCTCTCATCCTCACCAGCCACCCAGCAACTGTGCTGGGGCCACCAAAGACACCTCGCAAGTATACAGATGATGCAGCTGAAAATGGAACAAGCAGGAGGGGAAGAATGAGGCTGAGCCTCAGCAGACCAAGGTGTCTTGTGCATAGGTTTATAACCTTAAAGAGATCATTTATGCTCTTCACAGTTCAGATTTCTTCACTGTAAATAAAAAATTTTGTTGGAGTGGTCTATGAGGTTCTTTCAGTTCTAAACATTTTACAATTTTAAGTTCAAAACCATGACTAGAAAAGACCTCACAACACATGTTTTGGGAGTGGTGGTCACCAGTGTTGCTCTTGTGAGTATTTGTGCTTGGAGCTTCTTAGAGAGAGAAGACCCAAGGTCTAGAGTCACAAGTGATTCTCCTAAGGTGATGTGGGTGAGAATAGGAAGCAACTCTTATATCTTTTACTGTGTAATCTTGTGCCTTGAACTCTGAGGTATGATCACCAGAAACTGAAACATTATAAAGAAATGAGGGGTTTTCATCTCTACTAGGTTATTGGTAGATAATATATACACATGTTTTAATAATAGCTATTTACCTAGAAACAGCCAAGGTTTCGTTTAGATTTACAGTAGAGAATAGGGTTAATTCCTCATTTTCTACACAACTAAGTGGGAAGAAAAAATGGCCATTGTTTATACCAATACACATATGGAAAATTATATTTTCTTTGAAGAGACAGGATATTTTAATATATCATGGAGAAAATGGTGGAAGGGGTGGGTTTTCTTCAGAGAAAACAGAAGGATCCGATTCTTTATGTTTCCGATGCTTTTCACAGATGTGACCTATTGGTTTTGACATCAAATGTTCATATGTTGGTTTGATTTATGGAGCGGCTAATTCTAAGGATGGGAAAATCAGGACAGAAATTTTGGAATATCAATCACAATCGTCATCTGCTTCCTTGTCTGGCCTGGCTATAATTTGTGGATTCTACATGTAAATGAGACATTTTCTTTTTTAACAAGGAAACTGGAAAGAGTAATGTGTATGCATTGGTAAACAACACTTATATCTGCTTCAGGGAGAAATGACAAAGTTTTGACTGTATCTCTTAAAAATGAGGACAATCTTTGTCCTCAGTTATTCAGACCCAGCTCCCAACAACTTTGTTTAGACTAGAGTTCTGGGTCTAGTTTGAAAGAATAATCAAATACAGTCGACAAAATTTCGACCTTGCCTTGATGTTTTGCGTTCTTTGCCTTGTGTTTGGGAGGGAGGAGAGTTGCTGGGGCAGATAAGCAAAGAGCAATCATTGTGCAATGATGGGGAAGGATGCAGGAGAGACTAAGTCCAGAGCTCCCCTCCTCCTACTGTGACCGCCAAATCAAGAATTGGCTTGGATGTGACATGACCTTGGCAGACATGCTGCTCTGAAGAGATGCTTCTGGGTGGAAAGTATTGAGAGCAGATCTTGTAAGTTCTGGGCCTCTGGGGAAAATTTTTGCCAAAGTTTCTCCCTCCTTTATTTAGTTTTAGAGTCTGTCCAAAATTTTCCCAGAATGAGGGAGATCATTTAAGATTTGGGTTATGATGATTGTCTCTTTCAGTGTCCTCAGTTGAACAAAAAGTCTATGTATAATGCCATTCAATGTGTGATATGGCTTGTTTTTTTCAAATTGTTACTCTGTAGGTCCCTTTGAAAGTTTAGAAGACAGTCTGGTTAAGAGGAAAGAGGCCCCAGAGCTGATTCAGAAGAGTTGATATTGAGTCTTTCCTTATTTTGTGGCCTGGGTCTTAATGACCCCTCTTATTTCATTTGTGAGATGCCTACTGTGGGAATGTGCCGTGCAAACAAAAGATGCTAGAAGCACCACATCTTGGTTTTCATTTATGTTGAAAATTTGTTCTTCATTCATTCTCATTTGGGCTGGAGAGTGGTGGAGGATGAGCTGAGAAATTCAGTGTGCAAGCCTTTCTGTAGGTGGCTGTAAGAGGGTAGATTCTTTCCTGGTTTCGCCTATGATTGAAACTCATGTTTCTTCTTGCTGCCCTAGTCTAGGGCTTTTCCCAGTGTTGGTTGAGAGCGTTTAATAGTCTGGGTATCAACTTGCTGGAGGATTCGGTTTGTAGGTCTCATTCTCAGTGTGGTGATGGTGGTTTTGCAGTAGCACACTCACAATTAGATCAGAATGGGCCGATTCAAGATACCTAGCCACCAGGAGCATTCCCTCTCTCCATTTGTTAAATTTAAAGAGTCTATATCACCCTACAATCCCTTTCTAGGAAAATGTCCATTGGCTTCCTGTTTTCTTAGTATCCACAAGTTAAATGCATTGAGCTTCAGGCAGTGGTTAAGACCATAATCTTTGATCCAGATGACTACTTTCAAATTCTTTTTCCTTTACGTTAGGCTGAGTGGCTTTCTGTAATTCATAGACCTCTTTGTACTTGAGTTTTTTCATATGCAAAATGAAGGCAATAACAGTACTTAGTGAATAGGATGAAAATGAAATAATTTATATAAAGTGCCTAGCATGTTGCTTGATATCTGGAAAATCTCATTAATGTTATTATAATTATTCAATCTAGACAAAGTTAGTGTTTGCTAAGGTTTGAGCTGCAGTCTTTGACAGATTGTGTGAGTTGATGCACTAGATCAAGGATTGGCCCAATTCCTGGTTTTGTAAATAAAATTTTATTGGTACACTTTTATTGGGCCATGCTCACTTATCAATATTAATGTGCTGTCTCCATTGGCTTTTGTGCTGTGGTATCAGACTTGAGTAGTTGTAACACAGATCATGTGTCCTGCTAGCCTAAAATGTTGACTATTTGGCCCTTTTATAGAAAAAGTTTCTGTCTCTGCCCTAGCGTATTGATTCCCTGGAGTTCTAATTCTGCTTCTGTGGCTGACTTGCCTGATCTTTGATAACAATATTTAATTGTTTTGTTTTCCCCACATTTAAGAAGAATGATCAAAGAAATCAGTTTGGAGATTTGACACGTTAGCTCCTGAAGAAATGACACATTGTTACCATCATTGCTCATTGAGCAGGCAGGCCAAATATCTCCTATATTATCTCCTATAGGCACTATAATAGTGCCTATGGGATTGAACATGTAAGATAGTTTGCATGTAGGTCAAGGCAGCCTCCACTACAAATTTCCTGGCTAATATGACTTTAACCCACAATTTCATCTTTACCTAATTCATGTACTTTGTAAGGCTTATTTTATACTGATATTCTCAAGATCTATAGTAAAACTCTTAAGCATTGGAGACATAGATATCTCCTATACTTGACATTTTAAAACCATAGCGGAACATAAAAATGTAAGAATGCAGATTATCCTAAAAGTGACACTTTTATGATAAAAGAAATCTATTAAAAAGTCATGAACGGCTACAGTCATTTGTCGTTGTTAACAATATAATGATGTGTTAAAATGCTAGAGGAAGGATTATGTCAGTGTTTGATGTTTTTATAAGTTGCTGCTGTATAAAAATGTCAAATAAGAATAATCTTATACTTGACATTTTTCACTTGGTTTTCACTCTTAAAATAGCTCTGTGAGTTCTGGTTACCCTTTTTGCTCACAGTTTTGATTTTCTCTTAATAATTTTCTAGGCTTATCCATGTCACCGTTTTATTTCCTCCTTATTAAACCTTTTCTTCCTTTTAAAGAATTTTTGTTACTCTTATGTATTCCTTTAAATCCGCTCCAATTCCCTCTTAATGTAAAAGAATGAATTCCTCAATTTTGGGGTCAAAATCCTGAAATAGTATCCCCATCTATACTCCTGGCCTGTTCACACAGTCTCCTCTCTTCATGTGATCAGAGATAAGAAGGGGCGCCAATTCTTTCATGTTGGGAAATAAAACTTATTCTTTGCCTCTTTTTTTTAACATTGTCTTTTCAATTCTATTTCTGGCCTTCCACATTTCATTTTATCTAACCAACTCTGTGCTTATATGCCCAGATTACTTCCCTTTATGTAGTTACATGTGTTTTGAACCCTATAGAAGATGCTCAGCTCCATTCTGCTTGAGATGGGCTCAAGATTCATATTTAGAAAGAGCCTCTGTAGGGAAAAGGAGAAATTGAGAAAAAGTCATCAGTCGGTACTATGAGCAATGTAATAAATGAGAATATCTAGCTTTGGAATGGGCTTGCATTTTTTTCTCAGTGTGTATATGCATGTGTGTGTGTGCCTATGTGTATATACATGACAGTGCATGTACTTGTGTTTGGATAGTTTGGAATCTTTTATAGTCTTTGATTCCCTCACATCTACACACAGACCCTATCTGTGTGCTCACAAAGAAATAATAATATATTTTTAAATGAGTTGTTACATTTAAGAGCTTGCTTCTTGGTTTTTTGAATGAAGTCTTTGGACCTCAGTTCCACCAATTTCCTTCCTTATACTCCCTGCAGATTTTTTCTTTATCTTTACTAGTCCCATTCTTTATAAGTAAACGCTCCACCTCCTACCTAAGAGAATCCCTTCACCCATGTCCTTGAGACCACTTCATTGGCATTCCACCTGAACTTCATCCTATTAGGAATAACTATCGTCTCCTGCATCTTTGGTTTCCCCCTCTTCACTGACTTTAAACCTCCCCAGTTCTTTTCTGTCTGGAGAGACCCTTCCTTGATCCATTTTGTACTCAAGCTAACAAGTCCCTCCCTTCTTTTTGCTAAGTGGTCCAGGTCTGTTATATCCACACTGTCACCCATCTACTCACTCCTCGTGTTCTTGCAGGGTGGCGTCTGCTTCCCACCAGGTCCTGAAGCTAGACTTCTGAAGGTTATAGGGAGCTCTTGACTTCCAAGTCCAGTCACCCATTCTCGATCCTTATTCTTCCTGGGTTTTCCTCCATATCTGAGACTCTCCTCCTTGCAACTCTTTCCTCTGCAGTCTACATGCTGAGCTCAGGTTCTTGCACCTCGGGGTCTCCCTCTTCCTCATGACATGCCCTACTCTAGCTGTGCCTGACAGTTTTGTCCTTGGTCCTCTTTGTCTTTGTAATTCCATCTCATCTCCAGAGACATTTACTTATTTGCCTCCAGGATTCAGATTTGCCAAGCTAACACTGCTCTGCTTTCCTTAGTGGGATATACTGATCATCTCTTGTATGAGCCTAATCTCTGCAGAGAGAAGCCCATCAGCTAAATGCTGGATTTGGGAAATGCTATTTCCATGACCTTACATAAATCAAATGTTTTTTTTTTCTTTTTTTAATCTGCTGAAATTTTTTTCCCTCTTGCTGTTTTATAAACAGGATGTTTTGAGAATTCTCCTCTCAGCACGTTCCAAACACAAACTTACATTACCATTCTTACAAAATAATAAACAGCTTTGGGCTATAAAACCTTTCAAATTGTTTTTTCACAGAGAAGAGATTTGCATGCTGACTCATTCCTGCTATATTTATAACCTATCACTGAACCACTGCAAAGGCAAGATTTCTAATAAAGCTATGGAAATTACATGCATTGCAATGGAGCTGAATACATTTACATTTGTAGTATTTTAACATTTCCAAATTTATTGCAGATTACCTTGTTTGTGCATGTCTGTGCTTTAATGGTTTTTTATAGCAGAAAATAGTGGTTTATGATTGTATTCCCAGCAGAAATTTATTATGAATCCACCAGATGGAGTATTATATAAAACCAAGCTTGTAACATGGGTAGTTTTATTATCACAAAGCAAAATCTACTGTACATTATTGAAAATTAGTGATAATAGAAATGTCAAAGAAGTGAAGTTGGTTTATGAGGGGAGTCTTCATTTTGTGCTTAAATTGTCACAAAGATTTTAGATTTTGTTTTAAGATGAAAGAGTATCCTTTGACATTTAGGATATCAGATAATATAACCGTGTAGTATTTCTTCCCTCTCCTGCTCCCTGGTTCCCTCATGCTGATGTTTGCTAAAGCAGGAGAGGGACAAAGGGATTGCAGGAGCATTCATCTCAGGCACAAGCATCTTCCCATAAGACTCAATGGCAGCAATTTCTAGTCATCCCTGACAACCACAGGCCATCAGAACTTTCCATGAGCAATGGTCCTGGAAGCTATTGCTGGAGCACATGGAGTCCAATTATTTTCTTTCTTACCTAACATTTATTGGGCATCCTACTTAAGGAATTTTAAGTACCTATTTCTGCTATCATTTTCAGCTCAGAGAGTGTACGGATGAGGCCAAAAGAAGTTTCATATTGATGTCAGTCAACATCTTGCATGGACATCTCCCAGGGACTTCATTTTTGGCAAGTTCCCAAACCTTTGCAATGCACCTACAGGTTTGCTTGTTTGTTTGTTTTTTTTAAGTGTGTGAGGTTAAATAAAGAATTGTCTGACATTTTCTACAGAGTCTATGATTATTTAATAAGCAGGAGTTTTGTTTGTTGTGCTTAGTTTCTCAGTTGTGTCCGACTCTTTGGAACACTTTTTTGGACTCTAGCCCACGAGGCTACTTTGACCAAGGGATTTTTCAGGTAAGAAAACTGGAGTGGGTTGCCATTTCGCCCTCCAAGGGATCTTCCCAGCCTAGGGATTGAACCTGGGTGTCCTTTGTCTCCTGCATTACAGGCAGATTCTTTACCCACTGAACAACTGGAGAGTCAGGAGAGACTCCAAATAATATAATCAACATCATTAAAAAGTAAAAGCATTGTGCATGATACCTTCTTTTGCTACCCTTTGTGAGTGAGTATGTTTATTTGGAAGACTTTTTATTCCTTTCACATATCCATTGTATCCCCAGGAAAGACTGGCATCACCACCTTGAAAATTCAGGAGGGAGCTGGAGGAGGGGTTTTCTGTCACCCAGGATTCTGCAGAGGACACTGCCATGTTGTATGGTCAGGAAGGGCAGAACTGAGTCTAATGCTTCATATATTTGAATCATAGTCCTGAGTATCTGTCCATGCAAAAAGGTTTACTATACAGATGAGTTAATGTTCTAAATAGGGGGAAATATAACAAGTTTTGCAAATGTAAAGCATTTTAGAAAAAATCCTAAAAGTTAATTCATTATATGTCCCTAAACTGGTTATTAGATGTAGTCCTATTCCAGTGGCGAGATTTTGGTGATGGAACTATCTGAGCTCTGAGAATGTTTATATTCATAACTCCAGTCGATCCATTTTTCTTGTCTAAAGTTCCAGCAAAACTTGAGCAACTTTGCTACTAACAGCAAATGGTTCATTTAAAAATTCAAAGTGTCTATGTGAAGTGAATTTTATACTCCATGTAAACTCGTGTTGAATTTTTGAGAAACTCAATGTTTTCAAAATTCATGGGCATGAAGATGTGGTTTTGATTGCTTGTAATGTCTTTGAAGTATGACATTCTGTACTTAATGGTTCTTTTTTTATCTATCTGACTCTCTACATCAGAATATGAAATTACAGCTTTTCCCTCCTACAAGGTTGAAATTTTAGTTGACTGCTTCTTAGGCAGGGGGCAATTGACACTTAACCAATAACTGACATCATTTTGACAAACCTTGTTAAAATATTTGTTATAAGTATAGGGAGGATAGCACACTGAAAGTGAAAGTGACGTCATTCAGTCCTGTCCGACTGTCTGCGACCCCATGGACTGCAGCCCACCAGGCTCCTCAGTTCTTGGGATTCTCCAGGCATGAATACTGGAGCGGGGTGCCATTTAGCACACTGAAAAGTCATGTAAATTAAGAGCTTATAGGAGTGGCTAGGAGTTTCCCATGGCTAGATATATATCCCTTCAAACAGCTGTTTTGATATTTTATGTTCTGTAGATTCTGCCATTTCAAGTCTTCTTAAGTTAGTGATGAAAACTCATTAAAATGTTGAGTAATGGCTTTTCATCAGGACACCAGGTTAATAAAAGCAGAATAGTCCTCAGCGCAATAACCTTCCAGAGTGGATCGAGTTTTCTCCTTATAGTCTTCTCCTTATTAGTCTAGTCTTACTAATAAACTAGAGAGAAAACATCAACTCCAAAGAGGGTGCACAGAGGGTGAGCCAGAGGGAGAGCCTGTGGGGAACTGAATGGATTGACCTTGCCTCGGTCTGAACCCTGGGCCCACCTGGAGTGGACTACATGTATTCTTTAGATAAATGACTTTTTGAAAAATAGGAATAAAACTGCTTTCCAGTAAGATTTACACACTCCCAGTGTCTCGTTAGTTTTCCTCGTTCTCAGCATCATTTATTTCTCAGGCTATGTAGTTTCTTATTACATTTCATTTAATTATTACAAAAAGCCAACGGCTCAAATAGAACAACATCATTTCCCAAATCGGACATATCGGCACCCGAGAAGAAATTAATCAAGATCGAAATGAGCAGACAGCTGTGAGACAATCAAGTGATAGCAAGAAGGGACATAATAAAGCGGATCAAAGAGTTTGCTGGCAGACTGTACATCAGGACTGAACAAAAAGGATTATGCGTGCAAATCACTAAGAGATCCTCATACTTTTAAAAAACTGTATATTGAAATGGTTGACATACAAGAAATTCAAAACCTTCTTTTTGCTTTTGGATTTAACATCCTCTTAAAACTGTAGCTGTGTGCTAGGGACAATACACTTGGGGGGGGACAGGATGGGAAAACCACTGGGAAGATTCATGTGTAGTGAGAATCATGCTCTAAATTATATTTCTTTCTCATATATTTCTTCAAATGATCAACTTTTGGTCAAAGGCATACTTTGCAGATGCTTCTGGCTAAAAACATGAAATTTTTGTTTTGAGCTTTTTCTGCTAAGAGAGTGACAGAGTGCTCGGTTGACTGAGTCAAATGTAATTATTTCAAATACACCTCTACAGCCTTTCCTGGAATAAGAGTCTGTTACATAACAGCAAATATGTTGAGTCTTCGGGAAAATATGAAAATGATTGCAACACGTGCCATCAATGTTTAGCAGTAGGTCTCAGTGGTTTTTATTCCAATCCCAAGGATGGGCAATGCCAAAGAAAGTACAAACTACCACACAATTGCACTTATTTCACATGCTAGCAAAGTAATGCTCAAAATCCTTCAAGCTAGGCTTCAACAATACATGAACCAAGAACTTCCAGATGTACAAGCTGGATTTAGAAAAGGCAGACGAACCAGAGATCAAATTGCCAACATCTGTTGGGTCATAGAAAAAGCAAGGGAATTCCAGAAAAACATCTACTGCTTCACTGACTATGCTAAAGTCTTTGACTGTGTGGATCACAATAAACTGTGGAAAATTCTTCAAGAGATGGGAATATCAGACCACCTTATCTGCCTCCTGAGAAATCTGTGTGCAGGTCAAGAAGCAACAGTTAGAACTGGACATGGAACAACAGACTGGTTCCAAATTGAGGAAGGAGTACGTCAAGGCTGTCTATTGTCACCCTGCTTACATAACTTATATGCAGAGTACATCATGTGAAATGCCTTGTTGGATGAAGCACAAACTGGAATCAAGACTGCTGGGAGAAGGAGCAATAACCTCAAATATGCTGATAACACCACCTTAATGGCAGAAAGCAAAGAGGAACTAAGGAGCTTCTTGTTGAAAGTGAAAGAGGAGAGTGAAAAAGCTGGCTTAAAACTCAATATTCAAAAAACTAAGATCATGGTATCTTGTCCCATCACTTAATGGCAAATAGATGGGGAAACAATGGAAACAGACTTTATTTTGGGGGGGGGCTCCAAAATCACTGCAGATGGTGACTGAAGCTATGAAATTAAAAGACACTTGCTCCTTGGAAGAAAAGCTATGATGAATCTAGGGAGTATATTAAAAAGCAGAGACGTCTCTTTGCCAGCAAATGTTTGTATAGTCAAAGCCATGGTTTTTCCAGTAGTCAAACATGGATGTGAGAGTTGGACCATAAAGTAGACTGAGTACCAAAGAGTTGATGCTTTTGAACTGTGGTGCTGGAGAAGACTCTTGAGAGTCCCTTGAACTGCAAGGAGATCCAACCAGTCAATCCTAAAGGAAATCAACCCTGAATATTCATTGGAAGGACTGATGCTGAAGCTGGAGCTCCAATACTTTGACTACCTGATGTGAAGAGCCTACTAATTGGAAAAGACCTTGATGCTGAGAAAGATTGAAGACAGGAGGAGGAGGGAATGACAGAGGATGAGACTGTTGGATGGCATCACTGGGTCAGTGGACATGAGTTTGAGCAAATTCTGGGAGATAGTGAAGGACAGGGAAGCCTGGTGTGCTGCAGTCCGTGGGGTCACAGAGAGTCGGACATGACTGATCAACAACTCAGTGGTGGGAAGAGGGAATGTATCAGAATCATATGCATGTGTATGTTTCTCCTCCAACCTACACACTTTCCTTCCAAGGGAAATCTGTATAATATCTAGATGGGTGGCCAGCATCTCTGATGGGTGTGTGTGTGTGTCTGCATTTTTGTGTATAGTTTGAGAGAGCCCTGCATGTGATGCTGATACTTAATCCCCTATGTGGAAGACGATCAGTTTTTGTATTTAGATTTATGAGCTCAATAATCAAGTAGCTATTTCCTTCCCTGTGCTCTCCATAATTTGGGTTAGCTGCCAAGTTATGCAAACAGGCAGACTTAGTGACTAAGAGTTGACTTAGTGACTAAGAGTTAACTGAGAAACTAGCATTCTCAAAGATTTCCTAAAATGATAAAATAAAAAAACATTTATCCTTTATTAAAATATCTTATAGTATTTATGCATATCTAGATATCCAAAATAGAACTTATAAGAAATATCATTTAAATTATCCCTGATTAATTGGTTCAATTGGATACTTTATTCCCAGTCTTTCTCCATTCCCATAACTGCTATAACTACCTCTTAACTTTCTTGAAAGTGTCAACAGATTAAATTTAGAATTAAAACATGCCAGAGTGTGAAGGACTCGGAAGATTCTTAAGATTCTCAAGAGTCGAAAGCTTTTGAAGATGACATCCAAGTATCTTTTGATCTTTGTCACAATCACAAGGGACTGTATTTTATTTAGGGTCTTAATTAATGAAGACAGATTTATTTATTCCTTCTAGAATTCCTGATCATTTGCTTTCTAGCTGGAAGCTTGGATTTTGCATTTTGGGGGGAAGGGGTGGCATCTTTTATAGACTCATCACAGAAGTAAAAGAGGAAGAAATTTGTGAAATTATGTGACTGGATTTTCATCACTATAACTTTTAGTTCAACAGCTTCTATGTTCTAATTTCTTACTACTTGCAGGCATTTTCTTTATCTTCCATTATAAATATAATGCACTTTTATGTCTGGTGTTTCTAACTACAAATTTAATCTACATCAGGATTTAATCTTTATTTTTATATTATAAACAGATTATAATAGGGTTTTAAACAGAGAGACAGGTAGTTTCTTGGTAAAAGTGGATTTGATACTTTATTCTGACTTTTCTCCCATTTGTGGATTAAATAAGCTCATTTTGCTATATAAGTGTCACTGAAAAGAAGTGGCATCTTTTGAGTACCTATTGTGTACCTAATACTACACTGGATGCCTTTCATACTTTCACATGTATCTCCTTGACAACCCTATGAAGTGTTGGTCACTAAGTCATGCTCAACTCCTTGTGACCCCATGAACTGTAGCCTGCCAGGCTCCTCTATCCCTCGGATTTTCCAGGCAAGAATACTGGAGTGGGTGGCCATTTCCTTCTCCAGGGGATCTTCCTGACCCAAGGATTGAACCCAAGGCTCCTGTCTTGGCAGAGGGGTTCTTTACCACTGAGCCACATGGGAAGTTTCTATGACGTGTAACATACCTCAATTTTAAATGAGTGAACCCAGAGTCAGAGAGGTTAAGTAACTGCTCAAGATTCTATAGCTATTTAATAACAGATCTTATTTCATTCTTATCATTAATGATGATAATTTTTATAGCCACCATTTATTGAGTACTTTCTAGATGTCAAAGATATTAAATTTTTGGCATACGAACATTTCCCTCAGACATCAAAGAAATTAATATACATATTTTATTGGTGAAGATATGAAAGGTCAGGGAGGTTAAGTGAACCTTAAGTTTACTTGTCTTATGTTTCCAAGATAACATAGCTAGTTAGGGACAGGGTTTGAGTTTTCTAGCATTGCATTTAACACTGGCTTATGTACTTCACAAACATTCTTATGTATTCATGAACAGCCATATTATTAAAATAAGTGATCAGTTCCCACAGCCATCTTGAAGAACATTTTTCATTCATATGCTAAACTATATCTTGTCTATCATTTTTTATAGTCTCATTGTTCTGTAGTTGCTTCTGTTGTAACCTATATCATTGGTGATCTGGCAGCAGTTGGTCATTTACATGGTGATCGAACATGAATATATGTTAGTATGAGTTAAGGGTTTGCTTTATTCATCTGCTTTCCTTCCAGTCTAAACACTGAGCTGAAATTGAGACACTGACATGATAATTTATTGAAGCCTGACATTTCTGGGCAAGATTTGTTTGTCCAACTCTCGAAAGCCTGACTGAGTTTAAACTCACAGGCATCAGTCAAAACACACAAGAATCATGGGAAAGAATGGTGCTTTTCCTCCACAGCTGCTCTGCAGAAAGGGGATTGCATGGGAAGACTTCTCATCTTGGCAGAATGTTGTTAGGAGCAAGGGTTTTCCTTAAGAGATAAGCCGCCTCCTCCCTCACAAGCGTAAAGGATGCAAGAATGTCACATTGCTTGCATTCTTTTGATTGTTTTCCTGACTTCCATTTTGTTCTGGCACTTGTCAAAACTGTCAGCACCTTCATTTTTTGTTCATCCTGTTTCCCAGCCAAGGATAACTTGTAATAGGTTCAAATTTCCAAGTGCCTGCAATTTGGCTGTGAAATAGCACTGTGCAATTCTGCAGCTCCAGAGGCTCCCCCCACCCATCATTGTAGGATTCTAATGGAAATCTTCTCTGAGTCCTTCTCTCAAAGTTTCCTGGCTCCTCGTGGTGAATGGCCAGAGATGACGGCTCCACCCCGGCTGTTCTCTGAATTGGAGAATTGACTGATCTTTTACCATCAACTGCCAGCTATGTAGCATTTGCAAGCCCTTCCCTATTGATCTTGCAGGGATTAATTTCTTGTTTTTATTATTGAAATGTTTCTGAGATGAAGAGTAATGTCAGATTGCCTAAGTCCCTGGAAGAAGAAGACAAACATTCAGAGAGCTTTTGTATATATTAGAGAAAAAAAGCACAGAGGCCTGGACAAAGTTGATAATTGTCAAGATAATGAAACAAATTTTCTTTTTCATAGATCTCTACTGAAAAATACTCATAGGATTTTTATTTTCATTTGAATATGCAGCCCACTGGTGACTTGGTAAAGAAAATCTTTTGGTTGCTGAAGAATTAAATAATGGATTCATAGCATTTCAAATAATGGACTAAAATTTTTTTTAAATAATTTATTTGATACCCACTCATCCCATTCATTCAGCAAAGATTTCTTAAGCACCTGCTGGGAAATGGGTAGAGTGTCGTGGTTTAAAAAACACAAATACTGGAATCAGACTGTTGTTGTTTAGTCCCTAAGTCATGTCTGACTCCTTTGTGACCCCCATGGACTGTAGTCCACCAGGCTGGGCTTTCCCAGGCAAGAATACTGGAGTGGGTTGCCATTTCCTTCTCCAGGGGATCTTTCCAACCCAAGGATCAAACCCACATCTCCTGCCTTGGCAGGCTGAGTGGTGGCTCAGTGGTAAAGAATCCGCTTACCAACACAGGAGATGCAGGTCCAGTCCTCGGGTTGGGAAGATCCTCTGGAGGAGGAAGTGGCAACCCACTCCAGTATTCTTGCCTGGGAAATCCCAGACAAGAGGAACCTTGAGGGCTACGGTCATGGGGGTCATAAAAGAATCAGACAGTTTCAAATCCTGATTTCTCCATTTAGAACTCTGTGACCGTGGGCAAGCTACTTAACCTGTCCTGCCTTAATTTACCCATTTCAAAAATGGAAATGGTATGTGCCTCATAGAATTGTTTTGAGAATTAGACACAATGCACAAGAAACTTTTGCATGTAGAAATTCCTTAACAGCTGTTGTCATTATTGCTTAAGGTGTCCTGTATCTTCCTATTATAGTTACAACTATCGAAGGAAAGTCCTTCCCTGAAAATTGTTGATAATGTACTCAAATAGTCAAAATAAAGACATGAGGAAACATAAAATACAGAGTTAAGTAACAGTATGAAATCTGTTGATTAAGTACCTGTGACTTTAAGGTCTGGGTAGTACAGGTTAGAAGTTTCACAGGAAGGTGTGATTCAGTGCCTGTGTAGTCAGGGAAGGCTTCAGGGAAGATGAGGAAGACTCTCACCATCTAGTCTCAACTAACTTTGCCCATGTGCCCATCATATTCTTATTGTCTCTTTCCACCATCCATCCCCAACCATTAACCCCATCTAATTGAGCTTCTCAGTGATCCCTAGGCACTTCCGCCATTCCATGCTTTTACATATGCATGCATTTCTCCCTTCCCTCTGTTTTACTTTTGCCCAGTTATCATAAAGATTTTTTGAACAGTGGGTCATTTCCTTTTAAACTAAGCCAGAATTTCTGACCCTTGCCTTCCCTGCTAGCCTGCCCTGGTTCACCTCGATCCTTGACTTTCCCTAACTTAGTCTCTTACCCTGAAACTGCCCACTCTCTTTTTTCTTGACTCCTAAATGTGAAAAAAGGGGTTAGTGGTACCCAGAATCTAAGAGCTTGCATTGGGAAGTTCTCAGTCTATTTACAAGTGAATTTGAAATCCATCATGTATATTTTTATATTTTATATATGTATGCATCTAGCCAATTAAGCTAGAAATAAATAATCAGAATGAATCCTAATAAGTGCTGAGCACGTATCAAAGTACTAACGGCATAATTTCTGGAGAACAGGGTAAATGCCATCTACTTTTAGGGCAAAGGCTTATTATCTATCAGACTGAAAACTCTTATTTTCAAAAGGTAGAATTTAAAAATAAGCTTTTTAGGGTCTTGTTTGTTTGTTTGATTTTGTATTGGGGTATA
The DNA here is from genome assembly GCA_006410615.1 of Neotragus moschatus. Lineage (NCBI taxonomy): Eukaryota > Metazoa > Chordata > Mammalia > Artiodactyla > Bovidae > Neotragus > Neotragus moschatus. The sequence continues at coordinate 804,354 of SJYA01000750.1, forward strand.
GCTGACTAACAACGTTGTTGACAGTTCCAGGTGAACAGCAAAGGGATTCAGTTGTACATACATACGTGTATCTATTCTTTCCCAAACTCCCCTCCTATCCAGGCTGCCACATAACATTGAGCAGAGTTCCACGAGCTATACAGTAGGTCCTTGTTGGTTATCCATGTTAAATATAGCGGTGTGTACATGTCCATCCCCAAATCCCCGGCTACCCCTTCCCTCCATCCTCTCCCACCTACCACCCCTCTGCAACCATAAATTTGTTCTCTAAGTTAGTGAATCTCTTTCTGTTTTGTAAGCTCATTTGTTTCATTTCTTTTTAGATTCTACATAAAAGATATAATATTTCTTCTTCTCTGACTTTAGCCAAAGAATTGAACTTCTGAATGTCAGCTGACAGTGTCTTTTGATTAAAGTATTTCAGGGCATAGGTTTTACTTCTGATTGCACAAGCCTGAGTAGGAGGTACTTTTCTAAACTGCCTCATAGATAGAGGCTTGCTGCTACTGCTGCTAAGTCGCTTCAGTCGTGTCCGACTCTGTGTGGTCCCATAGACGGCAGCCCACCAGGCTCCTCTGTCCCTGGGACTCTCCAGGCAAGAACACTGGAGTGGGTTGCCATTTCCTTCTCCAATGCATGAAAGTGAAAAGTGAAAGTGAAGTCGCTCAGTCGTGTCCGACTCTGTGCGGTCCCATAGACGGCAGCCCACCAGGCTCCTCCGTCCCTGGGACTCTCCAGGCAAGAACACTGGAGTGGGTTGCCGTTTCCTTCTCCAATGCATGAAAGTGAAAAGTGAAAGTGAAGTCGCTCAGTCGTGTCCGACTCTTCGCGACCCCATGGACTACAGCCCACCAGGCTCCTCCGTCCATGGGGTTTTCCAGGCAAGAGTACTGGGGTGGGGTGCCATGGCCTTGGGGAACCCTAATGTGTCTGCAGAGTATGCATGATGCAGGCAGCTGCTGTGCGGGTCACACAGTAAAACCAGGAGACAAGATGAGACAGCAGTTCTCTGACTATAGCCGGCAACCCCTTCCTGCTCTGAAACGAGATCACAAGGTGTTGAGTCGTGTCATTGGTATTTCCTTCAGCCTTTCTCCCACTGCAAGGCTTTGCTGAAACTGAATTTCTGAGGTCAGATGCTGAGATTTTCTAGAAAAGTGCTCACAATTTGCTCTGCCTGAGTAGTCCCATTTAACATCCCAGAGCATGTCATACAGTGTGGGATCTGGGGAGTCCACTAATTAACTGTATGACCTTGGGAAAGTCACAGTCATCGGGTTGAATAACAACCCTGACTCCAACTCTGTGCTGCCTGGATCGCCATCCTCGCATGTATTTCTCTGTTGCCCAAGACTCTTTCCTCATTGGCTTCTAGTGGGAAATTCTGCATATTGTGCTTAACAGGCTGTTAAATTATCTTAATTAAACTGTCAAGGAATAAAAATTGAAGATTACTCAGAGCTGCCACCCCAGCCCTTCCCCAGCTCATCCCCAGCCAGTTCAAGAAGTCTTTTGCTAAGAAGATGCTGATGTACAGTACTTAAGTAAGCACTCTATGGGGTAACAGTGAACCACTGGATTCCGTGGTCTTTAGACATGGGGTGAAACTGAACTGTGTAGTCTCTTTTTGACAGATTTTCCATAAGCCAGAACGTGATGCCTCTGTCAAATTCAACACTATTTCATGAAAAAAAGACTACTGCTGCTGCTGCTACTGCTAAGTCACTTCAGTCGTGTCCGACTCTGTGAGACCCCAAAGACGGCAGCCCACCAGGCTCCGCCGTCCCTGGGATTCTCCAGGCAAGAACACTGGAGTGGCTTGCCATTTCCTTCTCCAATGCAGGAAAGTGAAAAGTGAAAGTGAAGTCGCAGAGTCGTGTCTGACTCTTCGTGACCCCATGGACTGCAGCCCACCAGGCTCCTCTGTCCATGGGGTCTTCCAGGCAAGAGTGCTGGAGTGGGGTGCCACTGCCTTCTCCGAAAAAAAGACTAACAAAGACTTAAGGGGAGAAAAGTAGGAGTAAAAAAATTAAAACCTTACTCTGTCCCTCCACTCAGGCCAAGACGGCTCTGTTCAGAGGAGATGATGTGGGGCTTCACAACCTGCTCCTCTGACGCTTCTGAGGATGAAGAACTGTGTCTTGGAAGTCCTAGACTTGGATCATAATTTTATAAGAAAAGCAAATCCTAAAGTAGTTACTTCAGAATTTGTATCTGGATTAGTCTAATATTTAGGGAAATAGCTGGAACAGGATAAGTTTATGAAGATAAGACTGGCACTACACATTTTCTAAGGAGAGAACAACCCACTGAAGTGGGGAAGATATGGCCAATCTGACTTGATATTTAGATAGAATTGGCAATTAACTACCAGATGTGGAGAGAATAGCTCTTAAAGAGCTCCTCTCCCAAATCTTCCAGTCCAAGAGTTTCACGTCTGAAAAGCCCACTTGTTCTGAGAGGGATATTTAGCCTAATTGTTCAGCTTTAAACCCAGATTGCCTGGTGCTAGGCTATGACCTTGGGACAACTACTTAACATCTCTGCTTCAGTTTCCTCACCTGTGAAATTGTATAAACTAGTACTTATAGTATTTTTATGCGTATTCAATGAGTTAATATATTTAAGGCTTAGACCAGCAAGCGACTTAGCAGCAGACCAGCAATTGGCATGCAAGGAGTGTCCAAGTATCAATATTGTAGGAACATCGCTTAATATCCAAATAAAGCAAGGAAATGTAAGAACACAAAGTCACTGTTGGTCATTTAGATCTCAGCAGGAATTAATTCCCTTGTCTGTTCTGAGGTGCTCTGAGAATCCTGGGGACTCTGGGAAGCTAGAAATGAGAAGTCAGAAGAACTGCTGTACATAAGTGAAGTGGTGAAGCAAATGCTTACTTGATTCAAGGCTTTGCTTTTGAGCCACCTTACCTATTATTCTGTCCGTCTGAACTTCCTTTCACACTGTGATTGTAGATTCTGGATTCATTGGCTCTTCATTATTCAACCAACCCTGGCTTTTCTGATGATAGTTCTTAGAGACTCTCTTCCTTGTCTTGGTGGGAATTAAGAGATGCTTTTAGCATCTCTTCTTATATCCTTTGTCTTAACATTCAGGCAGACAATCAGTGGACGCTGTTGGTTTATTAATCTTGCTCCTATTCTGTTAGGGGCAAATGCTGGCTTCTCTTCATATGTGAGTAGGTGATAAAACATCTTTGGCTCTATTTTCCTCTTCAAAGAAGATCCCTTATAGAAGTGGTTCTCAGACTTGAGCATGCATTGGGAGATAACCACCAGGAGGCTTGTTAAAATGCATGTTGTTTGGCCCCATACCAGTTTCTGATAAAGTAACTAACAAATGGAAGCTGAGAATTGGCAGTTCTAACAACTTTCAAAGTGATGCTGATGCTGCTGGTTCAGGGACCACACTTTGAGAACCACTGTCCTAGAGCAGAATTCCCACCATTAATTGCATATTGGAATCTCCTGGGGAACTTTAAAAACCCTTGATGCCTGGGTCCCACTTCAGAGATTCTAACTTGACTTTGGGTGTGGCCTGGGCACTGGAATTTGTAAGAACAACACAGTACTTCTAGCCATAGAGGATTATGACTAAAATTGTTGTGATTTAGGGGGAAAAAGTAATTTGCCTGTGTGTACCCAAGATTTCGGGACTTCCCTGATGGCTCAGTAGTAAAGAATCCTCCTGCTAACGCAAGAGATATAGGTTCAATCCCTGGGTTGGGAAGATTCCCCTGGAGAAGAAAATGGCCATCCACTCCAGTAGTCTTGCCTGGGAAATCCCATCAATAGAGAAGCCTGGAGGGCTACAGTCCATGGGGTTGCAAAAGAGTTGGACACAGCCTAGGGACTAAACAGCAACAACAACCCACACTTTCACATCAAGGGCAGATTATCGTAGGACAGAAATACAATCTTTCATTGTATTTTGTATTTTATATTGTATTTTATTGTATTTCTCCCCAAACAAACAGAAAACCCCCCAAAAGTTGCTTTCTGATGAGGATGACTGCATTGACTGAATAAGCAAAAGCATTTTCCTGGGATCCACAAGGAAAGACGTCAGTACTAAAGTAAGGAGAATGCTTGTGTACAGCCAGTCCTGGGGACAGGGTAATGAATAAATACGGCTGTTGGCGTTATAACCCCCATGGCCTTTTCTCAGCCATTCAGTGTGAGGGGTGCTCCCCCACTGTGTTGCTACAGAGTCAAAGGGGCTCATGCCCGTTTGCTAGCCATGGTAACCATCAAGAAAGAATTGGGGTTTTTGTCCACCCAGAGCAAGTGACTCTGGATCTGCTAGATAGAGGTTGGGCTATAATAGCTGTTAATATACTATGGAAAAGGCTGATAATGTGCCTCTTGTCAGACTCCAGGATAGAGGCCATGTGAAACAAGAAGTTTAACTAGCTGTGGCCTTTACTTTATTTGATAAAGTGTAGTTTACTTTCTACTTGAGCTTTTTATTGACCATAATAATTCTAATTGAAATAAACATTTTGATTACAGCTCTGTTCTGCAACTGCTTAATAGGGAACTAAAATAACTTTCAATAATCATTTTGTCCAAATGGGATTCATTTAGCCTGACAGTTATTCCAGGCATTTATTGGCATGCGGCAGGCTGGGAGTGTTTCCGAGCATAATTACGGGAACATTTTACACTGGGGTTAACCTTACCAAAATGACAGACTGAAAAGTGGTGTAAAGGAGCAAATAAAGCCCATAATCTGCCATAGAAACTCATAAATGAATCCCCTTTCTCTACTGTTTCTGATGCCCAGTGCTCTAGTTAAAATTAAAAGGAGTTTTCTTTTGAAACTGACAGTCTGGCTGCAGCAGCACACTTTAATGAGGGCTTACTGTAAACCCAGTGCTTCTGGGCTACAAGGAACTTAATAGCCACAAGGAATTCTTTGGGTTCAGCTGGGCAGTCGGGGTTGTAAGGTGGCTGAGGTTGGGGGACAGAGGGAATATACCTTCGGTTTAGCAGTCTCCAGGCTCCATCCTTCAGCCAAAGGGGGAACAGGGTTCCTTGTCATCTCTCCTTCTTAGTTAGGGGATCAAGGAGATGAGACCACTCCACTTTCTGGGACATTGATCCTTTTCCTTCATGGCTTTGCATAGCAAAGTCATCTGCCGCACGTTCCATTTTCTTTCCTGGAAACCACCTACACTCAGCCGCCAGCCTGAGCCACATGAGAACTTTGATATGTGAAATGGGAAACCAGCATCCTCACGGACAGGATAACAGAAGAGGCCGTCATGGCTTTGGGGGTGGGCCATCGGAGCATCCTTGCCGCAGCTGAGATGAAACTGAGTGTTCACTGTTCTCAGCAGGGATGTGTTCAGTCTGCAGGGCAGTGAAGACAGAGCACAGCTGTGACCTGGAGCCTTCTGAAGGGCACAAGGTTCTTCTGAATGAAAGGGGGTTAGGTGGATTTTTTTTTGAGGAATCCAAGGGCAACCTTAGGGCTTCACTCTTGGTTCAGATGGTAAAGAATCTGCCTGCAATGTGGAGACCTGGGTTCAATTCCTTGGTCAGGAAGATCCCCTGGAGAAGGTAATGGCTACCCATTCCAGTATTCTTGCTTGGAGAATTCCATGGACAGAGGAGCCTGGCAGGTACAGTCCATGGGGTGGCCAAGAGTTAGACACAATTGAGTGACTAATACACACACACACACATACACACAAGGGCAACTTTAAGTCCAAAACAAATTATGCAAGTTCAGTATTATCATGATGGGTGTTGCTTCTTTATATCAAATGCTGTCTTTAAAGTTCTTTGAAAACAGGAAACTTACATTGCTGAAAATACATGTTTTTGAGTGATTCAGTGATTCATCAGGGGTTTGATAAGGTGACAAACTTGCTGCAGTTGCTCTGTGTTGGCTCATTGAAATCAGCTGCTGCTGCTGCTGCTGCCAAGTCACTTCAGTCGTGTCCGACTCTGTGCGACCCCAGAGATGGCAGCCCACCAGGCTTCCCCATCCCTGGGATTCTCTAGGCAAGAACACTGGAGTGGGTTGCCATTTCCTTCTCGAATGCATGAAAATGAAAAATGAAAGTGAAGTCGCTCAGTTGTGTCCAACTCCTAGCGACCCCATGGACTACAGTACCAGGCTTCTCCGTCCACAGGACTTGCCAGGCAAGTATGGGAGTGGAGTGCCATTGCCTTCTCCGTTGAAATCAGCTACTACTTTTTTAGAAAAAAAAACTCCTTTGCTGCTCTAGCTAAAAAGAGAAAGAACTTTGGCCAGTGTTTAGCAACAGTTTCCTTTTCCAAACGGTCCCCAGGATCACACACTCCAGGGTGATGCTTCTGTCCTGGGTGCTTCAGGTTTACCTGCAAGGCTTTAATTTAGTAAAACTCTATACCTGAAGGAAACCATGCCTGAAGCCACTCTGCCTTTCTGGACTTAGCAGTTAACCAGGGAAACACAGCTTTTTTGTTCTTTGAATGAATTTGATTGGATTTTCAGTTACTTAAAACTGAAAATAACCCAGCTAATAAATAGAAATTTGGTGTTATTACACTAAAGTCAAGTAACGTCATAAGGTAAATTTATACACCTGGATAGGAACGGACGCTGTGAATTTCCTCAAAGGCAGAGCCTGATATATTAGAACTCTAGATTAAGTAGATTTTCTTATTTTCTCCAACCTCTATGTAAGTAAAAATAGGATCTATTAAATGTTGACAAAAGTGATTAAACCCCGTGCCTGCATAAAAGAAACGTTTCCACAGAGCAGACGTTAAATCTTTCATAGGCGTCACCTGCTAGAGTTCGCCTCTGTTGTGACATATAAGGTCACCATCACAACCTCCTCCTAGAACTGGCTATAAACACTCTTGCTTTTGTGAGCCTAAATGCAAATCATCTTTTGCTTACCTAAGAGCCTTTCCTTGTTGTATTAGAAGCTGTCAGGGAGTATATACTTAAAAAAAAAAACACCTCAAACTTTGATCTTTTTACAAGCCTTGGAGGCTACCCCTTCTCATAACCCCTGTGCAACAATCCTCTCACCCTTGCCCCCAGAGCAAAACATCAGGACTTTATATTCTGGATGAGAAAATAAAAATGGCACATTCTCTCCAGGGAAATGGCTACATAGGACGTGGATCGAAGACATTGTTTTCCACCTGTAAACATCAACGCTGTGTTTTGTTTATGCTGTTCTAATTACAACTGTCTCTCTCTCGGATAATTTCTTTGTCTACCTCCGTTTGTGAACACAAATTTGACAGAACTGGAGCAGACAGAAAACAGAGGCATTTATTACAACCAACATTTATTGGAACACATCTCTTTTACAGGAAGGATCATGTCCATATGTTTATAGTGGACCAAAGGTGTAGGGGTATCTGCTTTGGGGAGGGAGAGTCCTATTCTAAACCAAGCAGATGAAAACTGCAAAATGAAATTACAGTTCTAGAATTGAGGGCTGAAGTAACTTTTGTGATTAAAAAATTTATAGTGTAACAACTCTATGCCATTTGTAGAAATCTGGATCATCTCTGAGTGTAACTGGACTTCCATTATTGCTGCTAGTGGATTAGGACTGCTTTAGTTTGCGTTCTTCTCTGTGCGTGTTTTGAAGTTCCAGATTCCCGTCCTAAGCAGGCAGTGGACGAGGTGACACTGATAGCAGGGCCATAGTGCCCATATTTTGTGTGGCTCTTGGTTCCATGTATCCTTTTTGATTGTGCTTTCTTTTGTCCCTGTAGGAGAATATAAATTGACCACTGATTTCTTTTTGGAATAGTTCTTACCGCTGATCTCTTTCCCATGGTCTTGTAATTTTAAGAAATTTTAATGACTGTCATTCCACTTTCAGTAGAAATGCAAATACAAAATAAATGAGTGTGTTGTTTGAGAAGAGCAAGTGTTCTCTGGTGTCTCAGGAACAGCTAAGAATGACTGGGTTGAACTCAGCTCCAAGTAATGCTCCTTCGTGCACAAATTCTAGTCTTTGGTTTCCCTGTTTACTGACCACACGTTGCTCCCATAGGGCTCAAGGTCATTCTCTATGTTTTTCATTATCTGGTTCCTTCCTGATTTCTACCCCTGTTTGTCTCTGTTACAAGTTGAATTGTATCCCCTTCAAATTCATATGTTTACTCATAACCCTCAGTACCTCAAAATGTGACTTTTTTTGGAGATGTTTTTGCACATGTAATTAGTTACAATGAGGTCACACTGGGGTAGGGTGGGCCTCTAATTCAGTGTGGCTAGTTTTCTTGTCCAAAGGGGAAATTTGGACACAGACACACAGGGAAAATGCCATATGAAAATTGAAGTTATGCTATCACCGGCCAAGGAACTTTCAGAAACTATGAGAGAGACCTGGAACAGATTCTTCCTGGGCCTTCAGGGTGAGCACGGCCTTGCGGCCCCCTTGATCTCTGCCTTCCAGCTTCCAGAACTATGAGATGATACATTTTTGTTGTTTAAGCCACTCAGTGCATGGTATTTTGTTATGGAACCCTAGCAAACTAATCTCTCATTTTCACCATTTCTCCAAACATTCATACATGCGCACAACACACTCACTCACTTGCTCCAAATTTTATCTTCCCTTTGTTCCAGCCTAGTAGGACCTTAATGAATCCCCACTTAGTTAAATGACACATCTCCAGGGTGTAACTGGACCAGCATAACTGAAGAATCTCATTTTACATTCTGTTGAAACTGTATCTGAAGAATGTAAAGCAGGTCCACCGTCACTGGGGGCAGCTACCCCGGCTGCAGACAGTCCTGCCTCAAGAGTCTCCATCACCTGTACAAGACAGACCTGGGAAAGGCTGATGTTGCTCTTCCCAGAGCATGTTAGCATTTTAGCAGGTCCTTCTGTGTTTCAAGGGCCTTCCCAAGTGGCATTCGCAGTAAAGAATCTGCCTACAATGCAGGAGACATAGGAAACATGGTTTGATCCCTGGGTTGGGAAGATTCCCTGGGGAAGGAAATGGCAACCCAGTCCAGTATTCTTGCATGGAGATTTCCCTGGGCAGAGGAGCCTGGCAGGCTACCCTACTAGGTTGCAAAGAGTCAGACACGACTGAAGCAACTTAGCCTGCAGAAGTGAACATAACAGGGCCTGGGGAGGTGCTTGGAGAGAGGAGGAAGATGGGACTAAGAATCAAGGGGCTGAGGTTGGGAACAAAAGAAATCTCCCTCCATCTTTCCAGTAAGTTCCCTTGTGCAGCTGGTACCTCAAGGCTGCCCCTGGCTGAAACCCCATGTGTCCACATCACAGGCCTCCAATCCCAGCCTGCTCATGAAATGTTCTATAGCAGGTACAGCTTTCCGCAGCTCCCTTTCCTTTCACCCCAGAAGAGTTTCCTCAAAATCTCTGTCTTTCACCAACTGGAAAAGAATCTTAACTCATTTATATGGTCCTCAATCTTGTTCAAACCCAGGAGAACTCACAGGCCCCTCTGGAAACCATGCTATTGGGGGCGGAATGGAATCAGGAAGGGAAGTATTTTGCTTACAGCAGCACTTTCAGGGGCTGGGGCCCAGAGAACAGTGACATTTGTCCCTGAGAGTAAATGCTAAATTACATCACAAATGGACAATTTAAATGAAAGCTGGCATTTCTGACCTGCCTGCTGGCAGCCCCGACTGTGCTGAAAAGTGACATCATTTATGACACTAGCAGTTAGGAAGCCCAGGGTTTGAGGTCATAAAAGTTTCCAGGCCTGATTTAATATCGATTTTGCTGTCATCCTAACTTTACTTTAATATTTAAACAAATGTTTAATTTTTAAACAGTTTGGTTTTTCCCTTTTCATTTTTCTGTAGCTTTAACCCAGTGTTATCTGTGTTTTAACGGTTTCCCCTTGGGCTAGCTTCCATATTATGCTGCCCTATCTTTAGCAGCATTCTGATTTATCATCCCAGCTTGTATCATGGATTGAAACTATTTCTTTTCCTTTGAGATGGCATGACTGTCCCATTACTATTTGTATATAATTCTCATTGTACGGACACCATGATATTGTATTGTTATGGTTTTGGTATGTTGTTAGACCCATGGGGACAGAGTTCTTCCTGTAAGGAGAGAATATTTTCTCACCTGAAGAGTTAAGATTGTTTCTTGCCACCAGCCTCCAGCTTTGCAAAAGGCACATTAGACCTGGAAAAAGGAAAGCAGTATGTATGCTCAAAGGGTTCTGTAGTTTTGAATTAATGAAGTTCCTTATTATTTCATAAATTTGTAGTAAGGAGGGACAGATTTTATTTGGTTTTAGTTGTGCTAAAATCAATGATAAGGAGCTTTCATCCAGGCTTGGCTCTTGTAATTATAATGGAAGCTGCTTATGTCTGGGACAAGACAATGATAACTCAGGGAATCACAATGTGTGAATTTTAAGAGGAAGGTAAGATTCATGAAATATACTGTGGGGAACCACTTTCTAGTTGTCTTTCCTTCTGTGCTAAATTCAGACCAACTAATAAATCACCTAGAGAACCCCAGCTAGAATGAATAAAGCAGGTAAGTTATGATATGTGCAGGGCAAAGGGGGCAGTGTTTTGTTTTAATAGGGAGTCCTATCCCTCTTGCATTCTCAACTTAGACATCCTGCCTATTTCTTCTGGGGTTTTCAGAATTTCCCCACTTCTCCTGCTGCAGAGATAAAAAGGGCAGTCAATTTATGAGCTGTGTACCTTGGGTATTGTAAATCTCTCATTTGTCTGCTCTCATTTCTATCTGATGTATTTTTCAAAACAATAGCCTGAATTCTGATTTTTAAAATATTATCTGACTACAGACTGAGCTTGAAATTCCAAGGACTGAATGGGCTTTTTGTTGTCAAAGATACTCTTAATTAACCTGTCTCACCTGGTTTTCAGCTCACATGCATTATAAATATGTAAGGACATTCCATGTCTTTTGAATAACCCCTTTCTTCCTATGCCCATTACAGTTATTCATCCTTCTGAGTGCTCTGTTTAGAGCAACCAACTACAAAATCCAGGGATGCTTCATTTGTTAGAAAAAAAATAGGGGAATTGTCTTTAGGAAGCCAGACTCAATTTCCAATTCCGTTTCTCTTATGCCACCCTCTGGAGATCCCCTGGGCCTTTTTGATGTTTGGGAGTAATTTCTGCCTCTCTGTTTTTAGCCTATTATGTCAATCTTCCAGAAAGATTGTTGATTTCATTAGGCAGTAACAAAGAGACAAACTTGACCTGTTCATCACATGGACTGAAGCAGGTGTGTTTGTGAGTGAGAGAGAGAGAAAGAGAAGGAGGAGGGGAGAAGGGGAAGAGGAAGGAGAGGGGAGGAGAAGGAAAGGGATAGGAGTGGAGAGATGATTTAAACCACACCACACACAGTATCTTCCTCTTTCTGTGGCTTTTCAAAAGATGGTTTCATAAAGAGTAGGCTGAGCTTCCCAGGGGGCGCTGCTGGTAAAGAACTCACTGGCCAATATGAGACATGGGTTCGATCCCTGAGTCAAGAAGATCCCTTGGAGGAGGGCATGGCAACCCACTCCAGTATTCTTGCCTGGAGAATTCCATGGACAGAGGAGCCTGGTAGGCTATAGTCCATAGGGTTGCACAGAGTTGGACACGACTGAGGAGAGTTAGCATAGCACACAGTCTGGAGAGGGGTTCTTTTTAAAAATGCAGATCCTTAGACCTTCTACTCAGACCTAATGAGTCAAAATTCCTCGGTGTGTGGCTTATACACTTTTTAAAAATAGAAAGTGAAAGTGTAGTTGCTCAGTCATGTCCGACTCTTTGTGATCCCGTGGATTGTACCTCACCAGGCTCCTCTGTCCATGGAATTCTCCAGGCAAGAATACTAGAGTGAGTTGCCATTTCCATCTCCAGGGGATCTTCCCAACCCAGGGATTGAACCTGGGTCTCTTGCCTTGCAGGCAGATGCCTTACCATCTGAGCTACCAGGGAAGCCCTTAAAATCCACTATTATCAGTCATATTATATCTATCTAAGATAAGTTTTTTTAAAAAGCAATGACTCCTGATGAGGCAATAGATACAAAGAAATGTGGAGGAAAGAGAAACAAAGCAACTTAATGACCAATATGATCATCAAATACAATCACAAAGATCAATGGGTAATGGACCAATACCAAGTGTTTTCTTAACTGGGATTTATCGTCCAGCCTCAGCCACCAAAATGTGTTGTCTCTCATTTTCACTGTAATCAGGGAACCCCACATTATTTGTGAATCAAATAATTCCCCTTTAACAGACCCTGGCCCTTCACATAGTTGTGTGTTGTTTTTTTTTAATTGAGCTTCCATCTTAAGAAATGTCACGCTTGCCTGCCTGGAGAGTTGCTCTTAGTCCACCCCTATGTTGAAAGAAGAGCAGCAAGCAATGCCACTGTGCAGGGAAAATGAAAAGGAGTAGCTGAAGGAAAGACTAGTTGGAAACAGGAAGAAAAGGTGGGAGAAGACACAAAGTTGAAAGCAGCCTCCTGCTTTGCAATATGTTAGCTACCAATTTGCATGTCTACCCTACCTTTGAGGATTTCCCTGCTGGGGAGAGGTGGCTTATGGATGACAAATGATGGGTTATGGGTGGGGAGCCTCACTGAAGAAATGAAGAAATGCAGTATCTGCCCAGCTGATTTGGGAAATGTAACCTTATCCTTACTTCATTCCCTTCCTCAAAAATAAAAATAATAATGCTCATGGCTGGTGCTGTCTGTCAGAAATGGACCTGGAGTTGAACGCTGATTGATGACAGACTGGCATTTGCTGGTGGTAATAAGACTCCAGAAGATCGCCAAGCAAGTGAAAATAAAGGTGTAATGATTGAATTATATATTCTCTTTCTGTGATTGAAAATAATATCAGACAACTGACTCCAGTGCCAGACAGATTACATAAGCACAAGTTAAGTGGTAGAATAAAAATGAATGATTTTCCTCCTTGACTTAAATACAGCACTAAGTAGTGTGCCCTTGAATTCAGCAGAAAGCAATTTCCTCTTCCCCGTAACAGCTAGGGGGCATTGCGAATGCAAATTGAGTTAGCTTTGCATTTTTAATATTCCACATATCCATAATTCACTGGTGAGATTTTAGAGATGTTATTGCTACTACTTGGGCACATTTAAATTATTTTGCACCTCTGAACTTTTGCATTAACTTTAACATTGGTGCTTAAGATATATGTTCTAATCTATAGGGAGGTCTGTGCTTAACGAAACTCTAGTCCCTGTGACTAGGGGCTCATAGTAGTACAGGACACATAGTCATATAGCTTGTCATGTTCTCTCTCTCTTTTTTTTTTTCCTTCTCCGATTTTTGTCATGTTCTCTTTTGAAGGAAGGCTTGTTGAAATGACTCCTGCCTAATAGGAAAAGATAAAAACCTCAAGCATTATGTTACAATGTGTGGCTGTCTCTTGAAAAAACATAGGTGCCCAGCATATTGCCCACAGCAGTAGCATAAGAAGCATCTCACAGACCCATGTGTGCAGTAAGAATTTCATCGACTGGCAATCAATAGAAATCCAATTTCTTTTTGAAAACCTGCTTCCATATTGTGTAACAGGATTAAGCTTGTTTTATGAGGAGTGCATGAGATTGGGGAACAGCAAGAAATGGGGAACCAACATGTCTCTTGCTGTGTTGTTTAATTTTTAAATTTTTAATTGTTTGATGATTGGTTTACAATATTGGTTTGATTTCTGTCATAAATCATCATGATTTAACCATTGCTGTGTTTTATTAAAGAAAATATCAGTCTCACATCCCAACCATTTGGGATTGTTCTTGACCTACACGTAGCTAAGTGGAGGCTGAGTCTGAATCTCGCTAAATTCTCATTTGAGAAATATGACTGATATGTTCTTCCTACCTGATTCCATCAAGGGTGTTATTCCTTTATGAAGCTTCTGCTTTCAGGTGTGGCCAAGGTCAGGGCACTGCAGAGGTGGCTTCATACCCACAAAGGAGACTGACAAAGGGAGGATGCTGTTTCAGGGGAAGAAAATAAGTGATATTCTTCTCCTCTTTCTTCCCTCCTTCCTCTCTTCCTTTCTGAATCTGGGAAATGTATTAGGACACTTTAGGAAGTAGGTTATGGTTCTAAAGAAAAGTAAGAAGTTAACAAATGCCCTTGCAACCAGGAAGGAATCCTATACAACCTGGAGTAAGGGAACCTAAATCCTTCATTTCTCTCCAAGGTCATGCTTGAATTTTAGAACAAAGTATCAAGTTAAAGGCTAAATGTTGGCATGGGCATTCTGAACTATGGATTGTTATTAATAGAAAATATCACTTCCTGGTTTACTCAAGAAGGCCCATGAGTGTCCAGGTAAAGACTTGGATGAATATCCAATTCTGTTTAGAATGGATTATAAAAGAGAATGGCAGATTAAGCCCAATGCCCATCTCCCCACCTTCCCTCCTTCTATCACACACATACTCTCCCTGGAAACCCTATGAGATCCAGTTCATGTTGAGAAGCCTGAAGACTTCCCTGGTGGTCCAGAGGTTGAGACTCTCTACTTCCACTGCATATCGTGAAGCCTTGTGGCTCAGCTGGTAAAGAATCTGCCTGCAGTGTGGGAGATCTGGGTTTGATCTCTGTTTGGGAAAAACCCCTGGAGAAGGGAAAGTTTACCCACTCCAGTATTCTGGCCTGGAGAATTCCATGGATTAGTCCATGGACTTGCAAAGATTCATACATGACTGAGCGACTTACACTTTCAAAGGAAAGATGTTTACCATGAATGCTATGGTTCATTTAGAGACCTGGTCAATTCTTCTTTCCTCCTATTCTTCTCTGTTTGGGGATGAGGGTGACCTCCTCTGGAATGAGGAGAGTGAAGCAGTTTATCCTTCCCAACTATCTTATTGCTGAGATCTTTTGGGGCTGCTGCTCAAATTGCCCTGATCTCCAGGAATTCACAGGCCACTGAGAAACCTTTAGATTGTTTCAGCCCTACTCTCAGTTCCTTGCTGACCAGCCTAAAGGAGAGCAAAATAAACAAACAAAAAATTAAAACCAAACTGTATACTGTGTGGAAAATTTGGTTCCATGAGGGAAAGGGTGCCCATGGTCTCCCCTTCCTTCCTCAGTCCACTTGTATTTTCTCTTTCTCGTTACAGTTTTTCATGTTCTCTATTCCATTGTTTTTCTGTTCTACTGTTTTTCACTTTTTCACCTGAAGATCTCTGAAGTCTCCCTGGAAATCTCTCTTTCCAGGTAAATCTCTGATGTCAGATCCCACATTACAAACACCAAGCACCTTTAGTATTCTTTCATTCAAAACAGTGTACTGAGTGTCTACATCCCGGGCACTGTTCCAGGTACTTGTGCTCTGTTGTTCTGACTCTTTGTGACCCCCTGAACTATAACCTGCCAGGCTCCTCTGTCCATGGAATTCTCCAGGCAAGAATACTGGAATGGGTAGCCATTTCCTTCTTCAGGGGATCTCCCCAACTCAGGGATCAAACTCATATCTCTTGCATTGGCAGGTGGATTCTCTGTTAGTGTGCCACCTGGGAAGCCCCATTCTACAGTAATAAACAAAAATTCCTGCCTGTGAAGCTTGCACATTCTGCCCAGGAGAGAGAGATGATATATTCAAGAAGGAAGTGTGTTTTCTATTGTCTTAAGAGGTGATCAGTGCTATGGAAAAAATAGAGCAGAATAACAGCATACAAAAAGGAGGACTTCAAATTCAACTTCTGTAGTTGTTCAGAGTATCCTGTCTGAGGATGGAATGTCTAAGCAAAGACTTGAAGGGAGGGAAGCAGTTAGTCATGGGAGTTCTGAATAGAGCACTCTACCTGGAGAGAACAGCCAGTGTCAAGACCCCCAGATGGCTCTCGGGAGGCACAGCGGGGAAGCTGATAGAACAAGGAAGGAAATTGCAGAGCAGTGGGGGCACACTAGGTAGGCTGTTGAGACCATTGCAGAGATATGGGCTTTTCAAATACTGAACTCTCTCAGTTTTTTTTTTTTTTTTAAGGACAAATTGTACCAACCGTAGATCCTTAGGAAACCTGCTTTATCTAATATATTCAAATGATTTACAATTAGCATATAAATTATATATAAAAAGGCACTTCTAGGAGGCTTCAAAAGTTTGTTCTCTTTAGCAAATATAAACTATCTTTTTGGTAATATTCTTTTCACTGTTAGCTGTTTTGTAGCCTTGAACCTGCTTTAATGGGTACACTCATCTCAATGCTTATCTCAATTCACAAATTCCATATTGGGTGTATTTTCTTTTGCTTATAGTATTGTACAGAAGACTGGATTTTGTTCTTAGGCTAAGGATAGTAAGACACAGAAAGCTAAAAAGAATTGCCTGCACCAAATTGTTTGGCATGCTCAAGTTAGCATTTAAATGGAGGGAAGCCCTTTACAGTAAGAGGAGACTGGAAATAAATATTTTGGCTTAAAAATTAATTTAGAAAAAAGATATTGTCTTATTTTTTAAAGTTGATTGATGATGATTGGTAAGGAAATCACAACCTAATTGGGAGACACAAGACCTGGACTCTTGAAATTTAGACAATATATTGTTCATGTGTGGTTTACGATATAATTTCACACGCCTGATCTCATTCAGTTCAGTTGCTCAGTCATGACCAACTCTTTGCGACCCTATGAATTGCAGCACGCCAGGCCTCCCTGTCCATCACCAACTCCCGGAGTTCACTCAGACTCACGTCCATCGAGTCAGTGATGCCATCCAGCCATCTTGTCCTCTGTCGTCCCCTTCTCCTCCTGCCCCCAATCCCTCCCAGCATCAGGGTCTTTTCCAATGAGTCAACTCTTCGCATGAGGTGGCCAAAGTACTGGAGTTTCAGCTTTAGCATCATTTCTACCAAAGAAATCCTAGGGCTAATCTTCTGAATGGACTCATTAGATGCTTATAAATAAATGAGGGAGCAAGTGTTGTTATCCCTATTCTTCAAAGAGAAGTTATAGGATTTCTCCAAGGTCACACAATGATGGGCAGAGGCAGGAGTTCAGCCTACACCTTCTCACCTCAAAAGCAGTTCCTATGAGGAGCCACTGTTACCTGCAGAAATATGAGCTAAAATTAAGGATTGAGAACCATGCTCTAAATTAGATTCAAATGCTAGATTTTGTAGGGCTTCCTAGTTGGCATTAGTGGTAAAAACATGGCTGCCAATGCAGGAGACATAAGAGATGTGAGTTCAGTCCCTGGGTTGGGAAGATCCCCTGGAGAAGGGCATGGTGACCCACTCAAGAGTGTTCTTGCTGGGGGAATCCTATGGACAGAGGAGTCTGGCGAGCTATAGTCCATATAGTTGCAAAGAGCTGGACATAACTGAAGTGACTTAGCATGCGTGCATGCTAGATTTTTTGGCATAGATTATAAATCTGCTAAAGAAATACAGGAAGGAGAAAAATTCCTGGGACCCAGATTAAGCTGCAAGTGGCTGAGAGCTGCACCTTGAAGCAAGTATGGCAGAGAGCTGGTGGAGCAAAGGAAAATCCAAACCACGGTCACTCTGTGGAAGGCTCAGGTCACTCACAGGATGAAGGCGGTTGGGCATTCAGGTCTTCCCTGCTAGGCATTGCCTAAGTGCCAGGAGTGGACAGGAGGAAGGGCACATAGTCCATTTTCCTGCCTATGTGGAGGCAAAAATGAGTCCCAAATCATGACAGAGAAGACGCTTACCTCTTCTTTTCTTTCCGTGGACTTCAAACATCCTATTGGGCACAGTATTCCTTTCCCGGACTCCTAGGTGAAAACTGCTTGCTTAGGCTAATTTGCAGCAGGTAGGTGCAGGGAGGAAAGTGAGGTTTACCTGGTAGCTCAGATGGTAAAGAATCTGCTTGCAATGCTGGAAACCTGGATTCAATCCCTTGGGAAGATCCCCTGGAGAAGGGAATGGCAACCCACTGTAGGATTCTTTCCTGGAGAATTCTGTGGACAGATGAGCCTGACAGGCTACAGTCCAAAGAGTGGGACATGAGTGAGTGACTAACATTTTCACTTTCACTTTGGGTGCAGGTAGCTACAGGTGAAGGGATCAAAGGAAAGTGAGACCCAGAGATTCATCTGTGATGGGGGAATAAGAGAGTTGTATTCTTCCAGAAGAATTGAAAGCCTGTGTTGTAAGATTGATGCTTGTGCTAAATGGAGAGTAGAACCTGGCAAAGTAACAAGGGGACAGATTCTTGGGGAATCAAAAAAGCTTAGGAGTCCTTTCACCTAGACCAGGGATCAGACAGCCTTTTTATATTTCAACTTCACACACGCTTATATAGAGTAATTCCTTTCTCAGAATACCCCAAATAGTGGTCTAAGTGGGGTCGACCACCCCAAAGACCATCCATGAACCTAGGAAACAGAGACTTACTTATTACTTAAAAAATTCCGGGAGGTTTGTGGATTATGAAGCATCCGAAGCCCTGGCGCTAGCTCCTTCTTGTCTTGTTCTGTTCAGCTGCTTGATCACCGAGTGCCTGGTGCCCTTCCTCCTGCTCCCCTAGGGACAGCGCATAGGCTGTACCTACTGCAGCCAGGAGTACAGTGATTCCTGGTTGTTAAGACAGCAGTACAGTATGGAGAACAAAATAATATTTTTAAAATAAAAAAAAAAAGATTGTGACTGTTAAAAGCACTCACTTTCATGAATCGTTTCCCATAACGAGAAGGGACTCTCACTCTCCTCAAAAGCCTTTCCATGTGTGTTCCTGTTCACTAAATGATGACTCCCCTTTCTTCACCTCCATGATTTACCAAGGTGGATGCTTGGAATCTTTCCATCCTTTTCTATAACTTAAGCTTCAACTTTCAGCTCCCCTCACATCTTTAAATTAACCTGTATCTTAACTCAAAGACCCAGGCACTGAAAATGTAGTCTTACAGATAAAACTACCAGGACAACCTCTCACCTCCCAATACAGCCCAATGCTTCTGTTGTCCAGCTCTGGCTCTTAATCTCTGTGACTTGGTTGAGAGCTGTTGTGAGCACCCTAAAGCCTCCTCCAATTTCACCAGGGTGCTGGGTACAAATAGCAGATAAGAATAGAGCCTCTGTAAAGCCAGAGAGACAGAAAGCAGATTAATGATTTCTGGGTGGTTGGAGGGAGGGGTAGGGGGAGGAGAGTGGAGGTGGCTGCTTAAGCATAGAGGATTTGTGTGTGTGGGTTGATGAAAATGTTCTCTAGATAGTGATATTGGTTGCAAAACATTATGAATACACTAAATGCCACTGAACTGTACACTTTAAAATGGTTAAAATGGTGAATTTAATGTTATGCAGATTTTACCACTACTGAAAAAAAGAAGAATAGAGCCTCTGGATTCTAAAAGTGTTAGATATCAGTCCAAAAGAGACAAAATTGTTAACATCCATTGGATCATAGAAAAAGCAAGAGAATTCCAGAAAAACTTCTGCTTTATTGACTATGCCAAACCCTTTGACTGTGTGGATCACAACAAACTATGGGAAATTCTTAAAGAGATGGGAATACCAGACCACCTGATCTGCCTCCTAAGAAATCTATATGCAGGTCAAGAAGGAACAGTTAGAACTGGACATGGAACAACAGACTGATTCCAAATTGGGGAAGGAGTACATCAAGGCTGTATACTGTCATCCTGCTTATATAACTTATATGCAGAGTACATCATGTGAAATGTTTTGCTCTGTGAAGCATAAACTGGCACCAAGATTGCCGGGAGAAATGTCAATAACCTCAGATATGCAGACGATACCACCTTAATGGCAGAAAGCAAAGAGGAACCAAAGAGCCTCCTGTTGAAGGTGACACAGGAGAGTGAAAAAGCTGGCTTAAAACTCAACATTGAAAAAACTAAGATCATGGCATCTGGTCCCATCATTTTATGGCAAATAGATGGAGAAACAATGGAAACAATGAGAGACTTTATTTTCTTGGGCTCCAAAATCACTGCAGATGGTGACTGCAGCCATGAAATTAAAAAACATTTGCTCAGTGAAAGAAAAGCCCATAAGAACTGACTCATTAGAAAAGACCTTGAGGCTGGGAAAGATTGAAGGCAGGAGGAGACCGGGACAACAGGATGAGATGGCTGGATGGCATCACTGACTTGATAAACAGGAGTTGGAGTGAGCTCCGGGAGCTGCTGATGGACAGGGAAGCCTGGCGTGCTGCAGTCCATGGGGTTGCAAAGAGTCAGTCACGACTGAGCGACTAAACTGAACTCTGAGATGTCAGTCCCAGCTCCACTCCTCGTGGACTTTGTCACTCTGAGTAGATATTATAACCGTGTATAAGTCTCAGTTTCTTGAGCTGCAAGATGGAATGAATAATTCCATCTTCCACCTGATGATTAAATGAGATGGTGTATGTGTAGCGCTGAAGTACTTGTTACAACATCTTTCTTTACCACTCAGTAAAGGAGAGTGTAGTTGGAATCCTGGGTTGGAGAAGCTCCTCCTGTGCTAAAAGAGATTGTCTCCAGGCCCCAGATTTTATAGTTGGAAGGAGTCAAAGTCACACACTTGGGGTCTTTATGATCCCTGTAGCCTCACTTAATGTGCCTATTTTGACCCAGAAGCAGAATTGAATCACTTAATTATCTTAATTATTATTTTTTTGCAAGCAACCAACTGTACCAAGAATCTTACAATCTTTGTGATCTCACTGATGACTGGAAGGTGTTTCTAGGAAGGGGTGACATTGCACAGCAGGAGACATGGGCTGTGCTGCTCCTTTCTCCCTTCTCTAATCTTTCCCCCTTGTCCTTTTGAAGCCTTTCCTCTTCTGTACAGCCCATGCTCTATTTATCCTTTCTACTATCTAGAATAACAACCCCCCTTCTCTGAAACTTTATGTTCTTAAGCTCCACTTTTATTCCAAGAACTTCTCAAAACATTTTCCCAATCAGAACGAATCTCCTCTAAGAGTTCTGAGAGATGGTATTCTCAACCACCAAACAGGATTTAAATGAGGCCAGGACTTTCACTGAGCTCTTTGGCACGTTCAGTTTACACTTAACCAGCACTGAGTCTTGAGTGAGGAATTCGTGTTGCCTGGTATGCCCTATCGGAGAAGGCAATGGCACCCCACTCCAGTACTCTTGCCTGGAAAATCCCATGGACAGAGGAGCCTGGTGGGCTGCAGTCCATGGGGTCACTAGGAGTTGGACATGACTGAGCAACTTGACTTTCACTTTTCACATTCCTGCCCTATGGCTTCCCGGGTGGCTCAGTGGTAAAGAATCTGCCTGCCAATGCAGGAGTTGCAGATTCAATTCCTGAGTCAGGAAGATCCCCTGGAGAAGGAAGTGACAACCCACTCCAGTACTCTTGCCTGGAAAATCCTATGGACAGAGGAGCCTGCTGGGCTACAGTCCATGGGGTTGCAGAATTGGACATGACTTTGTGACTGAGCATGCATGGTACTCCCTAGCAGGTGGGCTGCCATAGAGGCAGAATTAAGACTTTTTTTCTAAGACTATCCTATATCCAATGTTCCCTAAGTACAAAGGATGTCAATAGTCTGTATGACTCCATGTGCCCCATTCCCCTGACAAATGTAGCCAATGTCAGGGCATGAGGATTGTTCTCTGGATTGAAGACTATATTTCAACCCATACTGGCCCTCAGGTTGGCCTCTTTGAGCAGTGAACAACTCCTTCAGCTGTTCCTGGCAGCCGTGTATATAGGTACATGTTGTTAAGGTAAAACTTGGACAACAGCCCTTTTTAATGATTAACTGAATTATTGATTAAAGGAATCAATAAATCAAAGCAGTGTTTGGGATACAAATAGCACCTCCAGAAACAAATCTGTTTAACCTACAAACTACTCAGAGAGATCATCTAAAAGTGATTACATTTTTAAGGTCTTGCTGTTTTTCACTACATTAAAAGTTATTGTTCAAATGAATTGCTCAGCTAGGAAAAAACAAGTTTTACCTTCTGTTCTAACTGGTGGGTAATATGTGAAACCTGTGTTGTGGTCCATTAAGGCACCAGATGTATTTGGCTGAGGAGAGATTTGTTGAATAGCTTCAACCTTTAAAAGCAGAGTATAAATGGATGGTGACATCATTATATCTTGACAAATAGAAATTATATCATGTTCCTTTTCCCTTTCATTACCAAGGATGATTTATTTCAGTGGCTTTCAATTCATAAACCTACGGATTGTCTGTAAAGTTGGAAACCTTTTAAAATTTGTAACACGCACTATAAATGGTTAATAACATTCATGAGCCACACTCTATAATGTTGGAGCTGTTTTCTCAGTACAGCTGTATCATAAACAGGTGCTGGAAATTTACAGCAAGCAAATTTGTGAGCCTCATATGCCTGGTCTTATTTCCCAACCAACCATAATACTAAGTTATTATAAATGACATGACAGGTGACCCTGTTACATTTCATCTTCATCAAATGCTGAATGATGCCGGAAGGTCTCAGCTTGAAAAGTTAAAGTCAATAGAATTGTTTGTATCATGAAAAATAAGTGGCGGTTCTCCCATAACCTGTATTCTCCCAGTAAATCCTATGTTTGTTGCTCTACTTGATACATTTTAGTTTATGCTCCCTGTAACACCTGGGGATTTCCATGAAATTTTCTGTTATTACCCAAGATTACATATGCCCCTTCAATTCACTGAGGCCTGTGAATTTGAGAGCCTGGAGGGAGGGGTGTGCAGGTGCTTGGCTAATCTATACCTTGGTCTAGATTACAATTACAAATACAGCTTGGACACTCAAGGGAAGAGATGTGAATGAACTGTAAAATAAACAAGATCAATTTGTTTATCTGAGACCCAAATCAGGAACTAAATGGTTTTATGAAGAGATGTGTATGGGTGTGTGTAAAATGGGTGGAAAGTGTGGGCATGGAGGGTGAGGGGACAGGGAGAAATATGAAGAATCAATTAGAGGTAATATAAAGACTAGACTGGAAGATGACATTCTTACCGTGAAGTCTTTTTTTTTTTTTTGGCTGCATAATTTTTTTTATTGGAGTATAATTGCCTTACAGTGTTGTGTTTCTGCTATACAACAAAGAGAATCAGCTATATGTATATATATATATCTCCTCCCTCTTGAGCCTCCCTCCACCACCTCCCCCCTCCACCATTCCACCACATCCCACCCCTCTAGGTCATCACAGAGCACCAAGCTGGGTTCCCCATTCTATACAGTAGCTTCCCACTAGCTATTTTACACATTCCCCAGTGACTTGGCAACAAAGAATCTGCCTGCCAATGCAAGAGATGCATTTTCAGTCCTTGGGATGGGAAATCCCCTGGAGAAAGAAATGGTGACCCACTCCAGTATACTTGGCTGGGAAATCCCATGGACAGAGGAGCCTTGTGGGCTACAGTCCATGGAGTTGCAAACACGACTTAGCAATTAAATAGGAAGTGTATATGTTTATCAATCCTATTCTCTCAATTCATCCAATCCTCTCCTTCCCACCTCCCCACCTCGTGTACATAACTCTGTTCCCTAAGTCTGTGTCCCTATTCCTGCCTTGCAAATAGGTTAATCTGTACCAGTTTTCTAGATTCCATGTATACGTCTTTTGTGTTATTTTTGTTTTTCAATCCCTAAGTCGTGTCCACCTCTTTGCAACCCTATGAACTGCAGCATGCCAGGTTTCCCTGTTCTTCACTGTCTCCCTGAGTTTGCTCAGACTCATGTCCATTGAGTTACTGATGTTATCCAACCATCTCATCCTCTGTCACTCTCTTCTCCTCCTAACCTCAATCTTTCCCAGCATCCAGCATCAGGGTCTTTTCCAATGAGTTGACACTTTGCATCAGGTGGCCAAAGTATTGGAGCTTCAGCTTCAGCATCAGTCCTTCCAATGAGTATTTGGGGTTGATTTCCTTTAGGATTGACTGGTTTGATCTCCTTGCAGTTCAAGGGACTCTCAAGAGTCTTCTCCAGCACCACACTTAGAAAGCATCAATTCTTTGGCATTCAGCCTTCTTTATGGTCGCTCTCACCTTTTGTGTTGAGGATGGAGGAAATTAGAATACAACTAACAACTTTGGGAAATAGATGGAGATACATTGGGAACAGTGAAGAGAGTGAGTAGTAAGGAGCACACTTGGTTTATGCTGTTGGCTATACAGGGAAAAGGGCTTCATGAGGCTCAGGTGCTCATAGAAAGGTGATCCTGGGAAGCTGTGAGCTCCCTGGAGCACCAATAGAAGGCTGTACAGAGCTTTGGTTCAGTTAAATATAATTTAGGGTTGCAATGGAGGCCAAAAGAGTCTGTGGCAGGACAGCATTGGTGCGGCCACGTCCACACTGTCATTTGTTTCTAAATGGCTTCTTGGAAAGCCCTCGACAAGAGGGACAAATCTTATGCAGTGAATAGCCCAATAGTTGTCATGAAGTAGACGTGATTATGTTGTAAGTAGAGGCCTGTGAGCTAACTGGTTGTGCTACTGACATCCTCCTGGTAAGCTGCCCAAACCCTCCTGACATGAGGCCGTTCCTAGCAAGGATGTTGTCAGCCTCCACATTTCCTGTGCCTTATATCACACGCTGATGTTTCTGGGGGGAAAGCCTGTTTAATTAGCACTAGTGCTCTTTGGCATTTATAGCACACACTTTACTTTTAAGAATTTACAATCCGATACTTTCCTTGTCCCCCATCCATGTGCCCTCCCTCCCTGCCCCTGCCCACATGTCTCAGGCTACAACAGTGTTTTTACTCTTTATAGCATCTTTCACATGGGTTTAGCACTGATTTGATGACAGCATACAGTTTTTTACTCTAAAATTGAAAAGGAACTCAGACAGGGTCCAGGAGAGCAACACAGACACTAGCAGAAGGTTATAAAATAGGACCAGGGAGAAAAGGTTAAAGAAACTGAGATTATTTAGCTTTGGAAGGAGAATGATGATGGGTGACTTAATAGTGTTCAAAAGAGTCTGTAAGTGCTGTATTCTGGGAGTTTTTTAAAAAAGTCAAAACCCTCACGCACTCACTTGCTCCATGATCTCTTAGATTTTTTTCTTACAGGGAGTGATTCTGGGTATTTTTCTATTATTTCTTCATTTATTTGGGAGGTTGAAAGGGTGGGAAATAGAGAGGAGATTAAGGGAAGGCAGTTCCATTCTGGACTCTTGAATCCTTGGGAACAGACCTTAAGTAGCAGGACAAGAAAAAGAACATTCATGTGGAGTTGGGGTTTGGCTTATGGGGATTTCTGGGCCCTCTAAATAAATTCGCTTAATTTTGTTACTGCTTCCCTAAAAATGCAGCTGTTTGCCTAAAAGCGGAGTCCACACACCCAGTCCTCAACTTTTTCCACCTGTGACAGTGAGAATGGTTAGGCCAGGAGGGACCAGCCATTCTTGCCTCTTCTTTCAGCAGCACCCAGGTAAAAAAAATCATAGAGTTTGTCCTCAAATTCCCAGAGAATTTTATTGCAAAGCCTGGTCAAATTGAATTAAATATTAAACTTTTCAATTTTTAAGGAAGTCACTAAACGTTAAAACAGGAATAACTTCCAAATTCAAGTTCTTGATTCTCTTAAGTGGGCTGAAGTTAAGACGACTGAAAAACTATTGGAAATATAAAATTCTGAGTCCTAGATTGGAACTATAGGTTTTTAGCTTTATAAAGAAAAGGACTGTAGATTTCAAACATCCAGAAAATGAGAGGGGCTTTTTTTCTATGTGAGTAATTCCCAAGGAATAAAAGTGATAAAGTTAGTGGCTCAGTTGTGTCTGACTCTTTTGACCCCATGGACTGTATAGCCCACCAGGCTCCTCTGTCCATGGGATTCTCCAGGCTAGAATATTGGAGTAGGGTGCCATTCCTTTCTTCAGGGATCTTTCTGACCCAGGGATCAAACCTGGGTCTCCTGCATTGCAGGAGGATTTTTACCATCTGACCCACTAGGGAAGCCCACAGAAGTGATACTGTCAAGTTAATTTTTATGCAGTCTGCAATAATGAAGTGGAAAAGTTAAGTAATTCTTTGACCAGGGCTGCCTGGTGTTATGGATTGAATTGCATCCCTTCAAAAAATGCTGAAATCCTAATCCCTAGTCCCTATGAATGTGATCTTGTTTGGAGTTAGGATCTTTGCACTGAATCAAGTTAAAATGAGGCCATGAGGGCGCCCTCTAATCCAATATGACTATGTCTTTATAAAAAGGGGAAACTTGGACACAAAGACACAGGGGAAGTGCCATGTGAAGCCTGAACTTACCCTGACACAAACCAAGGCACACCAAAGATTTCAGGCAAAGCACCAGAAGCCAGGGAAGATGCATAGAACCAATTCTCCCTCGTAGCCTTCAGAAAAAAACAGCTCTGCTGACACATTGGTTTTGGACTTCTGGCCTCCAAGACTGTGAGATAATACATTTTTGTTGTTGAAACCAACTGATATGTGGCATTTGTTATGACAGACACAGGAAATCAACACATCTGGGTCTTTGAATCAATCTTGACCTTCTTCGGCAAATAGAACCCTGACGATGGATATGAACATTCAGAAAATCAAGACCATTGCATCCGGTTCCATCACTTCATGGCAAATAGATGGGGAAATAATGGAAACAGAGACTTTATTTTGGGGGGCTCTAAAATCACTGGAGCTGGTGACTGTGGCCATAAAATTCAAAGACACTTGCTCCTCGGAAGAAAAGCTATGACAAACCTAGATAGCATATTACTTTGCCAGCAAAAGCCCATCTAGTCAAAGCTATGGGGTTTTTTTAGTAGTCACGTGTGGATGTGAGAGTTGGATCATAAAGAAAGCTGAGTGCCGAGGAAATGATGTTTTAAAATGTGGTGTTGGAGAAGACTCTTGAGAGTCCCTTGGACTGCAAGGAAATACAACCAGTGTATCCTAAGGGAAATCAGCCCTGAATATTCATTGGAAGGACTGATGCTGAAGCTGAAACTCCAATACTTTGGCCACCTGATGCGAAAAACTGACTCACTTGAAAAGACCCTGATGCTGGGAAAGATTGAGGGTAGGAGGAACAGGGGACAACATAGGATGAGATGGTTGAATGGCATCACCAACTCGATGGACATGAGTTTGAGTAAGCTCTGGGAGTTGGTGAAGGACAGGGAAGTCTGGCATGCTGCAGTCTATGGGGTCGCAAAAAGTCTAACACGACTAAACTGAACTGAACTGAAAGGTTTTATGTTTTCCAAGTGTCAGAGGTTTGCAGCACATATCAAACAGAATTCCTTCCCTTAACTTTTCCCACCCTTCATCCCATACTGAATCATAGTTTCAGGGCTGGATACTTATTTACTAAAAGTCCTAGATAGCCATAGATTTTATTTTGCAAATGCTTTTTCAAACTTCTCTTTGCTATCTCCTTATTTCAGAATAGCTATAAATATAATCATTGATGCAATATATTAGTTCAATGTTCCAGCCTCCAGATGTCTGTCTGGGGATGGGTTTGCATCTGCAGTCCATGGTATTGCAAACAGTCAGACATGACTGAGCGACTGAATTGAACTGAACTGAACTTGCATCTGTTAGAGATGAAATAACTGTCATCATTGCTTTTCCTCTTGAAAAATTACTTAGGGGCAAACAAACCATTTTCCTTGTCTCCTGATGCATTTCAAACAAAGTCATCCTTTTATTCTATCAACAGCAAAAACCAAGCATTTGTCAAAAGCTGGAGTTAGGCAAAGGACTGGTGACAAGAAGGGAAACATGTAAGCTCATTGCCTTCCAACCTTTTGTATTTATATACAGTTATTTTTTGTTTTCCTGTAGACTGGCCAGGGACAAAATGTTGAAGCAAAGTTTATCTTCATTCTCCTAACCCCAGGCCTCACCTCTTACTACCATATCGAGACACTGCATTTATACCTGTGCAGGCAGCCAGATATTGTTATCACCAATATTCGGGCCATCACAATTTGAATTCATTACTGCAGGAGTTTAGTGCTTTGCCAGCTGGAGGCCTGAAAGCCATCCATAGCCTTCCTTTCTGCCATTTGAACACATTATGCAAACCCTCCCCAGTTGTGAGCAGCCTGAGCCCAGCAAAAATACTCATCCTCTTAAGAAAGCCCATGAAGAAGTGCACTCAAGAGGCTGTATCAGGCCAGGTGGCCACCTCAGAGAAGTTGGCCACTGCCCACATTAGCTATTGCTGTGGGGCAGACTGCAGGTCACCCGTCTCCTCAGCATGACCATACCCTTTGTCCAGCGCAGTCTGTCAGCCTGAAATACCAGCTGGTGAAGGCCTGTGGGCTTAAGACCAGGGCACTTTCTGAGCAAGTCTAGACACATTGTTTTTCCTGCTTCAGTGTTCACTCATGCCTGAAAGGAGCTACCAGGGGGCAGTCATCACTGACGTTACTGCCTTTGCCTGCCCAGGGCCCCACCTCTGCAAAAGGACAGATGTTTCCTGCCTGGTCTTGTCATTCTGTTTTGGGAAACCTGGTGTAATTTAAAGCAAAACTTACCTGTACGGATGAGGCTAGCAAAGATAGCTACTTACTTAGCTAATTGTATATGCTTTCCTCTTCCTTACCCACAGCTCCCATTTTAGTTCAGGGCAGTGATAGGCCCACTTAAAACTCCTTTGGATCAAGGAAAAATCCTTTGGATCTAGAAGTGGTGTAATTCTGACCAATGAAATGAAAGCAAAATCCTACAGTGTGAAGACTCTGTGAAAGCTATTGTTTTTTTGTTAAAAGGGCATAGTCTCAGTTGGCACTCCCCTTTCCCTTCTTCCAGCTAAGTTTGTAGATGTATTTTCTAGAGCAATGCTGTGTAACAAAACATCCTCTGATGATGGAAACGTGCTATATCTGCACTGGCCCATATAGTAACCATCCACCCCTTGTGACAATTAAAGATGTGAAATGTAACTAGTGTAACTGAGGAACTGAATTTTCAATTTAATTTAAATAGAAATAAACACATGTGACTAGCTGCTTCATATAGTGGGGTAGGATAGTGTAGCATCAATTTTTCAAGCAAGGATGACAGATAAACAGACCCTGATTCAGTTAAATCACTGATGCTGGGTTTCTGTTAGATGCGGTTTTATGTGATCATACCAGGTGCTCTGACCAAAATGTTCAGATACTCAAGTGTAACCTCTGGCAGAACCAGCTCTTGAAGCAAGTTTAATAATGACCCTATGTAACTATGATGCTTTCTCTTGGTGGGGCATCTGGCATTTCAATGAAGTCTTTCTCCCTTAATCTGCATTTTGGA
This sequence comes from Neotragus moschatus, assembly GCA_006410615.1. Classification (NCBI taxonomy): domain Eukaryota; kingdom Metazoa; phylum Chordata; class Mammalia; order Artiodactyla; family Bovidae; genus Neotragus; species Neotragus moschatus. The sequence continues at coordinate 833,552 of SJYA01000750.1, forward strand.
TTTGCATTTCCAAGTGCTTTTTAACCACATACCTATGGTCCTTGTACTCAAAGCATGGCAGCTTATCACGTGGGCACTAGAATCAGGTTCCTTGGTTTCGCACCCCGGCACCACACGTACTGTATAGCCTTGAGGAGGCTATGTCACTTTTAGGTGCTTTGATTTTCTCAGCTGTAAAATGGGGCTGATCATATGTTCACCTGTGAGGGTTATCGTAAATATGAAAATGAGGCAATGCCAGATACAGTGACTGGCATGATGTAAGCCCCTCATGAATGTTAGCTGCTATTATTGTTATTATTTCCTAGCTTGTGGTCAGAATTACTAACTTACTTAAAGCATGGCATTTGAAAACGTATTTCCTTGAAGAGCAAAAATAATTAGTAACAGAACCCTGATCTCTTAACTCCCAGATCAACCCTTTTCCCCCTGGCATAGCATTTCCATTGGACACTTTGGGAACATGGCACCAGAAAATCTACATTCTTTCTATCCTATGACTGTTCATTACCTGAGGAATTCACCTATCTCCAGAATTTTTTGTATTACATAGGGGCTAATATAAATAACAGCCCCTATTATTCATGACCTTTAGCTTTCCAGTTGCCAAATCAGGTCCATGGAAAGAGTGCAAGCTAACTTTTCTGCACCTGCTTTTCCTCCTCCCTAACGTAAGGGTAATAGCGTGGCTGTGAGGTTGTGAGTAATAGCATGGCTGTGAGGTTGTGAGTAATAGCATGGTTGTGAGGTTGTGAGTAGTAGCATGGCTGTGAGGTTGTGAGTAATAGCATGGTTGTGAAATATCATGTATAAGGCAACTATCAGGGTGGGAAGTTATAAATGTTAACTCTCCTTTTGTGAAACCCTCTTCTTTTTTAAAAGTTTTATTATTTTTTTATTTAACCTTTCTAGTGCTATTGTTTGCTTTATAAAATTATAAGGGGAAAGAAAGCATTGCTTTGTCATCAACAAACAATGAGAATCCAGATCAAACCAGTAAAAGAGTGACAACCACATAAGCTGATTCTTTTTTAATAGGTCTGTGAACTGCTGCCCGTCCGCACGCTTCTGGCCTTCTGATGGTCACAGCCAAGTCATTTTCTCTCTCTGTTATTAGACAGGAGATGGGGAAACATCATGTCCCAGATGACTTCAAGGTTCACTTGAAGTTGGGTGCAGCCCCGGGAGAAGATCTGATTAAGGTCCTGGAGGATATGAGGCAGGAAAATGAGTTTATAACAGAGAAGAAGTATCCAGATTTGACTGCTTGGTTTAAAGAGCAGGTAAAAGAAAGATGCCCAAACTTCTCAAAAGTTCCATTTCCAAAGGGTCCCAATGTCAATGCCTCTGCTCTTGGTTTGGTCTCACAGTTGGCTGCTATGGCCCAGGAGGTGGCCAGTCCAACAGCTGTACAGGGTAGCCAAAGTGACGTCCATGAGCCAAAAGGCACTTTCCAGACACTAAAGACTGGTCTGCAGGCACAGTGCAACGGGGTGACTCTGACCTCAGAAAATGCTGCATCAGGTACTGTCTCCTCCAGAAGGCTGTGACATCTTCTTCTTGATAGCTTTTCCTAAAAAGGAAAACATCTTAATATCTTAAGAGCAGTTATTTCTGGCTGAGGTAGAACAGCTGGGTTCTAGCCATCTCAAAGAAGATTTAGGGGTTATAGCTATTATCATAGAATCAGAGGCTCAGAAAGGGCTTGAGAGATCTTCCACTTGAGACCTTCTGTATCCCTGAGAAAACCTTGACCCACAGAGGTCGGAGACTCTGAATCTTAAAGCTCTAAAAGACTGAAAGACACTTTATTTCAACTTATCTAAAAATTTCTGTAGAATATCCCCAGGGAAGTACTGCCTTATCAAATTCTCACTTTAGGAGATTTTGCCTTTTCAAAAAGACTTTTCCCTACTCCATGGATAAGGGAGAGCTGACTAAATATGAGAGTCAAGAGTTTTTCAGCAGTGGGGATGATCTTTTGAGAACACTTTTAGGAACCAAAGAGAAACAGAGGAAGTGGCTGGGAGAGGCTCTGCCGAGTGTGAAGAGAACTGTCTGGTATCGAGTCTCTTTGGGTCAAGCCTGTCTGGGAGACTTGGGATCCAGGTGTAGTACTGCCACTCAATAGGAGTGTGACCTTGGGTAAGTAGATTAAAATTTCCCCTTCCTGTGTTCTTCATCTCAAAATGGGGGCTCTAATACCCACTTTCAAGCAAAGATGTGTTGATCAGATGAGATCGCGTGCCTGGATGCGTTTTGTAAAGTGTAGATTGCTCTGGTGGAATAGAGGATCATCACATTGTCTAGCAGATATGAATGAAATCTCTCCAGCAGATTTAGATCTTTCCAAAATGCTGTGCCTATGTACATGTGTGAACACTACAGAACCCTTACAATTTTCTTCATTTTGCATGTAGATTTTGCCTCTCTCCCTTGAATTCTAGAAAGTTGACAGTATGAATGTAGACATGTCTCTATTTCTGGAAGTCCAGAATCTAAGACTCTTACAGAATTACACATTTCTTTTGTATTTTGAGGCTCTTAAATCACCACAGATAACTCGGTTTCTTAAGGGAACTCATGGTGAATTATGATCTACTATGAACTTGCTGGCAATGGACTCGCTTATTAGAAGAGAGAGGAGTTAGTGGTTGAAAATGACTCACAAGCTTCTCCACTCTAACCTGGGAATTCTTTCTGAAAAATACCATCTCTGCTTAGCCCTGGAAGTTCTGGCTGCCACATTTTGTCTGATCACTCTAATGTATTTGTCCCAAGCATGACATAATGACATCACCAATGAATTCTTTCTAATTAATTGACTGAGGGTAACATAATTAAATTCAACTGCTCCATATTTTGAAGAGTGTGTACTTTTATCTCTGCATGATTTTATTGGGGGTGAGCTCTAAACACAGATCATTCTGTGTGCTGGTACACAGCTTTGCTTCACAGTACCTCATGCAACTTGAGTTACACTTCAGAATAAATGCAAGGTCATATTCAGATACCAAATATATAGATAGATGTCCATATTAGTAGTTCATTGCTAAGATGATGCTTCTAACAGTTGAAAAATGTACCTGTGTGATAAGAACTGAACTGAATTATAGTTATATAATTATAATTGTCTCTACATATGATAAACTTTTATTGGTTTTAGGTGAGGAATTGGGCCAAAAGCTACTTGTGAAATTAGAGCTTAGAATTAAAAAAATTTCTTAATAATTGAAATGTATAGCTGAGGAATCAAAGCTGTAGAGAAACAAATGACTCATCTAGTATCATTTGGGAAAAGAAGTAGGATTATACTCACTCGACTGAAATTGCCAGGTGGTTCTATTGTTTTCTTAGCAAAGGAAGACTATCCAGGTAATTTTTCAAGCTCTCAATCTGCTATCTCAGAAATTGTTGACCTGTTCATTTTAAAAAATGATGTCTCAACAATCTAGTATTAACTTACCTATTTCTCCAGTCAAGCTTTATTGGGCAACAAGTTTGCTAAAGACATAGGAGTGTGGGGGTTGATTCTACTTTATTTTATTAACATTAACAGCTTACATCTGATGTAGGACATCTTGAAGTCCTTTGGAAGTCTATTATTTTCAGGAAATTTTTCCATTAATATATTCAGCATCCTGAATAGTTTAGTTATCTTGTGACTCTTCAAATGAGGTAACAGTTCAGATTGTGATCAATCGATGCTGTCCTTTGTATCCAGAAACGATAACATCTATGACACTAGAGAGTCTTGTCCCCACGCCTTGTAATGTAATATGCACTGGCTTTAAGCTCCTTCGTCCTATGGGGAGTATATTCATTGTAAAAGGCAGTACAGGGAAGCAAGGAAGCAGAAGCCTGCCCCACGATCTGCTGGTCTCACCCTGCTTTTGTGTCCCCCTTGTCTGGTGTAGTAAGATGCTCCACTGCCAGTCCCGGATGAACCTGTCCTCCTGGAGTTCACCCCTTACATACTATTCTCCCCTGTGGTGGACTCTGGGTTTGGCTCATGTGACTTAATTTGGCCAATTGTTAGCAAGTCTGATGCAAATGGAAACTTAGTAAGCACTTGCACATTGGAAGGTCCCCTTTTGACACCATGACACCACCATGCTGTGGGGAAGCCCTTATTAGCCTCATGGAGAAACTAGATGAAGGAAAACTGAAACCTCAAACATGTAACCTCTGTGAAGTCATTTGAGCCATCCCAGCTGAAGCCCCACATGCCATGGAACAGAGACAAGCTGTTTTCACTTTTTCCTGCTTGAATTTCTCACCCACAGAATGGTGAGTAAATCTATTTGTATTGTTTTAGGCCACTAAGTTTAGAATGGTTTTGATCCAGCCGTGGATAATAGACAGGAGTTAGCATAGTGTGGGCTTCGCAGGTGGCAAAGTAGTGAAGAATGAAGGAGATGGAGGAGGTGCAGGTTCAATCCCTGGGTCGGGAAGAACCAGGGAAGGAAATGGAAACCCTCTCCAGTATTCTTTTCTGGAGAATTCCATGGAAGAGGAGCCTGGTGAGCTACAGTCCAGGGGATTGCAAAGAGCCAGACATGACTTAGTGACTAAACAATAGCAATGAACTATAGAGTGGTAGTCCAGGGCATGCTTTCTGGAGCCTCACTGTCTGAGTCTGAATCCTTACAAACTTGCTCTGTGACCTTGAGCAAGTTACTTACTTCCTTTGCACCTCAGTTTCCTTGGTGGCAAGATGGGAATAATACTAGTACCTAATTACGTGATAGGTTGCTGTGAGCATTAAATGGTTTTATACAGGTTTGTGTGAAAGTTGCTCAGTTGTGTCTGACTCTTTGTGACCCCATGGACTATACAGTCCATGGAATGCTCCAGGCCAGAATACTGGAGTGGGTAGCCTTTCCCTTCTTCTGGGGATCTTCTCAAACCAGGGATCAAACCCAGGTCTCCTGCATTGCAGGAGAATTCTTTACCAGCTGAGCCACCAGGGAAGCCCAAGAATACAGGAGTGGGTAATCTATCCCTTCCCCAGTGGGTTTTCCAGACCCAGGAATGGAACCAAGGTCTCCTGCATTGCAGGTGGAATCTTTACCATCTGAGCTAGAAGGAGGCACTTAGATCAGTGCCTGGCCCCTAGCAAGCACTCTATGTCTTTGGGCAGCAGCTATGTCTCTAGATCCAGCTCCCAGTGAGATTAGCTTGGTTACACAGCTGCAGCAGGACGAAGCTGGGGGCTGCTGGCAGGGGCTGAGGCACATGAGACCAGAAAGCTGCTCTTGATAATGGGCTGACTGCATGGAATCGCTGAAGCTGGAGTCCTTGCAGTGCTGGAATGAAGAGCTATCATTCCTCTCTAGTCCCTTCTCTTCTGGAGGCTGTTTTAATTCAAAGGGGAGACTGATGCATGGTTTAGATAACTCTGTGTGGGAGCCACAGGTATTGAACTGGATTTAGGACTTGCCCTGATGGATTTGGTGTTGCCTTGAATTAGCTTCACTGTGTTGAATAAGTCACTTAGTCCCTGTGGACTTCAGTGCCACATCTGTTAAAGGAGGGAGGGTCAGCCTCACGCGCCTCAGAGTTGCTTGACCCACTTTTCTAATGAAATGACGACAGGCCGGATGTCAGACCCACGAAGAAGCGTTTGAGAGCAGATGATGCCCCATACTCCTCAGTCAGTGCCAGAGACTGATTCCAGAGCTCACCCCCAGACCAGTTTGAGAGCCTCAGTTAGAGCTCTCTGGAGACCTGCCCTCCTCCATCTCACTGCTTGCTCCTGCTGCAGCGTCCTCACCTCCTACCTCCGCTCCACTATTATCATGTCTTTGCCTGAGGCCATATTTGTGTTGTATTCACCATTGTATTTTCAGGGCCACCACTTAGTAGGTGCTCAGTAAATATTTGGTAAAAGAACAAAATAAATCACCCATGACTGTCCAGAAGATGGGGGTGTTCCTTGACTCCCTACTCACCTTCTTATTAACTCAGGAGAAGGCAGGTGCTACAAGGAAGACCAAGCAGTCTCAGAGGAGCTCATAGGAGGGTGATGAGGAGCTGGACAATGGGCTTCTGGGATTTAGAGTTAAGTGTAAATTGCTCCCAAATCTCCAGAATGTTTCAGGTCTCTACAGCATCAAGGAAGAGTCCTTGGAGCTCTTCAAATACAGCAGCTAAGTTTGATAAAAGCTCCTGCTGCATACATGACCACATAGCCATAAAGGTCAAAGGCTTTACCCTCCCTCATACAAGATAATAAATACTGATAAATACCAGCGTCAGCCTGACCTGGTCTGAAAGTGCGGTAGGCACTTTGCCATAAGTGGTCTGCTGATTGAGTCATTTTATTTATAAAGTCTGCTTTTAAAGCTTCCATTTATTAAATTTTCATCTATTATTATTATTTTTTAAATATAAATTTATTTATTTTAATTGGAGGTTAATTACTTTATAATATTCTATTGGTTTTGCCATACATCAACATGAATCCGCTTTCAACAGATACCAAACTGTGCTGAGGGTTTTAGTAATTAATCGGGTTTCCCAGGTGGTGCTAGTAGTAAAGAACTTGCCCTCCAATGCAGGAGACACAAGAGACACAGGTGTGATCCCTGCAATGGGAAGATCCCCTGGAGAAAGAAATGGCAACCCACTCTAGTATTCTTGGCTGGGAAATCCCATGGACAGAGAAGTGGTTACAGTCCATGGAATTGCAGAATTGGACATGATCACACAGGGACACTCACATACACATTCATCTATTTCCAACGTTTCTAGGGCTTTTGATTTGAAAATATAGCAAAGTGCTATTATGAAATTCTGAATTGTTTCACTGATCTATTCTCCTGTCAAATATAGTGTTTCCATGTGGGAATTCCTTCCTGACATTTCTCAAGACATTTCGAGATTTTTCTGAATCCCTGGAAGTATACTGAGTGCCAATCATGTGAAGGCACTGCAGTGAGGATTGTAAATAGGACATAATTCCTGTTTTCACAGAGCTTATAAAATATGTCATCTAATATTCATGACAGCCCTACAAGCAGTTAATATTCCCATTTTACAGAAGAGGAAACTGAGGCAGCAGTGGACACTGGTCCATTGTATCCCTCTTTATCATCAGAGTTGCAGTTTATCCAACAAGAAAGTTTTTGTTTTGAATTATTCAGAGCGTGTGTTTCATCATTCTGAGCTATTTCTGTGTGTCAGTCTTCCACTCACTTGCTGCCCTGGAAATCCAACATTCTAAGTCACTCAGGCAGGATGGTAAGACAAGTAACTGGGATATGCAGCCCAGAATAATACGCTTAATATTCACTACCCTGCATTCTTGTTGCTAACATACTCTGGGAATTTGCTTCCCTAGGCAGGGGAGCTATTGACTTTTTGCTAAGATTTTTCTGACAATGCTAAATGTAAGATTTGAAAACTGTATAAAATGAGCATACATGAAATTATGAAGAAAATCTGGAGACATTTTCTACCTGTATAAAATCCGGGATCTTTTTGTTTCTTTACATTTCGTATGAGAAAATGCACACCATGAAGTTGAGGCTGAAGGCAACATCAATATTCTGGGACGTTTCCTTCATCTTCTCCCATTTGGTGAGCTAGTCAATAACCTATTTTTCAAGCTTACTACATAAAGAGCATTATGTGTGTTTTGGGAGTGCGGGATTTAGTTTAATTCCTTCCTTGTATTTATTGAAAATGTATTACATATAAGGCAGAGTGTTATGTGCTGTGACAGATCATTCATCTTCCATGGGAACTGACAACAACTTGAGGAATAGTGGCAGCTCAAGGGTTTGGCAACAGAGCCTTGAGAGCAAGTTGTATCTCAACAGGTAGACATGCTTGGATGGACACCTGTTCTGAAGGCTTGGTGTGACCAAAGGAATAGCAGAGAAAATGTACAGTTGTGTTCAGTGCCAAGTGTAGCCAGTCTGGAGCTTTGCAGGTGTAGGGCCTAGGAGGAAGAGAGAGAGGAGACGCTGATTCACTGGCAAAGTAGACTGCATTTTTGGATGACAGGTTTGTTCTGTAACACAGTGGGGAGAAATCAAAAGTTGTGAACAGAAGATGAAATGATTCTGTTCTTTTGGAAAAAGAAGCAGATGTAGAATAAGTTGCAGCAATGGCTAGCTGAAGGAAGAAGAGAGAAAAGAAAATGGAGTTGGTTGCGGGGGAAGAAAGAGGAGGAGGTGAAGGGGAAAGGGGAAGTCCTACCCACTTTGCAGTCTCCATGGAAGCATTTGCAATATCATAGGAAACTCGTTTGGGGAAGGAGGGGTAAGTAAGACTTAGAGATACAAAGAAATTGAGTTTGCAGGCCTTTTGATTTCTGGCTTTGTCCTTGGTTTGCTGGAGTGGTTCAGTTGGGTTTATATGGTCAGAAAGACCAAGAAAGTCCAGTTCAGTCAGTCTGGCCCCTCAGCTCTCTCAGCTGTGTATAGACACCAGCTTCCTCTCCTAATAACAGATCCCCTGGGAATTTAATTCTTAGTTCCATCTCATCTGTGGTCACAAAAGTGATTCTGGCAAGACTGGACTTAGAACAGGATATTCAAACCGTGTTGCATGGAACACCCCATGATCAGAGAACAGCTGAGGGATATCTGGGGGTGGGGCTTATGCAGCCCCTCATCTCTGCTTTTAAACACAGTAACTCCACATCTGTCAGTTTAACAGAGCTTGTTTTTCCCATGAAGTGTTTTGTGTGTTTAAAGAAACAGTTCTACTATTAAAAAGAAACAGAAGAGAGATGACAGTTGCTGACTCAGATTGCCCTGCAAAGTCTTGATAACCTCTAGTGGTGCAGGTCTCAGAGAGACTGAAGTTAGTTTCAGGCCAGGGCCTGAAAATCTAGTGCAGGCTGGGCCCATAGGAAAGGGATGTCTGGAGCACAAGAGGCTGGCCAGAGCCATCTCCCCTCTGTTCAAACCTGGGTGGTAAACATGGAATGACCCAACCTTTAAAGCCCGACCCCAGACTGACTGAACTGGACTTTCTTGGTCTTTCTGACCATATAAACCCAACTGAATCAGTACTTGCTCTAAGTTGATCATTAATCTTTAGTGCTCACCGGAGAATTACACTTTTTCCCTCTTTCCCAATTTCTTGACAGGCTATACTGGAGATTCAGAAAAAACATGGGGGTGGCAGTTCAGTCACTAAACTGTATCTGGCTCTTGCAACCCCACGGACTACAGCCCACCAGGCTCCTCTGCCCATGGTATTTCCCAGGCAAGAATACTGGAGTGGGTTGTCATTTCCTTCTCCAGGGTTAGAAAAACATAAGTTTCCAGAAAAACGTTGGGATGGAATTCCCATGTGGACACATCAGCTTTGACAGGAGAAACAGAGCGGTGAAATAATGCAGAGTCTCATAACAGCATTTTGCTATATTTTCTAAAGTTCCCAGCAAAAATATGAGCTGGCGATGAGGTTTAAGAAAAAAGAATGGCTGAAGAACCATTTTTCATGTTGCTCATATTTCATGTTGCTCTAACCCTGGAGAAGGAAATGACAACCCACTCCAGTATTCTTGCCTGGGAAATACCATGGGCAGAGGAGCCTGGTGGGCTGTAGTCCGTGGGGTTGCAAGAGCCAGATACAGTTTAGTGACTGAACTGCCACCCCCATGTTTTTTCTGAATCTCCAGTATAGCCTGTCAAGAAATTGGGAAAGAGGGAAAAAGTGTAATTCTCCGGTGAGCACTAAAGATTAATGATCAACTTAGAGCAAGTACTGATCAGAAGGAACCCACTAACACCCAATTGAAAGCATGAGCAAGGAACATTTAGTCTCATTTACATGAGAGTTCTGAGGTTAAGGTTGACATTTCCAGGAAACTGGTTAGAAGCACAGAGGGAAACGCTGTTTTAATCTATCAGCCAGCCTTGCTTATAGCTGAGGCCATTGTTATGTATCTGTTCACGGGCCAGTCTGCTGCTGTTGGTGACTCATTCATGCAGATAAAATAAATATTAATGAATTTATATACATAGTATACTTTATACAAACCCTATGAGTGGTGGTCCAAGAAATAATGAATTTGGAAGCAATATAAGGTCTTGAATGGGGAATTAGCCTTTGATTCTTTGTAGTGCTATTAACTTTGCTAGGATATCTGAATGTTATTTGAATATTACCAAATATTTGCTGGTGGTTTCCAATGTCTCAATATTTTTGATATGCTATACTTCTCTGTAAATACTGATCAAGTTAAAGCTTATTAACTAAACAATTTTAAAGATATCTATGAAGATGAGTAAAGATATGAAGAATATTAAAAGTATTTTAAGAATAGTTTATGATTTGGGAAATTCCAGAGAATTTCCAGAAATTCCAATTCTGTATTTTGAATTCTGATGAATATTTGTGAAGAGTTTGGAAACATCACCTAGTCCAACATCTGGGCTTTAGGTCTGAGTGATTAGTTAAGTGATCTCAAATCATCAAGATAGATCCCAGCTTCATTTATGCTATGACAGTGACTCAGTAAGTGTTTCTCTTTAGGACTAACTTGAAGCCTGCATAAGTACTCACAGTTGACTTTGGAAATAAAGATTTTTTTAACCATTAAAAATGAAGGGTTCAGAGTTTTCTCTGATGTAGTGATTCTTTAATACATCTTTCTAAAATTAAAATGAATCCCAGAGACACTAGAGGAGTGTATATATTTAGCTGTGAGTGGCGTGTGTGTGTGTACAGTGTGAATAAGGGTTCATATTGCCTTCTCTCCATCTGAAGGAAAGTGATACTTCTGTCTCTCTTTTTCCTTTTTAATGTGTTGATTCTTTCTCAGCTCTGAATCACAATATGGTGTTTCAACATATAAGTGATGAACACAAGAACAATGCGAGCATTGGGTTGACTTATCCTTATGATTTCATTATAACATGCACATATAAGGTAGAACATTTATCATATGTCATTGCTTTTGACTGGCTTTAAACCACAGCTCTATTAAAGGCTTTTTATTAAATAGGTTTGAGTTTGATCATAAAGCAATTCTGCTTCCTGAAATCTCATTTGTCTGAAAGGAGCATTGCATATTTATACTTAACATTTCGGGGTCAAACAATGGAAGGAAGGTGACTGTTTGAATTATTGTACTATTTATAATCAGTGGTTGCAATAAAGCATTATCTCTAAGTTTGACTATCACTGAATATGGTCTTCAAAAATATATTGGTCTCTCTGTCTATTTTATAGCTGGGAGGGAAGCTATGTTGACTTTTTCTTCTGCCAGAAAAGGAAGGAAGAGATTCTGTGATCTAAGTTGGAGTCTGGAACAGACGGGGAGAATGAACTTAAAATAAATTAACTGAAATGCTGTATTTATGTGACTTTTGACACCATCAACCCAATGTACAGCTGAAAAGTTCTAATACTACTGGTCTACCCAAGACCTACAGTGTCAGTTGATAATATGGCATAAGATTTAAGTTGTATCAGGTCCTTGTATTATGCAAAAGGCAATAATAAATTTTTGGAGGATAATTGTTCTGATTAAAGTCGATCAAAGATGTTGTCTCTAGAGAAGGAGTGATTTTAATACAGAGCTGAATGAAAAAAAAGTTTTTCTCGATCCTGTTCACTGTTACCAAGCAATAAAATAATGATATCCTTGTTTGCTGTTTCTTTGAAGATATGCTAGGTCAATTCAACCTTTACATTAATACAATCAGATTGTTAACAAGTATATTTCAAATTATTACATATTAATTATCCATCATGCCATAGCCTTTATAAAATATTTTCAATATCATCTAATCTTCAAACATTGAAATGAGGATTATTGGTGGGTACTTGAGTGAGGAATAGCAGCAGGAGAAGGTTATATTCTGTAAAGAACTTTCAGTTTCTTTAGAAAGTGATTGGAAAGTCTGAACATCCATGAGTCTGAGTAGAAAAAATGAGAGAAAGAGCTAAGAAATCATTTCCCTGTGCTTTAGGAGTGTACTTTGTTACATATTTCTGGACTTGACGTACTGGACCCAATCTGATTCACTCTCCTTTTCATATGTTGTGAGGGGGTGGTTCTGGTTACAATTATTGTAACTTTTTTTTAAAATTACAGATAGATTGAATTTCAGATTACCCCATCACTAATTTAAAAACTGGACATTACTTGACTTGAATGGTTGGACAATGATAAAAAAAATTTGTTCATGTTAAAGAAAGTAGTTAGCTACCATCGAATCTTTGGGGGAATGATGGGAGATTATAAACAGGCTGAGAGAAATTCAGGTAGACAGAGCAGACTGGGGTAAAGCACTTGACTTTCCCATGGGAGAGAAAAAAATTTTCAGTTAGCAATAATGGAATTATGAGATTTTTAAACTTGAAAGGAATAGGAAGCTTTGTTGAATTCATTTTCCCTGGAAATGCCTCGGAGGGTGGAGGTGGTACTTTCTGAAAGAAGGGTGGCTGGGTCTTGGTTTGCAGGATGGGGAATGAGAAGAAGAGGAGGTGCCTATCCCTTCTTTGTGTGTGGGCTCTATGCTCGCATAATTAGGTGGCTGGCAGGAGCATTGACAGCATTGTTTTCAGACTCTTATGTCCCTAAAAGAGAATGTTCCCAGAGGAATACTCTTTTTCTCAGGAGGACCCAGACACTAAACTTAAAAGCTTTCCTCCTGCATCTGGATATGAGTTCAGGTAGAGTATCAAGCTGGGAGTCAAAGGATGCAGCAACAGAGGAAAAGGACTTAGAATTTCCTTTCTCCCTTCTTTGTCAGAAGGAAGAAAAGCTCCCTACTACAAAGCTCCCTTAGTGAAAAGGTGAAAATGGGAGAGTGGTGAAAAAGATCAATATGAGAATATTTTAGGATTGTCAAATATGATTTAAATTAATGCTCTACCATCACGATTTCAGATGTTTATTTCTCTGCTTGCTCATATACTTCTTTCATTAGGAACTGTGAAAACAGGAGGAATTAAAAAAAAATTTGTTAGGTGATAGAGATCCCTAGAAAATGGGTCACACATCCAATAACTTATTTTTCAACATGAACCAGACCCATGTTTTTGATCCCAAAACACAAAGTTGGCATTTTCCCCCCTCAGTCAGATAAGTACAGACTAATCTAGAATTAAATATATCTTGGCTAGCTGTGGCAAGCTGATGACCTTAGTTTTCTTTCTTAATGCCCCCAAAGGGCAAAAAAAAGCTTCCTCACAGTATAAATTGTAGAAAGGCAGAATAACTGTTAGCAAGAGTCCCGAAAGTACAGTGACTTGGACCAAAGCTTTGATTGCCTGGGCTGATGGGCAGTTATGCTCCATGCAGTCACTTAAAGACTTCAGTGCCTGCCTTATTTTTGTTGCATCGTCACATGGGGGTCATTAACTTCATCTACTAAATCAAAGCTGGCTTATAGATGTGGTCACATTTCAGATGTGTCATATATATGGACATATATGTCATATATATACATATATATATGTGGTCATATTCCATATATATGTGGGATTCCCTGGAGGCTCAGACAATAAAGAATCTGCCCACGATGCATGAGACCTAGGTTCAATCCCTGGGTCGGGAAGAACCCCTGGAGAAGGGAATGACTACTTCTTCCTTGGAGAATCCCATGGACAGAGGAGCCTGGCAGGCCATAGTCCATGGGGTCACAAAGAGTTGAGCACGACTGAAGGACTAACACGGTCATATTCCAGCTAATGGGAAAGGAGAAAAAATAGAAAAAAATCCAAGAAAAGAAATTGTCTTCTGAGCAAGTAAGGCATAAGTTGCACACGTCACTTCTGTTCACATTCTGTTGGTGAGTCCTTAGTCACATTTGTTCTTGTTGTTCAGCCACTCATCCATGCCCGACTCTGTCACCCCATGGACTGTAGCACCTCAGGCTTCCCTATCCTTCACTATCTCCCAAAGCGTACTCAAACTCATGTCCATTGAGTCAGTGATGTCATCCAACCATCTCTTCTTCTGTCATCCCCTTTTGCTCCTGCTTTCAATCTTTCCCAGCATCAGGGTCTTTTCCAGTGAGTCGGCTCTTTGCATCAGGTGGCCAACGTATTGTAACGTCAGCTTCAGCATCAGTCCTTCCAATGAGTATTCAGGGTTGATTTCTTGAGGATTGATGGGTTTGATTTCCTTGCAGTCCAAGGGACTCTCAAGAGTCTTCTCCAGCACCACAGCTTGAAATCATCAATTCTTCAGTGCTCAGCCTTCTTTATGGTCGAACTCTCACATCCATACATGACTACTGGAAAAACCGTAGCTTTGACTAGACCGACTTTTGTCGGCAAAGTGAAGTCTCTACTTTTTAATATGCTGTCTAGGTTTGTCATAGCTTTTCTTCCAAGTAGTAAGTGTATTTTAATTTCATAGTTGCAGTCACCAACTACACTGGTTTTGGAGACCAAGAAAGTAAAGTCTGTTACTGTTTCCATTGTTTCTCCATTTATTTGCCATAAAGTGATGGGGCCAGATGCCTTGATCTTAGTTTTTTGAATGTTGCGTTTTAAGCCAGCTTTTTCATTCTCCTCTTTTAACCTTCATCAAGAAGCTCTTTAGTTCCTCTCCGCTTTCACTGTTAAACTGAATGTGTACTCCCCAAAGAAACTAGAGCTGAGGTAAAAGGTTTATGCAGAAATGCTTATTAATTTGTTTGTAATAAAAAATGAAAACTTAAATGTTCAATCTCAGAAATGTTTAAAAATCATTTTCTGTACAACTAAAATCCTGTTTTTGAAGATTATGTGAAATAGATATTAATACACTAAAGTATTAATAGTGGTATCTCTGAGAATTGAAGTTATAAATGACTTTGTATTTTCTCCTTTATGCTTTTCTGTGTTTTTTCTAAAGTTTTCTATAATGAGCATATCTAATTTTATGGTTGGAAGAAAACATTTAGTTAGCTTTTTTTTTTTTTTTAAGCAATAGGGGATAGATTCTTGCTGACCAACTACAATAAGCTTTAATTAGATTCTTTCAGGTAGGATAGAAGCAGAAATTCGAGCCACTGAGAGAAGGACTGAGTCCAAGAAATGACTGACAATTTACATAGTGTGTCATTTCTAATGTTTAACTCCAACGGGAGGAGAGCTGGAATCTTTGACCATATTTCTCTTCTACTTGCACTTCTGTCTTTGCCTTCTGTCTATTTAAGAGTATTTTGCTGTTGTTCTGCAGGGTGGCAAGGGCCTGGTTTTCACAGCTTCATGCCCCACCACCTCTCACTTATAAATAGAATCTCCACTTATTTACCACTGCTTCAGTACACAAATAAGAGGATTCTTTGCATGGCTAAAATATAGCCGTCTAAGTGAGCAAAGTCATAGTGGTTGGAGTTGGTGTTGAAAAAGTCCAACCCAAAGGTTTTTAGAATGGGGGAAGGCACATGGGAAATGAGAAATGTTCTCCCGTATTGTTATAGCATGATGATGAATTGCTTTTGCTTTTCCAAAACCAGGCTCCAGCTCCTCTGTTCACCTCTATTATCTGCTGCTGGTCTCCAAAGGCATATTACCATATTAATTCATTGTGTTATACAATTTGGTCAACTAAATGAGCTTACCTTATGCCCTCTTAATGGCATTGGCTTTTAATATTGGTTTCGAGGGATACATTTAACAAAACAGATGCGTCAAGGAAATGTATTTAAACTCAATTTGGTTTTAAAATGACTAGTGGTCTCTCTAATGAGCCAGGTACCAAAAAAAGAGCATTGCAGGCAACACACTGTGATAAATGTGGAGCCTAAATGCTAAAGTATCCCTAATGCCCATGGTGATCAGATGTGTTCTGGAAACAAAGTCATGTACTACAAATGTGCCATTATAAGATCTGAAGTCTAATCCATTTTTTGTGGAAAGGATATAATACTGGTTACTTAGAGAAATTGCCCTGCATATGAGTGAAACTGAGATTTAATTGCATGTCATAAAATGCTGCCATCTCACTGACTTAGTGAGACAGCCTGAAGAAAGAGATGTGTGATAATGGCAATGAATGGTGAATGACCCATGCCATTAGTTCATACTTGCAATTTGAGTCTCACAGCAGAGTGGAAATATGGGTCTAGAACCATGTACACTTAGACTAGAATTCCTATTTCCTCACTTTTTAAAATTTAAGTTATCATGGGAGAGTCAAATTCACCTATGTAAGACTTCAGTTTCCTTGTCTGTAAAATGGGAGAATAATACTAAAACCTAGAGTTGTGAAGTTTAGCAATAATACAAAGACAGCGCTTGGCAGGTAGTAGCATTTAAGAAGCATACTTGTCCCTCTGTGTGTGTGTTTGTAATCATGAATTTACCTATCTCATTATAGTTACTGATTTTTTTGGATTGTTAAACCAGTGACTGAATACATAAATTCCATTCCCTTGATAGGCCTCAGTTGGGTTTTCACATTCAAAATGGACTGACCACAAGCTTATTCGGTCATTTCTTCCCATGGGATGGATGATCAGGATGGATTGCTGGCCTGTGAGGCAACTCCAGCAACCGGCCTGACCAGAAGGGCAGCCAAGACCGTCAGTCTGGATGTACAACATCCTTATCCAATGGCTACATATTGACGAACTAATAACCAGTGCTTGGAAAAATAGTGCAAGTTAATGATCTTTCTAGGATGATATGATCAATATTTTTCCATAGAAGGCTATAGTTTCCATGATAGAGTTCATCATACTTTCTCTCTTCATCCTGATTACAACAGTGACTAGAGCAGGAATTATTTCTTTGGTGAGACAAAAAGAAGCCATTAAATTTTAGCTTGGTCACTTCTTCCCTATCATACATAACACCCTAGATCCTTTGGTCTACTCTCTCTCTCCCTCAGACAGACTAGGTTTGGTCCCCCTCCTAAACTGTACATTCACTCTATTAACAGGTATCTACATACTTAGATACGCCAGACATTGTGCTTCTGGCTGGATGATATGGTGATGAACAGTGCAATTGCCCTCAAAGTGCTTACAGACTAGGAGAAAGCCATTTCTCCCTAGCAGAATTCTGCTCACCTTTTTATATGTCATTCCAACTCTTACTCACTTCTTAAAGTGTAGATAAATTGTTGTCTCTTCAACCCTTGCTGGGAAGGTAAATGAGTGAATCTATATGGAGAGCAATTGAGCAACATCTAATAAAATTAAAATGCAATACCATTTAGCCTAAGAGTTTCATTCCAAAATATTTACCCTAGAGATATATTGCGCATGGTTAAAATACCATAGTCACAAGAGAATTCATTGCAGGAGTGTTCATACTGGGAAGATATTGAAAGCAATGTAAATGTCCATCAGTTGTTGACTATATTGTGGTGTTTACAGACAATGTGAAAAGATGGAGCTAAAGAAATAGTGAAGAGTATCTGTCTTTCCTGATGAGGAATGACCTCTAAGATATATTGTTAAATGAAAATAAAAACAAAGGGCAGAAGATTATATAGAGTGGGTACAAGATGTTTAAGGAAAAACAAACCCATGTTTATGACTGTTAGTACACAGACACTCTCTGGGAGGATCCAGAAGAAACTGTTCCCTGTGGCTGCCTCTGGCAAGGGGGGCTGGGCTATTGTGGGCGAGGGAGGAAAGAAGAGTTAACATTTCACTCCATCCTCTTTTGTACCTTTTTAGAGTCAATGCCATATTCATGCATATATCATCTATTCAAAATAATGTCAAATTTAATTGTAAAAATTATGACTCAAAAAGAAAAAAAAAAAAAAACCAAATAGGAGGAAGTACCTGATGGTCCGGTGGTTAGGATTCCATATTTTCACTACTGAGGGTGCAGGTTCAATCCCTAGTCAGGGAACTAAGATCCTATAAGCCACACGGTGGGACCAAAAACAAAACAAAACAAACTCAAGTAAACAATTCTTTTGACTTCTTCAGTCTAGGGATCTTTTATTCCTCTCAGAGCAGGCAGAGTGGTGTTTTGTACCTGAATCTATAATTTCCTGTCATGAGATTCCTCTTGCACTGTGGAAGCATTTAACATTGCATTTGTGTTAATATCCTGGAGCAGGGCATGGCAACCCACTCCAGTATTCTTGCCTGGAGAATCTCATGGACAGAGGAGCCTGGTGGGCTACAGTCCATGGGGTCACAAAGAGTCAGACAGGACTGAAGCAATTTATCACACCTGTACATGTGCTAATATGAAGGAGGGGTTCATGCAGCGTTATCAGGATGGAGTTCAGCATGGATGCTGTCACTTCTGCTGGGCACAGGGGTGTCACATGGGCAGTGGTTGGTGGAAGGAAAGGGTCCTCACCAGAAAGTGGCCAGAGCGCNGGACTGAAGCAATTTATCACACCTGTACATGTGCTAATATGAAGGAGGGGTTCATGCAGCGTTATCAGGATGGAGTTCAGCATGGATGCTGTCACTTCTGCTGGGCACAGGGGTGTCACATGGGCAGTGGTTGGTGGAAGGAAAGGGTCCTCACCAGAAAGTGGCCAGAGCGCAGCGCAGCTCAAGGCAGTGCCCTTCAAAGCACCTGAGTGGTTTCCGCTTGACCTAGGCTTCCACATGGAAGGCAACAGAATCCTCCTGGGGAAAAGAATCATTTTCATTTCTTTCCTGAACAAGCCATTTTAGTCAGGAAAATATCTTGATAACCTTAACCCAGAATGGAAAGCAATGCTCTGAGGGCATGAAGTAGAAGGGGATCACAAAGAAATAGCTACACATCTCTGCATTGGAAATAAATAGGAATTCAAAAGTCAGTAAGAGTACAGGAGAAGAGGGCATGGGAGGAGATAGGGGCAGCCTGGGATTGTGGCTTTGCCAGAGACTGAAACTGAAAAAGAAAACTGGCCTATAAGCAGTTCTTGGCCCTCAGGTGGTTGGGGGACTCTTGAGAACAGGCATATGTTACTGTCATTTAAATTGTTTTTGTTTCTGTGAATCAACTGCCATTTGCTTCAAGCGTAAGTGTTCACTAAAATGTGCTCCTACACATCGAAGTCTTTAGGTTAGCAGGCTTCAGGGGAGTCCAGGAGAAGACCTGAACTCCGCGGCTGGATTGGTGATCACATTAGCAGGAAGAGACTGTGAGAGAGGATCTGGCTGCAGCATGGTCAAAGGGGACAATGAAGACAGTCCTCAGGATGTCAGAGAGAGCTATGGAGGCTGTCAGACTGCACAAGAGAGGTGATAGGAGACTTGGGACCATTTTATACAGATCTCAAAGAGTAAGATGATCTCAGTTGCCCATTTTACAATTTGTAAACCAGCAGGTGAAAATGAAAGAAAAACTCAGTCTTCTGGAAGCCCAGCTGAGACCTGTAGGCATTTAGGGACAACTGACTACACGTCCCACCATCTATGACAACATCAAGCATTATAGGGAAACAGGCTAGAATCATGCCACTGCCTCTGGCTAGATCTGTACTTTACCCAACAGAGAATTCTTTGATATTCTCCATCTTTGACATTTGCCAATTACGCAAACCATTGAGGGGAGTGAGAATGAATTTGTCCTAAATTGGTTCTTGCTACTGCCCTAATGATTCTTAGACTACAACACCATTCTGAGATTCTCAGATAAGCTTACATTACTCTCTGTAGAACTTTGCAAAGTAGACACTGGCATCTGCCTACGCATTTTGCTGAATTCAGTATTTGGACTGCTAAATGTAGTATAAAATACAACAATCAATAAAAATATACGTTTTAAGTTCTTCCATTGCCTTCTCTATATTTCCCCAGAGTCTGTTACAAGTCTTTGATATAACTACAATCTGTAAATGCCAGCCCTACCCCCACTTTCAACAATGCCATTCATCCAAGAATCCCAAAGTGTTTTTTTTAAATAACAGACTCATTAATCCTCATAACACTCCTTCATTTGACACATGTAACTCTCACTACATGATATGTTGGTACTTACTCTGGATTTAATTTAACAGGTTTTCGCCCCGTTGTGGGTAGTCATTTATATTGACCTCATTTTGGTTGAGTTATTGCTCAGATTTGAACAAGTTGGAATGGCCTTATCCCAAAATGACACCTTCTGGCAGATAGAAGAAAGCCATCTGAAGATACAATTATTGTTATTTTTTTTAAAGGAGAGGTTTCAGCAACAAATGGGCCTATAAATAAACAACTAGATTTTAATCATGGGCTGAGAAAGTGAGACATTTTGCTATTTTATAAAAACATAAAATTGAATGAATTTCAGAACTCAGTTCATGGGAGGGAGAGAACAAAGGCTTAAGCTGAGACTGAGAGGCTCTAGGTAGCAGGAGCTTAGTCTCTTGTCTGATCAAAGAGAGTCATTTTTTTACAGTTCCTCTTTTTACACTTTTCCTCTTTGATCTCTTTCCTTTTTGTGGCCAGATACCAAGGTGGCTTTCTGGGGTTAAAGCCCAGTAGAAGTATACCAGAGCACCATACCAGACTGGACTGAGGTCAGGTGTCCAAGAAAATGTTGCTAGTAGAATGGGTTTTGGAGGTCGGTTGCAATACCTATTGATTCAAGCAAGCTGACAAGTCCAAGGAGGAAAATCACGGGCACTGAAGTTGGTGGGAAAACGGAAGAGTAGAGTCTCAGATAGGCAAGGGGGTAGCACTTTACTGGGGACTTTGGACAAACTCTGATGAGCTGTGTTCCTGTGTGATGTCCTCTACCCAGTTGTTATTTCTCCATCACTTTTAAAGACATGGCACTCTCAACCAGACATCTCGTAAGCTGACTCCTCCCTGTGGTGTTCGCTATCACCTTCATGGAGATAAATCACAAATCTCTCACATCAGCCTTTACCTCTCAGAGAAGTGATTCTTAACCATATGAGGCCCAATGCCCCTTTCATAATGAATATTTCATAATGTCCTTTTTATTGTAGTGAAATTCATAAACTATAAATTACCTATATACATAATTTAAAAAAAGAATAACAACATAATGTGTATCTCAGTGTGTAAATCCTTGGGCACAACTACACTGAAAAGTGAAGTGTCAGATGTTAACCTTACCAAAACATCTCAGGGATAACGCAACTACAAACCAGGAAATGCAGGTGTACTATATTGATAACTAATACGATGCCTAGTATTGCCATTGGTTGTATGACTTTGTGAAATGGTCAACAGTTCTCGGGTTTCCCTGGTGGCTCAGGTGGTAAAGAATCTGCCTGCGATGTAGGAGATCTGGGTTCTATCCTTGGGTTGGGAAGATCCCCTGGAGGAGGGCATAGCAACCCACTCCAGTATTCTTGCCTGGAGAATCCCATGGACAGAGGAGCCTGGCAGGCTACAGTCCAGGGGGTTGCAAAGACTTGGACACAACTGTGTGACTAAGCACAGCACACACAGCAACAATTCTTGGTCAAATTTTAAACCGAGCAACATACAATCTATCCACCTCATTTTACTAGGAAGAAATTGATGATTAAGTAAGAGATAAGCAACTTGTGTAAGGTCATATGGACTGTCAGCAATAACTGGCAACTTGAACCCTGACCTCTTGTCTCCAAAGCCCTCTTTCATCCACATCTCCTCCCAGGAAGGCTTGGGAAATGATGTTCAGAAAAACATCAGGACCCCTACCAGGCCTGGAAGTGGGGACAAACTCAGTTCAACTTCTGGTTAAGAGATAGAGCATGTTTGTTTAGCACCCAGTCCAGGCAGGAAGGGGTGAGGAGAAGATTCTGGGAGTGGTTCTCCAGGATCTGTGCCAGAAGAACTGAGCTTGGTTGGAAGTAAGTTAAAGTCAGCTGAGCAGGTCTGGACTCAAGGATCTCTTGTGCTGCTATGTGTTTATGGAAAATTGGTTTTGTTTTTGTTCTGTTTGCTAGAAAAACTCCTTTGGGAAAAATCAAACACTGCTTTCCCAGGCCTGAGAGGAAACAAGAGTATCCCCATACTTCGGCAGGCCTAGAAAGGAGTCTCTGAGAATCCCCAGAAGCCTGGGGGTTGACACGGTAGAGGCAACCAATAGGGAGTGTTGGGGGGACTGCCGTGTGATGAATCTTGCTTGATCCGGGCTCACTTGTTGATACACCCCTACTACCTGTTACGAGTGCCAACTGTTTCATTCCTTCTTTGCTCCAGTGTGCAAACTTCCTCCCAGGTCCCTATTTCTTCTGCTATACAAAATGGGATGGTAAGCTTTTCAATTCCCTCCTTTCTACAGTGTCCACAAAATGGACAAAAAGGCAAGAACCTACACAAATATGTTTCAGTTCAGTTCAGTCACTCAGTCGTGTCCAACTTTGTGATTCCATGAATCGCAGCACACCAGGCCTCCCTGTCCATCACCAACTCCCAGAGTTCACTCAGACTTATACCCATCGAGTCAGTGATCCCATCCGGTCATCTCATCCTCTGTCGTCCCCTTTTCCTCCTGCCCCTAGTCCCTCCCAACATCAGAGTCTTTTCCAATGAGTCAACTCTTCGCATGAGGTGGCCAAAGTACTGGAGTTTCAGCTTCAGCATCGTTCCTTCCAAAGAACACCTAGGGCTGATCTCCTTCAGAATGGACTGGTTGGATCTCCTTGCAGTCCAAGGGACTTTCAAGAGTCTTCTCCAACACCACAGTTCAAAAGCATCAATTCTTTGGAGCTCAGCTTTCTTCACAGTCCAACTCTCACATCCATACATGACCACTGAAAAAACCATAGCCTTGACTAGACGGACCTTTATTGGCAAAATAATGTCTCTGCTCTCCAATATGCTATCTAGGTTGGTCATAACTTTCCTTCCAAGGAGTAAACGTCTTTTAATCTCATGGCTGCAGTCACCAGGTGCAGTGATTTTGGAGCCCCCCAAAATAAAGTCTGACACTATTTCCACTGTTTCCCCATCTATTTGCCGTGACGTGATGGGACCAGATGCCATGATCTTTGTTTTCTGAATGTTGAGCTTTAAGCCAAGGTTTTCACTCTCCTCTTTCACTTTCATCAAGACGCTGTTTAGTTCCTCTCCCCTTTCTGCCATAAGGATGGTGTCATCTGCATATCTGAGGTTATTGATATTTCTCCTGGCAATCTTGATTCCAGCTTGTGCTTCTTCCAGCCCAGCGTTTCTCATGATGTACTCTGCATATAAGTTAATAAGCCGCGCAAGCACGGGCAGATGTGACGGCATGCAAACGTGGCGGAGAGGAGCTACCCCATGTCTGAGGTCAGGGACAGAAGCCTGAAGGACCCCATGCCCGAGGGGCAGCGGCCAAGAGGAGCAACCAAGTGGCCAAAAATATTTTACAGGCTTTTCTTTTTTCCATTTCCCCTTCTTCTTACTTCTTTTCTAGCCAGGATTAGAGAATCTTGAGTTTACCACACGGTGGTATACTTGGAGTTTGAGAAACTCAAATTATGAGGAAACTGCTATTCAGAGAAGTTGGGCTTAGTCAAGATCACAGAGGTCTTCTGGCTCCCTGGAACATCACTCCCTTCAGGATGAACATAAGCCTTTTTGGTAAATGTGTGAAGGGATAAGGCCTCTTCCAACAGCCCTTCAGAAGGGAGACAACATGGAGAAGAGTCTATTTGAAAGAGTCTATTTGGAAAACAGTGAAAAATAAATAGAAGAATAAGAGTGCACAGTGACGTTTTCTTGGAAGAAACAAATATCACAAATGATTATTGCTGTTTAGTCGCTAAGTCATGTCTGACTCTCTGCGACCCTGTGGACTGTAGCCCTCCAGGCTCCTCTGGGGGGATTTCCCAGGCGAGAATGCATTCCCTTCTCCAGAGGGTCTTCCCAACCCAGGAACTGAACCCACGTCTCCTGCATTACAGATGGACTCTTTACCGCTGTGCCACCTGGGAAGCCTCTATAGCTACTTTCAGTTTATCGTAGCAAATGCTTATGGGTTACTGCTTGTATCCAGCCCATAGTTTAAAATGCAGGCTCCTTATATGTATACCTACAGCTGATTCAGCAGAAGACAAGGTGGTTGGGTGGTATCACCGACTCAGTGGATATGAGTCTGAACAATGTCCGGGCGATGGTGAAGGACAGGGAAACTTGGCATGCGGTGGTCCACAGGGTCTCAGAGAGTCACACGTGGCTGAGTGACTGAACAATAAATAGCTGATTCACTTTGCTGTACAGCAGAAACTAATACAAAACAGGCTGGAGAAGCTGAATCAACACAGCAGATGAGTCTGAATTCCTAATACAAGTGGTCCTGGAGCCCATTTTGAGAAACTCTGAATCGACTTGATTCATTTATAGACCATTTGGTTTCCCCTTTCCAATGCTTCCTTATCTCTGACTATCCGAACCATTTCACATATGCAGACATGGATTAATAAGATCTTTCTAGAAAAATCCAGAGATGACTACATCCAAAGATGAGAAAAGCCTGGTAGAGTGTTGGAATAAATGAAAGCCCCTCTTGGCTTCACTTTCAGTTCAGTCACTCAGTCATGTCTGATTCTTTGCAACCCCATGAATTGCAGCATGCCAGGCCTCCCTGTCCATCACCAACTCCCGGAGTTCATCCAAACTCATATGCATCGAGTCGGTGATGCCATCCAGCCATCTCATCCTTTTAGAATGCTTTAAAAAAAGCGGGCATCCTCACTCCAGTTCTATTTGAGCTGCAGTTGGAACCCACTCTGGTCCTCAGCTCTGGTTATGGGACAATGTGGTTTTAAGAATGTGTGAGATTTATAGCTTGAAAAATGCCAAAAAATCAGGCATTTAAATCCTGCCTGATTTATGCCTAGCTGTCAGAGGCTCTAGGGCTTTAGAAATGCTAAATGTTTGAGTGATGCTCTGAAGGTTGAGCTGTATTCCTCTTTCAGCTGATTATTATTAACAATGGTTGCCCCTAAAGCTTTAGTAGCTCTCAGCTGTAACCTTTACACTTGGTACATTCCTGCTTTGTGAGGGGTTATAAATTCCATGATTTAAAAAAAAATTAGGAACATTCTTGGATTTTTGTAGCCAACAGTTCCGAGACTGGTTACCTGGGAGATGGAGGGTTAAGCATCCTTTATCTCTGCTCACGTTTCTGAGCCACTTTCCTGTTGAATGCTGCAAGTGTGTAATGAGTGTTTACTAAAGAACAGTTCTTTACCCAAGAAGAGACGATGATTTTAAACACAGTCATTTGTTGTCTGTATTTGTGGTTGCTTATTATGGATCCAGGAGCATTTGGTGCTGAAAACCGAACCCGCTTCCCCCACATGGTTACTGTAAATGATTTAAATCAGTCCCTTTTACACAGCATCAGGTACAGGAAGCGCAATATGTAGTGACTAAATATGCCATTTAAATTCTTCTCAGGCAAATGTTAAAAGGCGGGGAGGGGAAGCTGAGATTGGTGAGGTAACTGTATTCAAATATTTTTGATAGGTTTCTAAGATACATGTCTCTTTTTCCAAAGCAAATGCATTCATGCCTAAGAGAGAAAACAAACAGGGAAAATGGCTCTTGTGTTTGTGAGCTCATGAGAAATGCCAAAAGAGTAGTTTGTGCCCAGTCGCAAATATCAGGGTGTCTTTATTGTTAAGCTTTGATGCTTGGAATCAGGCGGAACGTTTCCATGACAACCAACAGACATTATGTTTATTTACTGAATGGTAGGGAATGACAGTCTTGGCCAGTGACATTTTAGTTTTTTTCTCCTCTTTTTCTCCCCAGCAAAGATTTGTTTTAGTTGATGAAAATGGCAACAGCATCTTTCATTTTATTTGTCAGAGCTTCTACGGCCAAAGTAAACGGTAGTTTAATTTGATTCAGCTCTTCCGTGAAACATCCTTTATAGACCCGTTGCTTTATGGGTTTTGGAGAGCGCTTATGGTGGGCAGTTGCTGGTGAGATGATTTGCAAACTGAAAAGCAAATTTCAGGTTTTATTCACTTAAAAATGATCTCATAACTGCATTCCAGGCTGTCTAAATTTACATAGGTCTCATTAATGTCCTCTAAATTTCATGTGACCTTGTTTTTGCTCCTAATGATGCATTCGTAAAAAGGGTCTATTTAAGACTTTTATCAAGACTACAATCCCATCAGAGATGGGAGATGATGCTGCAGGGTGGTTCAGGACAGTTTTTTACTGATTGTAAATAATGATATACTCCTATCTGCCTGTGGCTTGTCTGCCCTCTAAATTATTTGCGGTCAATTTTTAATGCTGAACAGGCTTCCTTCTACTATCCAGCTGGTGTGTGCTCAAGGGATATAAACCAATGTTAGCATTTGCTTTGAGAAAACACAATTAACAAGGCAAGCTGCTATTGCAGGGTGGGGGGCAGGGGTTGCGGGTGCAGTCTGGGGTGTGGGTTGGGAGGAGGGGACGGTTATTCATGATACATGCTATTTGCTAAAGCAGAGAACTGGCTTTTTCTTAACTCCTGTTTAGTATTATCTGTGATACTGCTCTGATTAATTTGAACAATTGAAATGAGACACTTACAGCTCTTAAGGCAAAATCTCCAAGTGCTTTTTGGGAAACAGTTTGTGACTCTTTGGAGGTGCTTAAAATATTATTGTCTGAATCACTTTTCCCTGATTTTCTGTGGCTTGTGTAGAAATTAGCTTCTTTCATAGGAGCTTCGTAGCTTCGTTACATTCATCTATTGCAGGCCTGTTTCTCACACTAGAATGGAAGCAGCTTGAAGGCAGGGGCTGTGTCTTACTGATCGTTGTATCCATAGTACCTAGCACAGTTTCAGGTATAGCAGGCATTCAGGACACCTTTGTGGAATAAAGGAATGAATGATGAAGGAGTGAATTATCACAACCTGGCTCCTGAGTGAAATCAAACCTAGGCCTTTACAACACCCCCACATGTTACTGTCTGTTTCTAGTTCTGTGGGGTTAATGCACTGCCCACTGAAGGAGAAGAGGGCCACAAGAGGATGTCGTTCTGATTCGTGGTATGTGTATGCATGGATATACGTGAAGAGAAAAATAACAACAGGAAAGCAACACAGGAAAGGAGGAGATTCTGCTGAGAGCCACGTCTTGCCACGAGAAGACTGCAGTAGGTGAGGCAGAGCACTGAACACCTGGAACTCAGATTTCCTGGCAGTTGACAGATGACATCTTTGGGTCTCAATGACTTCACCTCTAACATGAGGGGTTGGGTCAGATCAACTTCTCTCAAATTGTGTTCAATTGGTTCCAGTGGACACCAAGGCCTGCAAGTGTTAATAGCTCTTCTGAAATAACCCCAAATCAACTGAACAATCAATTCTGCATAAAACTAAATCAAACATGAATACTGAGAATGCCAGGAGTTTAGTGTAGACTGAATCTTAAAGGTCTTACAAATACGTGGTTTCCGTGATTCTTCAATCAGGAATCCTGTCAGAGGAAGCTTGCAGGCAAAAATTACTTTTTTACAGTCTGATTTGATAACTGAACCACTTTGCTCAGAGGTTTCTCTAGACATTCATGGGGCACTGGTGACCTGGATTAGTAGTTTGTTTTTTGTTTTTTTCCCCAGAGGAAAACACGTTCAAGATAATTGTAATTCTGAATCATGTTCTTATTTTATCAAGGTGTTAAAAAAAACACTCATTGGTCTATTTCACCACTATAATAGAAAAAGAACAGAGATTTGGAAATTTGAGGTAGTATTATAGATAACCAAAAGTAAAAAACCTGAAACCACACTTAAATTCACTGATAATGGTCAGGCCACCAATTCCCCTTGATGTGGGCTGACTCAGATAGAGGTCTTGAGAAATACGTGACTTCCACAACATCTTCTGTGATTCATCAATCAGATATTCAACCAGAGGGAGCCCATGGGATCTTCCCTAAAGATCTCAAAGGAGGATCAAAAAGATGAAAAGTAGTATATTTATCTTCTTTTACCACAAGCCTTCCTCAGCTCTGCTTCAGAAATAATGTTACCAGCATCATTATCAACAACAAAAAATTAACAGTCACCTTCGGGGTTAAAAAGTGCTCTGGATACAATACATGGAATTTGTCAGGGAAAGGGGGAAGGAGAAGAAGATACCTCGTATTTATTTAGTAGCTACTACACAATGGGGATCAATTTGACCAAACTCAAAGAGATGGTGGAGGACAGAGGAGCCACTGGCAGGTTATAGTCCATGAGGTTGCAAAGAGTCAGACATGACTTGGCGACTGAACAACAGCAACAACTACTTGCTATGCATTATGCTAATGTTTCTTAGGAGGTGTGGGTGTCGTCATTTCCCTTTACATGTGAGAAAACTAAGGTTCGTGGTGATTTGGGGATCATCAGCTAGAAAGGGGCATAGGCTAGATGAAAATCCTGCCATGTTATGACATCCTGGTATGTTATGACATTTTCTTCTGCAGAGAGGAGAGCATCCAGACCTAGGGCGAATCAACGCTAGCAGCTCTAACTAAGTCACAGAGGCTGTAAGGCAAGAGGAGACGGCATCATGATTTTGGGGGTCAGAGACAGAACCAAACAAGATGTGTGGTGTGAATTGATGTTTGAGGAAGCGGAGGATCTAGAGACACGTTTAGAATCACGCTTCAACAAAAGAAGCACACTGCTTCTGATGCTTTGCAGATTTGTGATCACATGCTGGTATCAGAAAGAAATGAGAGGGCTTGAGGGCCAAGTTCAGGGTTGCGCCAGGCTCCAAAGTTTCAGGGGGTCATGTCACAGCTGGCATCACTCATGATCCTTAGGGTATGGCTGCTGTAAATTGAAAGTTTGTGCTCTGTCCCAATTCCTGTGTTGAAACATAATCCCTAATGTGTTGGTATTTGAAGCTGGAATTTTTGCAAAGTGTTTAGGTTAAGACAGTAGAGCCCTCTTGAATGGGATTGATGTCCTTACAAAAAGACCCCAGAGAACTTTCTTGTCATTTCTGCCATGTGAGGACACAACAAAAAGATGACTAGGAAGCAGGTTCTCAAGACAGCAAATCTTCTGAGCACTTTGATCTCAGACTTCCCAGCTTCCATAACTCTGAGAAATAGATTTCTGTTGTTTATAAGCCATCTAGCTTGTGGCATTTTTGTAATAGTATTCCAAACAGACTGAGATAGCGATAAAACTATAGACATTCCTGAGCTCCTGATGTTACTGCAATGGGCTTCTTCTACTTTAGCTCTTTGGCAGACTTCATGATCTGGCCTTTGCAGTGGGTCCATTGAATATGGTATAGTGAAAAGAAAGACATGGAATCTCAATTGGAAAATGGGCAAAAAGACAAAACTGTCAAAAAAAGCTCTTGTGATCTTACATTTCTATTTCCTCTGCTTTCTTGCATTTACTATATTTTAAATTACTCCAAGTGGACCCTAACAATGACTGGTCTTCCACTTAATATAGCTGAGAAGTTCTGGTGAATGCTGTGGAATTCTTTCTCCTCTTTTGGGAATAATCTTGGTTTGTGATAATGTCAGCAGTTTCTGGTTAACTCTAATTGCTGTCCCCTAAGCAGCACCTGTTCATTTTTCTTTTACAGTGCTTATGGGCATTCTTCTGTGGCATTATTCCAGCTATCAGAGTATTGTTTGAATAATGACACATTAAATCTTGAAGTAAGTCATATAGCATTCGGAATCTGAGTTTTGGGTCACAAACAGAATGCTTTCAAAATATTGAACCTGCTCACTTTAGCAGGTGGAAGACTATAAGAAAATCACCCATTTTATATTGAGTATGCCTTACATATATGAATACAAAGTAGCCTTAGAGCTTGCTGAATATATATATATATATATTTAAATAAGCATTTGGCATTATCTCCAACAATCAAGACTTGGAAAATGATTGTGTCATATTACTTTAGAAGTAGATAGGATATTTTACAGATTGTCTCATCTAGGAGTTTTAAAACTGTGCCCCCTGGAGCTTAAAAGATTATCTAGAGCTGCCACAGGAAATGCTGGGCTCCAGGTGTCTATTCTATTACATACAAGTAGCTCCTTCATTGGGCTTCCCTGGTGGCTCAGTGGTAAAGAATCTGCCTGCAATGCAGGAGATGCAGGTTTGATCCCTGGGTTGGGAAAATCCCCTAGGAGGAGGGCACAGCATCCTACACCAGTACCCTTGCCTGGAGAATCCCATGGACGGAGGAGCCTGGTGGGCTACACTCCATAGGGTCGCAAAGAGTCTAACACGACTGAAGCAACTGAGTATGCACGCACAAGCCCCTTCATTATCTATTTCAGTTATTGGAACTTCTCATTAGACTTCATTTGAAGAAGGATTCCAAAGTGATATGAAAGTCTGGAAACCACACATCTAGTCTAGTCCCTTTATTCCAGATGAGAAAAAAAATCTGGAGCAGGCATATACCTTTCCTTCAGGTAGGATACTAGTATCAAACTCTCGGCTGAACTCACCAGGCTCGCTTCTCATTGTATAGTTTTCCCACTTGGCAATAATTTTTGCCAATGATCAGATTTTCGGAGAAGGCAATAGCACCCCACTTCAGTACTCTTGTTTGGAAAATACCATGGATGGAGGAGCCTGGTAGGCTGCAGTCCATGGGGTCACTGAGAGTTCGACGTGACTCAGTGACTTCCCTTTCACTTTTCACTTTCAAGCATTGGAGAAGGAAATGGCAACTCACTACAGTGTTCTTGCTTGGAGAATCCCAGTGATGGTGGAGCCTAGTGGGCTGCTGTCTATGGGGTCACACAGAGTCGGACACGACTGAAGCAACTTAGCAATGATCAGATTTATTTGAGGTTCCTGGTTTAGTGACAAAAATTTAGACCCTGAAGGAATCTTTACTTTTTTCATGATACAGAATGATGTGCTTTGTGCTCAAATTCACTGTCAACATACAAGGAAGATACAGATGCAAATACGAGGCAGGAAAAAATGGTCAAAATGGTCATGACTTTCAATAATTGCTGTGAACTTCAGTGTGCAGAATATTGTTATTGAATTTCAATATCACTGCCACACTTCTAAGAACTCTTCTTGAACCACAGAGTGATAAAACATGGAAACTACATTTCCCAGACTCCCTTGTCAGGAGAGTCTCTGTCAGATTCAACCAAAGGGGGTACCCTCTGGAAATCTGGAAGGCAGGAGGAAAGGAGGAGCTATTATCCTTGTAGAAGCATGAGCAGACAGCTGATGTAGGATTTGCTGGTGGCTTACATTATAACATCTTCCTAAGAATAATCTACCTCTGTGCTACAGGCAACTGAGATCATTGGCAGTGACTTCTAACGCATTAAAAGTCTTTCCAAGAATCAACTATGTTTGTGCTGCAGAAGCTGTGACTGGTGGCTTCCCACCCTGTGTTTCTGGATTTCTTGAAAGTGGCCTTCCCGAGCTATGCTCTCATGACCTTCCAATTGCATGTCCTCTAAATCCCTGGGTTCAACTTCTTCTTGCTCAGAATATCAAGCACACTTTCTGTTTTCTGGATTAAAACCTGGTAGTTCTGAGGTTTGACTTCTTCATGGAAAGGACATAGCTGGGAAATAGGTGGGTGGCAGGCATATTGATACATGAAGCTGGAAGGAGACAGCTTCAAATGTTGAATTCCTATAAGGCTGCCCTCAAAGCAAGAACAACAAAGAAAGAGGAGCCTCTGTGGGCAGAGCCAGAGGCCCTAGAGAACAGTGGGCAGAGGAGTTCTACCCAGAGAACAGAACCTGGCCTAGTGAGGTACTGTCCCCTCTCCACGGTTGGGGTCCTTTGGAGCATTTGCTCAGTGTGACTTCAGAATTCTTATGGTTCAGTGACTGACATGGGACTTCCCTTCTTCATTTTCCAAATGGAGGGGTTTGTTGAAGCTGTCCTTGATGTATTTCCCATTGTTGGGGTTTATGTGGTGGGGTAATAGGGTGGGCAGCTTTTTGTTTTAGGTCATAGGTTATCAGATCAAATGGAGTCTCATTTGGACCTGATGGGGAAGTCTGCACTTCTCCCAGAGATCCAAGACTCAAAACTTTGGATTTGACGATTGGATAGAACTTTGAATTGCTCTTCTTGGAAGAAGTGAGTGAGTTCCTTGTGCTGGAGAAAGAATAAAATGGGTATTTGATTACAAGAACATAAAAGTGAATCAGCAACCTGCTGTATGCTTACCCATCTTACTTATTTTTTCTTGAGCACAGAGAAGATTCTATTTCCCAGTTTCCTTCTCTGGTTGTTGCATCTAATGGTTTTCTAAACAGCGGAATGTGGTCTGAAACGACATCTATCACTTTCAGATATTGCATTAAAATCCCTCTGTGATCACTTTCTCTTTCCCCTCTGATGTCAACCATAGTGCAATTGTTGAAAAAAGATAAAAGCAATCTTCTTTGGGGGTCACTGCTTTAGAAAATCCACTCAGGAGAGCCTCTTGACTCACATTAGCCTAGAAGTGAGGAAAATAAACAAGGTTATTGTGATAATGATGTTACCGAGGTTTTTAGTTGTTTGTTGTAGCACATAGTGTTTCTTGTCCTGACTGAGTCATAAAGGAATTTAATAATGAAATTAGCATAACACGCCTTGGTACCCTTACTTGAAAAGACCAAGAGTGAGGCCATGACCTTCTAATTATGGTGGGTTTTCTGATTCACCCTGATATGATTTTAAAATCCCTACTTGGTCTTTTCAAGTAGGGGTACCAAGGTGTTTTAATTCTGGGATACATTATTAATTTCCTGATAAATCTTCAGGAAAGAGGTATTTCCTCTATTCCCGTACCCAGAGATAAACATTTTTACATTTGATAGTGAAGGAATAAGCCTTAGAAAGAAGTCCTTTGATTCTGATGATCACAAATGAGAAACAAGAGAAGGCCATGTTCACACAGCTCCCAAGAAGGATGGAGGCTCTTCTGTGCTAAGTGAGTGTTAGCTTTGTCTACTACCGCACTGCAGATGGGGATCTCAGCACACTGCAGTCAAGTCTGGCTTGGGGGATTGTGGGCTGAGGGGAATCGAGGATGAAGGGGTACAGGAGGTCAGCTGGGGTTAATGGTGCAGATCTTAGGGATACTTTTAAAGATGCTACACTTGTCACCCAAAGTCCCATACTTTAGGATGAGTGGTGAGACTAACAATAGAACTCTCAGTCTAAGCACGGATTGATTACCTTGCCTTTTAAAGAACATAGTATATATATATTTTTATTAATATTAACTGCAATATTTGTTAACCGAAGAACATTAAAAGCATAAAATAGAAAAAATTCATAATCCGCAACCCAGGAAATAATCACTATTGTTTTGCTATAGCGCTTATCAATCTTTTGAATTAATATACATATATTTCAAAACCAAAGTTGACTTATACTTTAAGCGTACTTTGTATTAATTGGTATAGGCCAGGTTATGCTGCTAGAGCAAAAGATCTTCAAATTTCAGTGGCATATAATATTAAAAGTTTACTTCTCATTCATGCTACCTGTCTGTTCAAGATCAGATCCATCTGTGCTCCACATCACCTCCGTTCTAGGGACCCACAGTGAAGGAGAAACCCCTGTTTGGAACACTCTCCTGGCAGAGAAAAAAGAGGAATACCTTATAGTGGTCTTTAAGCCTGTGCGTAAAGTGACACATAACACATGTCATTTCTGCTTTCATTTCATTTTGGAAAGCACATCATGTGCCCAAGTGGGTAAGAAAATAAAACCCTCTCAGAGGAGCAGCAGATACCTGTGAACAACAATGCTCAGGCCACTTAGCTTGTTTAATGTTCCACACTCTCTTGCAAGTACTGGAATTGTTATTAAATTAATGTGATATTGCTTTCTCCGTGTGACAGTTTTTGCATATCTCCCAGCTTCGTTTCCTCCCATTTTTGTTCTCATTGTCTCAGGAAGGAAAGGTGGGGGATGTGTTGGAGACCCTTCCACCAGTGGAAATGAATTTGTAATCAATAAATGGCAACAGTAGGCAGAGGAAAATTCTAGAAGCTTACAGAAGTAAATCCAAAACATAGAATTATCACCAGCAGGGATTTTAAATTACATTCTCAATTCAACAATTAACTTATTCAACAGAAATCTTCACCAAATGGTGGTCCTTATCTGGCCTCTCCATGCTGAGAGAGGGACAGCTTCCTGGCACCTGGCAGTCCTGTCTAGCAGCTGGCTCAAGGGTCCATATGTAATCAGAGTTAGTGTTTTAGGTTTAGATGCCCACACCTACCTATCTCTGTCAGCCTCCTACCTTCTGTTCTCAAAGGCTCTGCCTAGGGGGTCAGCATGCAGCTTCGTAAATCTGAAATCACCTGCTCATTTTCTCGGTACCCAGCTGTTCACTGAATGGTTTAAAAACAGAAGGAAAATGTCCGTTCTCCAACCCCCATGTGCTTCTGGCCCTTGGCTTTGTGGACATCACCTCCTGTGCTGAGGAGGGCACAAAACCCAGTCACCATCCATTATGTCCTCGCCAGGGCCCACAAGTGTCTGCCCAGAGACAGGGGAACATTCATAATGCTATGTGGCACCTTCTGATGCTGCCCCTGCCCATGGCTTTCTAATTGGCACGCTGAATTCCTGGGCAGCAGAGATTGTCCCCATTCTACTTTCATTCTCGTGTAGTAGAGATCCAGTTATTTTCAGACTATAACAAGTCATGTTCATCCTTATCTTGCAAGTGTGATTTGACTTCCAAGTACATACCCCCCCCTTCGGTGTGCCCCTCTGAGCCCTATCGCTTGACTTGTCCAGAAGTCACCTTTCTGTGGAGCACCGGTTTTAGAAAACCAGCAGCCCCTTCTGACTTTGCACCGTTCGTTTGTCTTTAGCCTGTGTCTCATGTTTACTGTCTCTGCTCTCTCTTTCTAGTCATATTTAGGGGTTGTTTGCATCTATTTATTATTCAGTGGAGACTGTACATGTTTTGCTTTTAATAAGTCACTGAACACACAGGCTTCTCACTGAGCTGGAGTGGAATATGGCATTTGCTAGATCAACTATCCTCTCCAGAAGGCAGTAAGTAATCTTCTTGTCTCCCACTGTGTCTGCTGGATTCTTTCAAATGAGCACAACTCTAAACACAACAACGTCCTTTGGAATTTTGTTTTCAGTCCTGGTCCTCTAAAGGGATAAATCCCGATGTCTTTCTAATTTTTAAGTATACTATACATTGAAGAAAGACTTCCCAAGCTTTTGAACAAAAACACCAGGTGGCTCAGTGATAAAGAATCCACTTGCCAATGCAGAAGCCACAGGAGACACATGTTTGGTCCCTTGTCAGGAAGATTTCCCAGAGGAGGAAATGGCAACCCACTCTAGTATTCTTGCCTGAATTTAATGGACAGAGAATCCTGGTGGGCTACAGTTCATGGGGTCCCAAAGAGTCAGACCCGACTAAGTACATATATCAGGAATGGAGAAAGTTCCTGTCCATAGCATACCCACTCACAAATTTGTCTTTTTTTTTTAAATGTCTTCAGCAAATGCAGAGAAAGAAGAGAATTCTAATAGCACTGTCTGCAAATATGGGCACTTCTTAAGGAAACAGTAAATTTGATGTCAATAAAAGAAAGATGGAAGATGGATATAGAATGGTGGGAATGTGGGGTTCAAGGATGAAATGGGGTTAGCTTTGATACATTTCATGATACTTCGAAATGCTGAGACTTTTTGAATCCACGTGCCCTGTGTTGCCTAGTTAGAATGAGCTGAGAAGGAAAAAGCTAACAGGGAAGCATCCTAAGACAAATTGTTCCTTTTCCTAGGCAGTGCTCTATTTGGATATTTAGCGTAGCCTTCTGAATGCCTGGAGTTTATCTTTGGCTGCAAGACAAGCAAACACTGGACCTGGAATCAGGAGAGGAGGAAGAGAAAGAATAACAACAAAAAGGCCCCCTTGCCAGGCGTGTAGAGGAGGAGGTGGGGTAAAGCCAGGCTCCTGACTGGCACTGCAGGGTTCTGAGGCTGGGACAGCTGTGGAGCCCATCACCTCGGGAGGAAGGGTTTGTTCTGCTCCTGATTTCCTGGCTCCCAAACTCCCTGCACATTCTCTCCAGCTGAGTTCATTCTTGGCTGGTCCTCAAAGGCAAGAGAGCCAGGTGCTGGGGTAGAGCCAGGTTAGAGCCTGGAAGTTCATCCACCTTGTGATGTTAATGGTAAAGGAGGAAATGTGAGATAGAAAGCTTACAAGACTCTTTTTTTTTTTTTAATTTATTGTTTTAATTGGAGGGTAATTGCTTTACAGTGTTGTGTTGGTTTCTGCCATATAACAAGGTGAATTATAATCATAATTCTCTATATAGTCCCTCCCTCTAGAGCCTCCCTTCCCCATCCCATCCCATTCCTCTAGGTCAGCACAGAGCACCAGGCTGGGGCTCCCTATGTTGCACAGCACTCTTGATTCCACTCTGAAGATGATCTGCAAAGGTTTTTANTATAACAAGGTGAATTATAATCATAATTCTCTATATAGTCCCTCCCTCTAGAGCCTCCCTTCCCCATCCCATCCCATTCCTCTAGGTCAGCACAGAGCACCAGGCTGGGGCTCCCTATGTTGCACAGCACTCTTGATTCCACTCTGAAGATGATCTGCAAAGGTTTTTAAAGGAATCAAATGGTAGCTTAAGAATTTTTTGTTTGTTTGTTTGTTTGTTTTTAAGTTGAGGATTTTTCGCCTCTGTGAAAGCAACACACCCCTATGTGTTGGTAGCTGTTTGTCATTAGCTTCTCTTTGGCTGTATGTAGGGGGAACAAATGGCTTTTGTTGTCTGCAAAAGATTTACCAAGCTCCTTGGCCACCCTGTCGCATAATGTCGATGCTCCAGGATTTGTGTGGAGTGACTGTGAAAGAACAGATTTGCTCTCTTTAACCTTGTTAGTGTAGGGTAGATATGGAATAAAGCCATGTATTGTGCTCTTATAAAATGTCAAAGCTAAGGAGCTTCCTGGTGTCATTGAAGTTATGACCTATCTGGATAACTCTGTCTCAAGACTCCCAAAGTGTAGCTAATACAGGGTCTTTTCTGGCTCCTAGCCTAACCAAATCTAGTTTTCATCTGCCACCCACTCACAGCAGTAAACTCTTCCCAACATTACAGAATCTATGCTCTCTAAATACTTCAGTTGGCATCTTTATATCTCAACAGGATACAAGTCTAAGCACCCAATAGTCCAGGATTATCTTTGAGAGACTGGGTGGGGGATATATATATATATATATTTTTTTTTAACTGTTATTTTCAGGAAAACAGAAATATTGGTTTTGTAGTACTAGCCCAGGAAAGTTAAATTATTAATATCAGTTCAGTTCAGTCGCTCNCTTCTTCCAGCCCAGTTTCTCATGATGTACTCTGATATAGGATTAATATAAACTATGTTAAAAGCTCCAAGTAGAAAAGAAGTCCTTTGATTTGGATTTTAATATATCCAATAAGTATAAATAAGACAAAAGGATAAACATAACAGAGAGATGTATTTGGATCAAACAAAGAATATCTTTTTGACAATAGACGTGTTCCCAAAAAACGGACTGTCTTGGTTTATAGTGGGCTTTCATTAGTCAAGGTGCTCAAGAAAAGGCTATAAAAATATTTGATCATTAACTCTAAGGTATAAAAATAGCAATGAGCAGTTTTACCTCATTAATTAAGGTGTTCTTAATATGTGAACCCTTATACATGAATGTAGGATTCTTTTAGGTACACATTTTTGAAGGAGATTTTTTTTCTTTTTTTAATCACAAGCTCTTTTATTTGATAAACCAATCAATTAGCTCTCCCTGTAAAGAGTTAACCTATGTAAAGATTCCAACTAAGTCTTTAAGTCTCCATCTTAAATGTGATTGTTATGATAAAGTTCAATAGACATTTGAGGATAATTTCTAATATGAAAGATGCGAATCAAAATAAACAAAGAAAATAGTAACAGTAATGTAGGGAGAAGAGAAAAAATAACAACAAAATAACTCATTTTTGTTCCCAGAGAACAAAGAAGATACCTTACACAACAGTGAGCTATGGACTATATAAAAGGAACATAGAAGCAGAAAGGAGTTCTTGGAACTTAGAATTATGATGACAGACATGAAAAATTAACAAGAAGAATTTGAAGGCAAAATTGAGAACATTTTGAGAAAAGATGATAGGATAAAGAAATGGAAAACAGGAGAAAACAATGAAAATTAGTCCAGGACATCCAACATTTGAATAAAAGGAAGACCTTTAAACAATAGAGGATGTCATCAAATAAATAACTCAGGGGAGAATTTCCATCCCCAAAGTACATGAATTTCTAGGTAGAAAGGGCCTAACAACTATGTCCTTTAATCTATTTTAACAGGTTAAACAAATACCTATGCCAAGGTATATAACATTTCAGAATACTATTTCAGGGAGAAGAAAGAAAAAGAGAAAAATGAAACAAAAAGCAAAATCCAGAGAGGCCATAAACAAAAATGAGACAAATAGTTCAAATACAACAGATTGGAAATTAGAGTGGAATCAAACTCTTGAACAGTAAAACTGAGTAAACAATGGATTAATTTGTTTATTTATTATAAAGGTAAAATTGTTTCAACTCAGAATTTTATACCCACCCAAAAATGGTAGGAATGGTATGGGTGTTGGGGGGACAGTGAGGATGGGACAGGAACAGGAGAACAACTTTTTCATACATTCAAGATACTGCACAATGGCAAATGTCTAAACAGCATATATACCAGAACTTCTGGAGCACTGTTCACCAGGGATATTCATGGTAACAGCATTAGTAGCAGGTGTGAAGTTTTCCCACTGCTCACAACACTCTGGGGAAGAGCATAGGCTGACAGAGCTGAATGTCAGACTCTGGAGAAAGTACTCAGACACTTGGACTTCGGAGTTTTTTAACTGCATCAATACGTTCTCTATGTAATCAGAGGCCAGGATACAAGGGTAATGGTACTTGGCCAAAACTTATCTCCAGTCTTCTTCTGCCAAGACACTATTTTTAATTGGAGATAGCACCAACCGTCCCCACCCCAGCACCAACTCCCCCCCCCCCACCAGAGTGATCTGAGTGCTGAAATCCAAGCCCTGAGGTTGCAGCCATATGAAGTTATGTAGTGGTGGACCTTATATCATCAGCATTCATGGTTAGTAAAGCACCAGCCCTTCTCTTGGAATGACTGGGGAACAGGGATCCAAATGTTGATGCTTGGAATTAATTGCCAGAAGCACCAGCAACATCTTGTTTAAACTGAGCTTTGAAGGAAGTCAACATTTGCTGGTAGGTCAGTTTGTAGGATATTGGTCTTGAACAATTTGTACTTTTCCTCTCAAATAATTTACTTCACCCTTTCTGAGGAAACTACTCAGTGATGCTCCACCATACTGAGAGAGTAAACCAAGAAAGAGGAAGATACACAGTCTAAGAAAAAGGAGAGGCAAAGATAATTACCAGGATGACAGTGAGGGGAAATCCCCAGGATGATAGAAATTTTCATATCCCACACAGAAGTTCACAGGGGTGCAAAGGAGAACAAGACCATGGATTTGGAGTTGTTGGTTTTACTTCCATTTAAATATATTTCACTGTTGAAGTCACTAGTCATAATTTTTCCTCTTTTAGTTCTGGAATCACTGATATGGAACAAAGCAGGAAAAACCAAATTTAAATACAAATCCAGCCATGTGTCAGGAGGCTCCTTCTCTGGTCCCAAAGTTCTTAGAGCCTGTCCTGACTCCTGGCTCCCTTGGCAACCCCACTGCCTGAGAGGAGCCAAGTATCCTTTGTGGTTATCTTTCCAAGGAAATCTGGGGAGAATGATATCAGCAGAAGAGCCAGATTAGATAATATAAAACAGCTGCCTCTCTACACTTTGGATCAACTCCTTTGTGAAGTAAAGATTTGTAGCCTTCTGCATGCACAAAAATAATCTGGGGAAATTGAAATATACATATATATATGTATATATTTTAATTGAAATATGCATATGTATGTATATACTTTTTTTTTTCCTTCCTGACTTCAACAGTGAAAGGTCTGATTCACTGGGTCTGTGTTAAAACCCAGTTGTCTGAATTTTTAACATATAGGTGGTTGAATTACAAACCCACCTCAAAGAAAGCCTACTGGGGAGACTGAGCTCTCAGGATCCAGAAGATCCACTAATGAGGAAATCCCATGAGCATACTCCCCTGTCATTAACCCCAGAGACATGGAATCTGCTTTCAGCGAATGAGCTGGCATTTCTTTAAAGACAATGTGCAGTGGTCCTAGTTTGGGAATGAGCTTGTATGGAAGAAGCCATCTCACATGTTTTCTGAGGACTATTTTGTATTCTCAGGGGATGCTTCAACAATATGCTGTTAGTGTATGAATAATTTAGTGACATAAAAGTGATGAAACAGAATTATAAGTAGGATTTTTAGGAGAAATAATCTTGCTTTTTGTCCAAGCATCTAAATAATACTTATTTGGCTTAAAAAAAAAAAAAACTTATTTGGTTTCAACAGAGGGCTCAATTCTCTCCTGTCAAAATCATAAAACTCCAAGACCCATTTTCTTTTTCACAAAGCCATCATCACCATGAGTATCACTACTAACTCCCAGAGTCCCCTCAGAACGTCATTCTCCCTTGGAAAAATCCAAGGTGGTTCTGTGAAAGCACTTATTTTCAGCTTTATATATGTGTTTGTCTCGCTAACCAGATTACATACCTCATAGGAGTAGAAAAAATATCTTTTTAATCTTTATATCAACTTGATGGGTGATGATTGAGGTGATCTATCACTATTGACTCAGTTATATACTTTCCACAGTCATTCAGTATACAGCAAATGTAATTCATAGTATTTGAAATATTTTATAATATTTTAAATTAATACTTTTTTAGCTAATAGTCAAAAATTATGAAAAATGGAAAATTTTTTCCAAGAATATAGTTTCAAAATGAAAATGAGTTTTAGAATAACTACTTCCAGAAATTTAACTGGATAATATCTACTCTTTCATTTTAAAAACAATGATATTAATAGTATTGAATCACTCCTCAGTTTTTATAATGCCCCTAGAACCCACTTTCTCCACTTTTAATAATATAATAATTAAAATAACATTGTGTATTAATGATACTATACACCTAAGGTGAAACTGGGAACTGAGACTAGATAATTGGGAAACTGGGCAATTAGAAAATTCTTGCTTCCAAAACTTTAACTCCAAATGTAGAGATCTTAGGTGAAAGTTGTTTATTTTATTCTTTTAGGCCTCAAGTTCCATTTTTCTGCATTTCACCCAAGAGATCATAGTAGGGCGTATAAGAGTCAATCCTCAACATTCATGCACATTAGCTTCTGTACACGTTACTTCAGAGCCTCCCAGAGCTCACCTGCATGGGCTTCAGCTGGTTTCATTCAGGTGCATCTTGACCGTCCCTGCCTCTGCTCCTACCCAGCACATCTCTATCAAGGGAGCAGCCATGGAACTGCTAGTGCCTGCACAGGTGCAGCCTACAAATGCAGGTAGTTAGTGCCCCCAGGACAACCTCTGACCATTGCGGGGGTGGGAGTCTAGCCATAAATTCTTTCCCTTTGTTTCCCTCAAATGCATGGCTCTGAAATACCGTGGCTCTGAAATACCGTCCGAAACTCAGCCGTTGGCTACTTGGTCCTGGGGATGCAAGTTACCAGTTGCTTCTATTATATGTCCTTGTACTGGCGTTCCTTCCTTCCTCCCTTCCTCTTAGCACCCCCGCCCCAATATTTATGTGCATAAATACTGAGGATTACAGTAATCAAATATTCTCTCATACATGCTCTATGTTCTGAGGAACCTAAACAATGATACGAGGTTTGAGAGTAGTGGGGAGATAACAAAACTGTGCGGATTTTAAACTTTGATTTTTGAGATGCAATCGCTTTTTTTTTTTCTTAGGCTGATTTAAAAATGTGCTTGTATTACTTGGTCATAATTGCCTGGTGAAAGAAAAGAAAGCCATTTTGGATTAAAGTTTTGTCCCAGATCATCCACAAAGTAGATAGTTCACATTCAGATAATCTATGAGTGACCATAGTCACACTAACACTAGTGGAGCTACTACCTGGAAAAATATATAAGACAATGATGATGAATATTTATTTATTATTATTTTAAAATTCAATTGGCTGCACTAGGTCTTAGTTGTGGCACGTGGGATCTAGTTCCCAACCAGGGATCAAACCTGGGTCCCCTGCATTGGGAGTGTGGAGTCTTAGCCACTGGACCACCAGGGAAGTCCTATCAGTCTCTAATCCAATCAGTACAGCATTTAGAAAAAACTTCAAAGCCATTAGAACACCAAACAGAATTAGCAAGAATGAATAGCAATATAATACTTGATTGTCTTACAAAGTTTCCCGTACTGTATAGATCTATATACTGCAATTGGTATGCCTCAGGTTTCTTTTAATCTATGTTAACCCCTTTCCTCTTGTAAATGCCAATATTTGTTCAAGAAACACAATCATGTGTTCTGTTCAGTTCATTCATTCAGTTGTGGCTGACTCTTTGCCACCCCACGGATTGCAGCACGCCAGGCCTCCCTGTCCATCACCAACTCCTGGAGCCCACTCAAACTCATGTCCATCGAGTCAGTGATGCCATCCAACCATCTCATCCTCTGTCGTCCCCTTCTCCTCCTACCTTCAATCTTTCCCAGCATCAGGGTCTTTTCAAATGAGTCAGCTCTTCGCGTCAGGTGGCCAAAGTCTTGGAGTTTCAGCTTCAACATCAGTCTTTCCAATGAACATTCAGGACTGATTTCCTTTAGGATGGGTTGGTTGGATCTCTTTGCAGTCCAAGGGACTCTTAAGAGTCTTCTCCAACACCACAGTTTGAAAGAATCAATTCTTCAGCACTCGACTTTCTTTATAGTCCATCTCACACATCCATACATGACCACTGGAAAAACCATAGCCTTGACTAGATGGACCTTTGTTGGCAAAGTAATGTCTCTACTTTTTAATATGCTGTCTAGGTTGGTCATAACTTTTCTTCCAAGGAGTAAGCGTCTTTTTATTTCATGGCTGCAGTCACTATCTGCAGTGATTTTGGAGCCCCCCCAAAATAAAGTCTGCCACTATTTCCACTGTTTCTTCATCTATTTGCCATGAAGTGATGGGACCAGATGCCATGACGTTAATTTTCTGAATGTTGTGCTTTAAGACAGCTTTTGTTCTGTAGATGTCCAAATTCTAGCCATTGTCCTTCAAAATGAAATGAAAGTACAAGAGAAAACTTCTCTCAAGTATTGTCAAAAGGCATTTTTTTCGCCCTTGATAAAGATTCTATACACCTTATTCCTCTGGGGATTAGTAGTCCTACTTAATACAAGAGTAAGTCAATAATGAAATGTATATTTTCCCATTACTGGGAAATAATGGGAATTTTAATTCAACCTTGACAACTTTCCACTTATAAAAATTTTAATCATTTTTCTGCTCATATTTTAAGTGGAGAACAAACATTATTTTCACCAACTATGCAATGAGTTCTGTAACTATCATCAGAATCTGGGAAGCCTAGACTTATGATGGATTCCAACACATAGGCTGTACAGATGAATAAATGTGGGCTCAGAGATGCCAATGGCTGCACATCAGCATCACTCAGCAGCCTAACGGCACTGGGCCCAGAATCCTAGACTCCTGCTTACCCATCCTTACTCCCGGTTACCCTGTGACCGTTCTAATGGCCACTCTACTCTGGTCATCCACTGGTTGCAGCCTTACTTGACCAAGGCTGTCAATGCTTCTGAAGTCAGGATGATTCTGTCTGTATTTTGCCCAAGACCTTTCTATAAATCCATTTGTATCATCCTTTTTTAGGTTCCACAAAGAAGTGATATTGAAAGATATTTGTTTGAATTACTTCATTTAGTATGATATTCTCTAGCTTCATCTATGTTGCTGCAGATGGCATTATTTCATTCTTTTTATGGCAGAGCAATATTCCATTGTGTATATGTATTTATCCATTTATCTACTGATGGACATTTAGACTACTTCCGTGTCTTATCTATTGTAGATAGTGCTGCTATGAACCTTGAAGTGCATGTATCTTTTTTAATTAGAGTTTTCATCGTTTCTGGATATAGTCCCAGGAGTGGAATTGCTGGATCCTATGGTAACCCTATTTTTAGTTTTTTAAGAAACTACCATATTTTTCTCTATAGTGGCTGTACCGATTTGCATTCTTATCAACAGTGTAGGAGGGGTCCCTTTTCTCCACATCCTCTCCAGCATTTGTTATTTGTGGATGTTTCGATGATGGCCATTCTGACCCATATAAGGTGATATCTCATTGTAGTTTTGGTTTCATTCTTAAGATGTGAAGCATGGCTTGTGAGTTCAATTCACAGATATACTGAACTATACTAAAATGTATCTGAAAGTTTGCTGAATTATTGGAAGACTGATTCTTGCTATGGTCAATACATTGCTCTTTTCGTCATTATTTCAGAATACTGTCCATGAACTCAGTTATTCTACATGCTGACATTCATCCTTAGCAGTTAGTATTTCTGAAGATTCACCCAACTGAGAGAGAAAGATAGGAATATGAACCACCATGAAATATATATAAGTAACATAAATATGATTTAATGACTATAATAAGCTGAACTAGAGTAAGGGTGTTTCCCATTTTTATAGGAAAAGATTATAAATGAAAATCTTTGTCAATAAACATTAGACTTCTTGCTAATTGTTGTTTAGTCATTCAGTTGTGTCCAACTCTTCTGTGACCCCATGGACTGTAGCCTGCCAGGCCTCTCTGTCCATGGGATTTCCCAGGCATGAATACTGGAATGGGTTGTTGTTTCCTTCTCTAGGGGATCTTCCAGACCCAGAGATGGAACCCACATCTCCTGCATTGGCAGGCAGGTTCTTTACCACTGATCCACTAGGGAAACTCCTTCTTGCTCATTAGTTGAAGTAAATTAACAAAGAGGTCCTCTAGAAGGCAGCTTCAGCTGGGGCCTAGTCCGAAGGCTATATCAAGGCTGCTATTAGTAGTAGGAGGAGTTTCATTACCCTGCTATCTAGGACCTTGTGTCTGGGTTGAGCCTTCTGTGGGGAATAAATCTAAGGAGTGTCTGAGGTACTACAGAGCCTTCCTGTTCAAAGTCTAGCTTCTTCACTGACTGATTGTATGTCTTGGGACAAAAAT
This sequence comes from Neotragus moschatus, assembly GCA_006410615.1. Taxonomy (NCBI): domain Eukaryota; kingdom Metazoa; phylum Chordata; class Mammalia; order Artiodactyla; family Bovidae; genus Neotragus; species Neotragus moschatus. Next base: position 878,515 of record SJYA01000750.1, read on the forward strand.
TTTGAAACTTTATCAAGTCCTAATTTCCAAATCCAGAAATGAATTTTTAGAGAATCAGATGGAATAATGATTGTAAAGCGCTCAGTACACTGTCTGGCATATAGGAAACACTCCATTACTCCATGAACTCTGCTTCTTATCATCTACAATGCATGAGATGGTTCTTTTTATTCAGTGACAGTATCACCATGGCCCATTAGGGGAGGGCTGAATAGTACTTCATTTTGACAGGATAAGATGAGAGATGAGATACATCAAAAATAAATACTAAGTAATGTAAGTTCATTTTTTTCCCATAGGATCATAAAATAGAAAAAGAGTTCTGCTGATTAAGCGAAAATATTTAAAATGATCATGGAGGTGTCTTTTTATTTTATAAAGAAAAAACTCAGTATCTACTATTTTTAAAAAAAATTAGCAAAAGCTATCATCCCTACAATCATCAAAATTAGTGGGGCTATTGATTTATTTAGCAGGCTTCCCAGGTGGCTCAGTGGTAAAGAATCTGCCTGCCAATGCAGGAGACGCCGTTTCGATCCCTGGGTGGGAAAGATCCTCTGGAGAAGAGAATGGCAACCAACTCCAGTATTCCTGCCTAGAAAATTCCATGGACAGAGGAGCTTGGCGGGCTTATAGTTCATGGGGTCGCAAAGGAGTCAGATACGACTGAGCGACTGAGCGTATTGATTTATTTAGCTTGATTTCTTGGTTTGGATTAATTGGTTGGTGAGAGTGTATTGAAAGGAAATTAATCTCTTGATAAGAACAGTGCTAATGTTAATGGATAAACAATTGCATACACACTCTTAGCCATTAAGGGAAGCTGGAGAAACCTGGGTAGAAGTATATTATTTGAGGGTTGGGAAGAGGCGGCACTTACTTGAAGTCACCCAAAGAATCTAATTACAGCAGAAAGAAGAGAAGGAAAAAGGAAAAGGGAATAAACAATGGCAATGTGTGGGGTGTGGATGGGGGTGTGTGGTCCTGAAGCCTGACCATTTATCACATGAAATATTGGGCTGGGCTGAGGTTGGGTAACTTCAGACACTGGAAAAGCCTGATCCTTCCTTACTCTCTGAACCTTGGGGTAATCTTTAGACATTACCATTAATTATTTAGACTCAGAAGACTGCAAAAACATCTTGATTCATTGGCAAAGTGACAAGCATATGGTGTGTTTTGCAAAGCCCTAGGTTTCAGTTGAGAGGAAGCTAACATTAATTTCTTACAAATTCTACAGGGACTTTCCAAGCCAGCCATTGTTAACATAGTTTGACATCAAAGTTGAAGAGCTGGGAGGAGTTTTGAAAAATAAGTTAGGTCCAAATTAGTAGCTTTATTCAGGCTGGCAATCAGGAAGCTTCTAAGACTCTGTAGGTTTCCCACAAAGCACGACAGAGCATCGGACAGCTTTGCAGCTTGACTGATAGTAGAGGTGGCGGGCCTATTTAGCGGGTCCTACAGGCTGGTGCTTAGAATCTGGTGTTTCCTGCAGTGCTTGGCAGTCTGGCAACCCTCAGGCAAGAGTCCCAGTTCAGACTCACCAGACATGTGGTACGATCGTGGTCAGGGCTGCCCTCTGGGTGAGTGGGGCAAGTAGCCCACCAATACACAAGCTGTTGGGGGGCATCCCCTAGGGACGGGAGAGAGGTGGGGAGAAAGGAGGTGTGGGTATATCTGAAGTAAAAGATATACAAAGAACCCCTCACGGTTTTCAGGTACTGATTATTGTTTGGGCTGCTTCTGACAGGGCTTCTGACTTGAGCTGCAAGGCTTCTCTTGTTCTAAGGATAGATTTGTTCCTTCTTCCATCCTGCAATGGACTTTTAATGACCCTAGGGGCAAACAGTTCATATCTCACCCTCTATCTTCTCTGTTGTCTTTGGACCTCCTCAAATCTCCATCAGAAAGGTGTGGTGAAGTTTGAATTTCATTTATTGTACAAATTTATAGAATGCAGTTTGCATAAGAATTCTGTCTCTCATAGGAATAAGGTCTAGTGGTCAAGGCATAAATATTAATAACTAGAGCTTTTCTTAGGAACTACCAGAAAAAAGCCTTTGATAATTCAAGCAAAGGCAAAAAATTAAAATATGAACTATTCATATTAAGGGAGAGAGGGTACACAGATATAGAGTAAACAGAATTTAAATAAAAATATTTATAAAGAACCTGAGGTATCTACCGTGGGCTGAAATGGCCAATTCTAGATTGTTAACAGACAGTTTGACCTCTTCAGCCCAGGAATAAAGCCTCTGCTCTGAGAGGGGTCGCCATCTATTTCAACATGCTTTGGGTATATTTACTCATAAATTATGTTAGAGATACAAGCACTGGCCATAGTTTAAAAACACTTCTTTGTCTGGAAAACTCTTATATCCATTCTAAGCCTTTTTGGTTACATATATACCATTTCCCTTCTATCCCCAGAGAAAATAAATTCTAAAGACAATAAAACCTTCTCTTTTCCCCCCAGTAAAGCCTTTTATATATGGTGTCCATGTAACCGCTCTTCCATCTCCCCCATGCTTTACAATCCCAGTTTTGTTCATAGTTCCCCACAGGTGCTATTTTCCAAGTGTCTAATCACCTGTTAAGCACTCCCACTAGTAGACTGTCCCCATATTTCACTCCCCATATTGAGGGCCTCTTACCTACACCCAGAGATTCTAGGAAAGTGGTAATAACTACCAAGAGCAGACTGTTAATCTAATTTGTGACTTCAGTTGATCACTTTTGTTCATTTGTGCTTTACCTTTGCTCATAAACTATCACAGGATCATGGCCACATCTTCTTGATACTATCCCAAGGGTCAAACCTACATTCTTCTCATGGGTGGACAATGCTTTTCAGATGTCTGAATCTCTTCTTCACAAACAGGGTGCTCACCATTATGGGAATGGTATTTCATGGTTCCTCTTTAGACTTGGACACATCCATCTAACAGCCTCGGGACCCAGTAAGGACCACTCCTGGTCAGTTAAAGGCCAAGCCCTCTTCTGTGCCTTGCGTGTGCTGGTTCTTTGTCTTCGTGTTTTGTCTACAGCCCTTTCTTCTCAATGGAAATCTTCTCCTCTTCCTTAGGGATCCAACTCAAACATCGTCTCATTAAACCCCTATGATGGTTGGCATGTTCCTCTTCATTTTGTACTCCTACAGTCACCCTTACTATCCAATCCCCAGGTGGAGGTCAAAGAGAGCAAAGTCGGGGCTTTATTAAATTTGTTATATTCCCAGAGGTTAACACAATATTTGGCATACAGTAGATGTATTTCCTGATCATTTTATTAAATACTGGAGTTGGGAGAGAAGAAAGAATTGAAAGTCATTAGCAAAGAACTAGCGTGGGCGGCTGCAATGGTGCAGGGGTCAGGGGCAGAAGCTGGAAGGACCGAATGTCCGAGGGGCAGCAGCCAAGAGGAGTTACCCCATGTCCGATGTCAGGGGCAGCAGCCGAGAATGCCAGGCTGTGACGGCGCAGGAACGACCAAGAGGAGCTACCCCATGTACAAGGCCAGGCACAGCGGCCAGGAGGAGCTATCCCCCGCCTGAGGTCAGGGGCAGCGGCCAGGAGCGGGTACCCCACGTCTAAGGAGCCATGGCTGTGCAAGCGCAGGAGGGCCTAGAGGAGCTATTCCACGTTCAAGGTCAGGAGTGGGGGTGGTGAGGAGATACCCCTTGTCCAAGGTAAGGAGCAGCGGCTGTGCTTTGCTGGAGCAGCCGTGAAGAGATACCCCACGACCAAAGTAAGAGAAACCCAAGTAAGACAGTAGGTGTTGCAAGAGGGCATCAGAGGGCAGACGCACTGAAACCATACTCACAGAAAACTAGTCAACCTAATCACATGGACCACAGCTTTGTCTAACTCAATGAAACTAAGCCATGCCCATGGGGCAACCCAAGATGGGCAGGTCATGGTGGAGAGGTCTGACAGAATGTGGTCCACTGGAGAAGGGAATGGCAAACCACTTCAGTATTCTTGCCTTGAGAACCCCATGAACAGTATGAAAAGGCAAAATGATAGGATACTGAAAGAGGAACTCCCCAGGTCATCAGGTGCCCAATGTGCTCCTGGAGATCAGTGGAGAAATAACTCCAGAGAGAATAAAGGGATGGAGCCAAAGCAAAAACATTACCCAGCTGTGGATATGACTGGTGACAGAAGCAAGGTCCAATGCTGTAAAGAGCAATATTGCATAAGAACCTGGAATGTCAGGTCCATGAATCAAGGCCAATTGGAAGTGATCAAACAAGAGATGGCAAGAATGAACATCAACATTGTAGGAATCAGCAAACTAAAATGGACTGGATTGGGTGAATTTAACTCAGATGACCGTTATATCTACTACTGCGGGCAGGAATCCCTTAGAAGAAATGGAGCAGCCATCATGGTCGACAAAAGAGTCTGAAATGCAGTACTTGGTGCAGTCTCAAAAATGACAGAGTGATCTGTTTGTTTCCAAGGCAAACCATTCAATATCACAGTTATCCAAGTCTATGCCCCAACCCCCAGTAATGCTGAAGAAGCTGAGGTTGAACAGTTCTATGAAGACCTATAAGACCTTTTAGAACTAACACCCAAAAAAGATGTCCTTTTCATTATAAGGGACTGGAATGCAAAAGTAGAAAGTCAGGAAACACCTGGAGTAACAGGCAAATTTGGCCTTGGAATGCAGAATGAAGCAAGGCANCCTGTATCCTGCAGAGAGAAAATACAATAATCTTTGGTGCATAAAATATTCTTAAACAGTATTTGTATACAACTGGTTATTAGGAAGCATGATGTGCTCCTTTATTTTTATTTTCATTTTTAACCTCACCTATATTATTAGTGCTTTTCAAATTATGGGAGGAAACATCATCCATTTCCTTAAGGTACTTCTTTTGTTTTATTTTTCACTTTCTTCTGCATATCTCAATATCCTATTTCTTTTCCCTTCTGAAAAGTGAAATTTCCATTTTACTTAAAATATGTCTTATTAATTAACCTCCAGTATGTTTATTTAAGGCTGCCCAGGTGGCTCAATGGTGTATCTCTTCGCAGATGCTCCTGCGCCATGCAGCTGCCTGTGAAAGTGCTATGAAAGTGCTGCACTCAATATGCCAGCAAATTTGGAAAACTCAGCAGTGGCCACTGGTCTGGAAAAGGTCAGTTTTTATTCCAATCCCAAAGAAAGGCAAAGCCAAAGAATTCTCAAACTACTGCACAATTGCACTCATCTCACATGCTAGTAAAGTAATGTTCAAAATTCTCCAAGCCAGGCTTCAGCAATACGTGAACTATGAACTTCCAGATGTTCAAGCTGGTTTTAGAAAGGGCAGAGGAACCAGAGATCAAATTGCCAACATCCGTTGATCATCAGAAAAGCAAGAGAGTTCCAGAAAAAAACATCTGTTTCTGCTTTACTGACTATGCCAAAGCCTTTGACTGTGTGGATCACAATAAGCTGTGGAAAATTTTGAAAGAGTTGGGAATACCACCTAACCTGCCTCTTGAGAAATGTGTATGCAGCTCAGGAAGCAACAGTTAAAACTGAACATAGAACAACAGCTTGGTTCCAAATAGGGAAAGGAGTANTGACTATGCCAAAGCCTTTGACTGTGTGGATCACAATAAGCTGTGGAAAATTTTGAAAGAGTTGGGAATACCACCTAACCTGCCTCTTGAGAAATGTGTATGCAGCTCAGGAAGCAACAGTTAAAACTGAACATAGAACAACAGCTTGGTTCCAAATAGGGAAAGGAGTATGTCAAGGCTGTATATTGTCATCCTGCTTATTTAACTTATATGCCGAGCGTATCATGAGAAACACTGGGCTGGCTGGAAGAAGCATAGGTTGGAATCAAGTTTACTGGGAGAAACATCAATAACCTCAGATATGCAGATGACACCACCCTTATGGCAGAAAATAAAGAAGAACTAAAGAGCCTCTNACCTCAGATATGCAGATGACACCACCCTTATGGCAGAAAGTGAAGAGGATTTAAAAAGCCTCTTGATGAAAGTGAAAGAGGAGAGTGAAAAAGTTGGCTTAAAGCTCAACATTCAGAAAACTGAATACATGGCATCTGGTCCCATCACTTCATGGCAAATAGATGGGGAACAGTGGAAACAGTGGCTATTTTTATTTTTCTGGGCTCCAAAATCACTGCATACGGTGATTTCAGCAATGAAATTAAAAGACACTTACTCCTTGGAAGGAAAGTTATGACCAACTTAGACAGCATGTTAAAAAAGTAGAGACATTATTTTGTCAGCAAAGGTCCATCTAGTCAAGGCTATGGGTTTTCCAGTGGTCAATTGATGCTTTTAAATTGTGGTGCTTGAGAAGACTCTTGAGAGTCCCTTGGACTGCAAGGAGATCCAACCAGTCCATCCTAAAGGAGATCAGTCCTGGGTGTTCATTGGAAAGACTGATGTTGAAACTGGAACTTCAATACTTTGGCCACCTGATGTGAGGAGCTGACTCACTGGAAAAGATCCTGATGCTGGGAAAGATGGAGGGCAGGAGGAGAAGGGGAAGACAGAGAATAAGATGGTTGGATGGCATAAATGACTCAATGGACATGGGTTTGGGTGGACTCCGTGAGTTGGTGATGGACAGGGAGGCCTGACATGCTGCGGTTCATGGGGTCACAAGGAGTTGAACATGATTGAGTGACTGAACTGAACTGAACTGAATATGCAAAGGTGCATATGGCACAGGAACTCTCCCTTGCCTCAGGGAGTAACTAATATATTATGGAAGATATATACCTGGGACAGAAATCATCTTCTATCTCAAGGCTCCACCATTGTATTAATAAATCCTTTGGACATACATGTTGTGGCATATGAATTTCCGTGTAGTGGTTCTATAACTGCTACTTTTCTGATGTGACAAAGTAATATGATTTTATGCTAGCTACGCAAAGAAGTGTGTATATTTGAATAGACTTATAAAACATTTCATCTGAGGTCTTCAACTTAAAGATTCAAGAGGGAAAAATATAGATTCAGATATTTTTTTCTTAAATACATTTATATAATTTCATTACCTGTTGAGACTGTTATTTGGAAGCTATTGAAATGTTTTTCAAGAATCACTGAAAAAGCACACACCATTTTGGTGAATTTCTAATTTAAATAGTATGGGCTTAGAAGGATATGCCTCAAGCAAAAATCTCATAAATTCCTCATATGTTCCATTTTGAAAGTAACAGAAAGGTTTATGAATGAGAGGCAGAAGAAGAAAGATGAATTTCTGTCTTATTTCATTTCATCTGCCACTCAGACATTGTAATTTTTTACGCAAGAAGGACTACTTAGTTTTTGATAATTTAAGTTCCTCACATAATTAATATTTTGCTGGTCCATCAACTTTGTCATTTTTTCCCTACTCTTTTGTGACTTGCAGCTCTAAGTAAGCACCGAAGTAATAGCTGAATAAGATGATTAATCTGTAAACCATGCACTCATTTATATGATTTTTATTCCAATTAAATTTTGGAAATATTATTAAAAAGATGAACATCCACAGAATTGTTTTGGAACAATTTGTGAAAACTATCACGGTAGATAGAGGGTGATCAATAAATATTTGAGTGACGATTGTAGAAGAAAATTTATAATGTAGAAAGCAGTCATTTGCCTTACTAAAGAATTTATTCCTTTAAACTTAAAGGAATATTCTATTTCTTTTCATGACAGGAATGTTTGATTATTGATTATACATAGTTATAATTATGTGTTATAAGAAGATGCTGCATTTGGAATGCTTAGTGCTAGCATCTGTTCCATGATGTGCTTTGCTTTTTTTTGGGCAAATAATATTAAGAACATATTACTTTTTCCCATTATAAAAATGATATGTTGTGTATTCATACATATGTATATTTTTTAAAAATGAAGGAGATTATTCATAATTCTACCACCAAAAAATCACAACTGTTAATTTCTTGGTGCTTATTTTTTAAAATTTATTTTTAATTGAAGGATAATTGCTTTACAACTTGTGGTGCCTATTATTCCAGTCTCTCTTTGTGTAAACATTTCATCACATGAATTTACCTTGTAGGGTACAATCAACAAAAGGGACTATTCCCCCTCCTACCCACCCTACCCTGGTGCCTTCTAATATTTCCTTCAAATGATTTCTTCATTCTTTGTCTTTAACAACATCTCTTAGCGTTTTTCTTAGTGTTTATTTTTTTTTTTTAATTCTCTCTCTTTCTCTCCCCTTATTGGCTATGGTGGAAGGTTTTACAACTATGGGAATTGGCTATGATTTGGGTGTTGCCCTGCTTCCTCTGTCTGTACAATTATTGCTTCAAATGATCCAGTTCTAAGTCATTCGGTGCATGACATACCCTTAGTTCCAGGAATTGATTTAGAGGTTGCATAATCAATATGATACTTAGAAAATTTACTGGGAATTCTGGGACACAGGAAATATCTCTTTTTTTCTGTTGGATAATGGAGAATATGTATACAAAGATTGAACTTGCTGCCATGACTATCATATTGGGAAGTCATTTTGTGAAGCAGCTCACCCAGATATAATGATAATGTTGAGAGAAATGTGGAGGTATTGAGCTGGAGTCCTAAAGAAATTATGCCTAAGGTCTGTGCTGGCTCTGGAATTTAAGTTTATGTGAGCCAATAAATCTCATTCAGTGTCTGAGCCAGTCTGAGTTCAGTTTTCTGTACTTAGCTACTGAAAACATCCTAACTGGCTCACGTGTGGTTTAAACAGATGGTAATTGGAGATTATGTTCATTTCCTCTTGCTGAGCTGTCTGAGTGCAGTAGCATCACATGCTTCGTGGAATTTCAGAACTATTTTATGGAAATGAAGCACAGTTTCAGAAGATACTCACAGCTATTTGAGGGGTATGAATTATACATTATGTTTCTGCAATGGTCTTTCAAGTGCAAAGCTCAGAGGATATGATGAATTCTCAAGAATATGTCCTATGAGTTTGGCTTAATTTTAAGGGGACTCAATTGAGCTGAGGGATAATTAAGCCTTCCAAGGTGATATAGAATCTCTGTAATGCCAAAAGCAAGTAATTAATTCCAGAACTGTTATGAAATTATATGGCTAAAGTTTGGGTAATATTTGCTTTCACCTCTGAACCACCAGGTCATGAAAGTGTTCAAATACAAGTTAAATACAAGCTGAGACACAAAATAAGAGCTATTGTTTGTGAGATAAATCTGGGGCTGAAATTTAGACATATACTTGTTGAAAAGATCTCAGGTTTTTGGAGACCAGTTTGATGGTTCAGACAGTAAAGAATCTGCCTGCAATGCAGGAGGCCTGAGTTTGATCCCTGGGTCGGGAAGATTTCTTGGAGAAGGGAATGGCTACCCACTCTAGTTTTCTTGCCTGGAGAATTCCATAGACAGAGGAGCCTGGCAGGCTACAGAGTCTGACATGACTGAGCGACTAACATTTTCAACAGGCAAAAAGTAGATCAGAAAAAACCCAAAGTGTCATGAAAAATCACTAATATAGAAAGAACGAATGATTTTAAAATGTATTTGTTTTGAGGAAGAATAAGAAATAGAGGTAAAAATTAGAAGTTAATATCAGAACAACCAGTAATGTTATAAGTAGTTGACTCTGGGAAGGAATGAGTATGAAATTGCTGCTTTTTACTATATACTGTTCTCTACTTGATTTTTTAAAAAATCATGTGCACACCTTATTTTGAGCAATTAAAGACATATCCCAGATAGGGCTTTATGTCACACCCTCTCCACCCACTCCTGAATTTGGCTGCAGCGCACAGACACTTCCCTGCAAGTTCTTTCAGTTCTTCTACCCACAGCATATGGCCTCAACTGCAGTGTTTTTTTCCTCTTACTTGTGTGTGTGTGTGTGTGTGTGTGTGTGTGTGTGTGTGTGTGTGTTTCTTTATGCCTCAAAGGACTTCTTCAAAATTATGGGAGCCCTCCTGGTTAATGAACTGAAGCAACTAGAAGTGGAGATGCACACAGACTCCTGGGGATAAACTTAACAGGGGCGGGGGAGAGAACCTATGGACCCAATTTCAAGCTCCTACTCTTTTAGCTGATAATTCTAGGAGGAATCTGAGTATTTACTGCACTTGACAGAGGTCCCCAGCAGAATACATCCCAGGTTACCTGCCGAGATGATTTTGGGAATACATCCTTAGTTTGAAGTGTTCTCTTTCTCTCTCATCCTCCTGTCCCCATTCCTGCTTCCCCATTCCTGCTTCCTAGAATCACCTCTCAAATAAACTATGCACGTCAAGTTCTCATCTCAGGCTCTGCTTTCAGTGGAAATGAAGACAGCTCCTGATGTGAAAGTGCTCATCCGCAGCACCCTGAAGTCTCTGGACCCTGCTCTCTGCAGGACAGTTAGACTGCCCACGATTCGTGGGCACTTCTGCTGTGTGTGCCGACAGCAAAATAATCCCATTGTGAACAATCAATTCAACCATTAGAGAAATGTACCAGATGAAAGGCTCATGGCTGGGGCAACAAATGCCATAAGGGGGTATGTAAATGAATTTCTGGCCAGCCAAAGAAATGTCATAGAAAAATAAAGAAAGAAAACGAATGTGAGAAGGAAAAGAAGTTGGCATCTTACAGAGAAACGAAAGCGCTGTCTTTCTCTTTCCTCCTGTCACGGAGGCTGAGAGGTGTGAGCAGCAGATTGCAGAGTCAGCCAGGGAGCCAAGGACACCGCCAACTTGCTGTAGAAACTGGAACTGTCTCTGGGGTTTTTGGAAACCCATGACAAGAGCCTGGAAAGATGACTGAATAGAGACAGTGTCTGCCATGGATGTGGGGTGAAGGCTACCCATTGACCAAAACTCTGACAGGTCCAAGAATTCTGCAACCAGGAGCCCTGCCAGATTTCAGATTTCTAGTTTCCAGTTTGGCTTCTTCTTGACTATGAATGGCCACTGGCTTCTCTCCATCCTTATCGTTCCATCCCCACTCCCTCTTCCATTAGCTACAGTGGGCTGGTTCTTACTATTTGTAGCCAAGTTCCAGGCAGTTTCAGCTGCCCTCCCCACCAGCCTTGCCTCACCCTTGCCCTCTCACTTGGGGTTGTTTCCTTCCTTAGTCAAATCTTGAGGGACCCTTTGGACTGAGGCCCCCTCTCCTTTTCATTTTCCAGCTAATTCTATTTTCTATTTTCCATCCACAGGCTCTTTAACCACCTCTCAGTACATCTAACAGACCTTCACATGTGATGTCATCAGGTAAATGACATTGGCAAGTGGTAATCCCCTGGGCAGTCAATGCCAGAACCACCAAGAGGAGTAAAGTATGAGTCACTTCCACCAATTTCTGTGTCCACCTTAGAGGGAAGGGGAATTACTGTGGGAGTCCTGAGGTCTGTGTGACTCTTCAGTATCCATAGCCAATACAGTTACTGCTCACTTTTCCTCCCCATCTGCTTCTTGGCTGACTGGTGGGGGTGGGAGTCTTATTGGAGGAAAGCTTGTTTGCTAAGAAATTCTACTCCTGGCTTTGNGAAAGTGAAAGTGGAGAGTGAAAAAGTTGGCTTAAAGCTCATCATTCAGAAAATGAAGATCATGGCATCCAGTCCCACCACTTCATGGGAAATAGACAGGGAAACAGTGTAAACAGTGTCAGACTTTATTTTGGGGGGTTCCAAAATCACTGCACATGGTGACTGCAGCCATGAAATTAAAAGACACTTACTACTTGGAAGAAAAGCTATGACCAACCCAGATAGCATATTGAAGAGCAGAGACATTACTTTGCCAACAAAGGTCCATCTAGTCAAGGTTTAGTCAAGGTCTAGTCAAGGTTTTTCCAGTGGTCATGTATGGATGTGAGAGCTGGACTGTGAAGAAAGCTGAGTGCTGAAGAATTGATGCTTTTGAACTGTGGTGTTGGAGAAGACTCTTGAGAGTCCCTTGGACTGCAAGGAGATCCAACNAATTGATGCTTTTGAACTGTGGTGTCGGAGAAGACTCTTGAGAGTCCCTTAGGCTGCAAGGAGATCCAACCAGTCCATTCTAAAGGAGATCAGCCCTGGGATTTCTTTGGAAGGAATGATGCTAAAGCTGAAGCTCCAGTACTTTGGCCACCTCATGCGAAGAGTTGACTCGTTGGAAAAGACTCTGATGCTGGGAGGGATTGGGGATAGGAGGAGAAGGGGACGACAGAGGATGAGATGGCTGGATGGCATCACTGACTCGATGGGTGTGAGTCTTAGTGAACTCCGGGAGATGGTGATGGACAGGGAGGCCCAGCGTGCTGCGTTTCATGGGATCGCAAAGAGGCGGACATGATTGAGCAGCTGAAATGAACTGAACTGAACAAAGAACTATTATGCCACAGAGTGGCTCAGAGCAATGGAGGATAGAGAGAACAAATGGTAAAGAATCCAGCCACAACAACCCTCAACAGTGTGTGTGTGTGTGTGTGTGTGTGTGTGTGTGTAGAAAGATGAGTTGACCAAGGGTGCTTGGTGACGAACCACAATACTGTTATAGCCGCGAAGAAACAGAATTTCAAGACGGAACATTAAAAAAACTCTTGCCACAGCACTCTGCCTGACTGAGCATCTGCCCAGCTTTGTAACTTAATGTCGTGCCTCTCTTCCTCACTTAAGGCTTTATTTCACTTCCAGAAACATCGGCACTCTCTCCTCTCTCACAAACTTGCCACTCACTGTCCCCTTGCCTGCAACGCCCTCTTCTGCTTCTCATCTCCACCCTCACTGTCATGCCCACTCCAGACACCCTCCTCGATAGTCTCTACAGGCTCCCATTTACTCCTCACCCTCTTATTTCCTTCCCAGAACCGATCAGAGTTTTAATTATTGGAAGCATGCATGCACATATTTTTCACCTGTCCTTAGGATGTAAACTCCACAAAAGACAGAAAATAATAACAAAATAAGGCATCTTTGGACCTTGTTCCCTGCCAGAGTTCCCTGCTGTGTACTATTGGCAAGAGGATAGTTTTCTGCTCACTTCAACAGTCATCCATGCCTTCCGCCCCCTACCCTGTTGTAGTGCTGGGAACTAGACTAGACACTCTCTCTTGCCCCTTAGCACTGAAATTTCATGGGCCACTCTCACCATTACCCTGCCAAACTAGGGCTCTTCCAAATCCATTTTTAACAGATATGAAGGCTCCTTTTACTTCCGGTTCTTGACTTTTCAATAAAGCTAAGCTGTAGGGCAAAGACTGCAAGGAAGCCTCTGGCCCTGGGAGACTCTTGCATGGAGGGGCACCACGGGGGCTTCATTGCTATTCTGGGCTTTGGAAATGGAATAGCGGGTCTCATTGCCTCCCCACAGCTGCTCTGCAGGGAGCATGTAAAATCTCTGCAAACAGTCCCAGTGTGCTTATAAAACCTCAGGTCACTGACAATTGCAGTGCTCATTTGCTGTGGCCAATTTAGCGCTAATAAGCTGAAACTGGGCTTCTGGGATTTGTTTCCATGGCATGTAAACTCCCTTTAGAAACGGAGTCCCCTCCCAAAGAGATTGCAAGCTAATAGGTTTCTTGTTTTCATTCTCCATTTTTGTGAACTGACTTGCGGTCCGTTTAAGAAGTGCCCAGATCCTCTCTTCCACCTTCATCAGAGCCTGTGCTCCACTAGGGGGCAGCCCAGCTGCCATTGGACCTGAAGGGACCGCGGGAAAGAAGTACTGGAGCCCCTGGTCTTTCTTGTCTGGGGAAATGTGGCGAGCAATGGCTGGGAAGGTCAAGTTGCCGTCACATCTGCGTAGCAGACCTGGGTGCGTGCACAGTGCTCCGAAGGCTGCGGACGGGCCCCATGCCAGGGTACCCAGGTGGGCTGCTGTACTCTGGCCCTGAGGCCCTCTGCAGGGGCTGCCCTTGGAGAAGCCCAGCTGAGGCACACCCTCTACTCACAGATGGTTCACAGCCTCCCTCCCAACCCCTGACCTGGAAAGGAGCCCTCTTGGAAGGTGTGGATCATTCCTATGGCTGCAAGTCAGAAGAAGGCTCTCCATTTTGGACTTGATTCCCTGTGACTTGGAGCAGGCACCAGGCCCACAGAGCATTCAGTTCGCTTCTCCTTGCTGTTAGGAGAGCTGACTAGCTACCAGGCCTCACAGTTTCCATAGATTTGGAATAAGATGGAAAGGAGGCTCTTTGCCTTCAAGGACCCAGTGTATCTCTCTCCCAACAGACAATCCCTGTGGATTTAGGAGACCTGGTAGACTTAGCGTGGTTGCCATTTTCAAGCTCCTCTGTGATCATTGACAATCCAGATTTGCCCCGAATAAGCAGTTCTGGTGTTCCTTCCAGCCTCCTTGAGGCCTGAGGACGCTGAAGGAAAAGCTCCCTGGTTCCAACCAAAGCAACATTTTACCAGAAATCTGGCTGTCTCACAGCCTCGCCATCCCCATGGGCTGATTAGAGAGTGCAGTCACCTAATTGTTTGTGATCTGCCAAACCCTGTTAGGAATTTGCTTGTAGCTTGGAAGTCCTGCCAAAAACTTCTCTTTAGTTCTGGGCAGAGACACTCGGAGACACCTCTGGGGCCAACTTTCTCTCGTCATGTTCGGCTAAGATGCAAGCTGTCCTGAGAGAGAGCCAGAGTGATTAGGGAAGTAGGGGTGGGATGGGGTGACCCTGAGAGTGAGCCCCTTTCTTAGCTTCTCCAGTGGAAAATCACCAATTTGCTAGCCCATACTCTATCATCCACGAAGGGCAGCTGATGGACCCAGGGTTCAGGTCAGTGAGGACAGTGGCCAGTTGCCATGGGGGCAGCTTCTAGAAATCTGCCCTTCCTGGGTGATGCTGTTCCTCTGGGATAGGAAATTGCTATGAGATGATCACTGCAATTTTCTTCTGAGAAGGAAGGTTTCATGGTGTACATTGTAGTGTTTGTGTATGTGTGTGTGAGATGGAGAGAGAGGGAGAGTGAGAGAGAGAAGGGGGAGAGAGCAAGTTGTGGTGTGGGTTACTGCAATTTTTAACCTAGTCATTTCTCAGCCACCTACATTTGATACAAAATGCATAATCTATACTGAAATCAAATTATTGGCAATGAACTAACCCTGCCAGGTGTTTGGCCTCCGTCTGGCCTGTGTCTCAGGACCCTTTTCACTGCTTACAGTTCTGATCCTCACCCATTGTTGGACAAAACCCCATGCTTTCCAAGACGCAAGCTGCCTCCTCCTGTAATGAACAAGAACATGTACCATATCCATTTATGCCCATCAAGGGCATATCTCACATCCTGGCTGCTGATGAAAAAGAGTTGGCAAGTAAGACAGGACACCTGGTGGCCAGACCCCCTTTGACATGATGAGTGTTTGCTCTCTAACCCAGCTGGGAGGCAGGCACTTGACTGTTGCTGGGGGAGTGGAGAGATCCCTCCACGGAGGGGAGGCCGGCTCTTCTCCAGGAGATCAGGAAGGCTGTCTCACTCTGATCTCCAGTTGCCAAACAGTCTCTACAAGTGGTGTGGTCTCGTCTAACAAAAAAGTTAAATCCTCCTGAGCAAGATGTTGGGATGTTATTCATTCCTTGGGCGTTGGCTAACAGTGTCAGCCAGGTAAATTATTGTCCACCTTTATATTTCGATTTTATTTCCTCTGATTTCTACTCTATCCCACCTTCGCTCACCCTTCAAAACTGCTGGTAGCAAACAAGAACCCGATGAGAATAAATTATGCAGCTGGTGCACTTGGAGTTTTGTAAAGGAAATGGGCTACAAGTTCAGATCTCATCACAGGGAGACCAGAGAGATAGGTAAACTCTGCTGAGAGGTGATAAACTTGGTTATGGATGCTCATGAGGTGAGGTTTGGCTTCATTAAGGCCCACAGTTTTGAATTTTCTTGTTGAACAGTTCTTTAAAGAAGTCCGTTGGCCAAAAGACAAGAGCTGAAGGGTGAAGTGTTGGCAGCATAACACATGGAAACACTAAAAAAAACCCGAAGGTGCTTGTTCTGCAGAAAACTGGAAGGACTAGATTTTAAGCATTTAAAGGGTTGCCACTTAGAAAGATCACAGTTGTTCTGCGTAATCTTCGATTGACAAAAGCTGAAAGGAGACAAAATTTGAAAAAAATTTCTAACAATTAGAATTGTCTGTCCAATTCAGTTGGAACAAATAGGAACCAAACATAGATGAATAAAACCTTGATGATCTCTGATTCATAATTCTATGATTTTCTTTTCCTAAATCTAAGTCTCAATAATCTAAGTCTCCATCTAAGTCTCTCAATAATTATATTTAACTTACCACCTATTTAACAAGTCACCTTCATCTTTACTCCTCAAACAATCTTGCTGGGATACCATGTAGGCAGTTTAATTATTCTCAGCTGTCTGTGTTTGTTTATTCCTCTGCTCTTCACCAGGAATGCGTGAGCTTCCTCCATACCCAATCAGTTTAGTGTTGTATGTACCCAGTTGCTACATGGTTGTTTTTACTGGTTGGCTCTATTTATTCTGTTGAGTGCTATGGTGAATGTGACGTCTCCTGCCTAGCCCATCTCCCCACCCCACTACCAAACAGAGAGGGCCATCACGAAATGTGGTTACCAATAGAGTGGCCTGGGCTAAATTCTGCAAAAGCCCTGACATGTACTGATATAGACTCTTCAGCCTTCTAGCTGTCAAGTCCACTGCAAGATTTTTAACTTCCATAAACTTCATAGAGGAAGGTAGCCACACTGAGGCCCTGTGCTGGATTTTAACAAGTTTGATGAGTGTCTAAAAGTATAGCCTGCTTAGATATTGTTGCCATTTAGAATGTTGGCCAAAAAAGCAGATAAATTTGTATACTAAATTTACTATGCAAATAATACAATTGTGTGAAAATAAGTAATTCATGTTCTAGTTTTATTGGTTTTAATCATTCATTCAGCAAATATTTATTGAGTGTCTCTTATGTCCGATAACCTGAGGTAGATTCGAAACACCATCAGATAAGGCAGCTGCCCAGAAGAAGTGTTTGTGACCTTGTGCACTCCTGAGATTATTTTGAAGGTGAGATAACATATTAGATATGAAAGCATTTTTAAAACTGTAAAGTACTGTGCATTTGTAACTAAAAAAAATCCCCAAATCATGAAGTATGACATTCATAATGTCTCTGTTTCATTTTAAGTGACCTTAAGTCTATTCACACATATTTATTGTATAATATATACTACTTGCAGGTTTTTTCCAAGGATCATCACCAGGCCATCCAGAACTCACACCCGAGTCTCTGAGATAGTCTCAGCACTTCCCCTGGCCACTCCTTCCCTGCTTATGCAGGGCAGCCTGGGTCCTTTCTGCCTGATCTGATCATCATTTCAGACTCCTTCTGCGTCACTGGAACGTGATGGTGTTCTCCTACCCTTCTTCTCCACACTGTATCCTCTGCTTCTCTAGCTGGAATGTGTGCAGCTGGCTGTCTCACACAGCCTTTACGTGAAGAAAATACTGTGAACGGAACGTTGATCGTATTGCTGGGATGTAGCTCTTAATAGGCAATTTCAAATAACAATGTTAAAACAAAGTGTTACCAAAAAATATGCTGTTTTAACTATCGTGATGCAGTTCTCAACTTAGAAGCAAGCTTTGGGGTTGGTAAGAATTCATTTTGTCCTTGAGTGACCTCTGCTGGTGATTCCAGGATAAAATTGTGTTTAAATGCTGCATTAAAGAAAAGAAACTAGGAAATTCTGAAATGATGGCCAAAGACGCAGTGGGAGGAATCCTCAAACACCTGTATTCTCTCCGGGCAAACTCATCTGGCCCTGAGTGTGTGCACGAAGGCACCATGCTAATCATTTATCCTCACTAAACTCTCTGCAGAATTATTATGAACATCTTGTTGTTCAGTAGCTAAGTTGTGTCTGACTCTTTGTGACCCCATGGACGGCAGCACGCCAGACTTCCCTATCCATCACTACCGCCCAGAGTTTGCTCAAATTTATGTCCACTGAGTCAGTGATGCATCCAATCATCTCATCCTCTGTTGCCCCCGTTTCCTCCTGCCCGTGAACATCTTACAGAGTAGGAAAGGGATTGTGAGGGAGGTTAAACAACTTTAAGTCAGTAGTAGAAGCAAGGTTCCAACTCAGGGTCACCTGGTCTATAATCTAGGCTTCCCTTGTGCTGGGGTTTCCCCTTTTGACTTCAGGAGCCTCCTCTGCTAGCCCAGAGAGATGGTAGGATGGTAAATAAGGATGTGCAAATAGGTCCTTACATGGGCTGCTTGGGGAAAAGTTTCTACATAGGTGTGAGACATTACTGTCTCCATAAAAAAGTGGCAAGTCTTCTCTTCTCTTCCTTTGAGTGTGGTGGGAGCTTAGCCCCCAGGTTTGCTAATTTGTGAATGACTGTTCTAATTTAGGTCATGGATTTCGCTTTCATTTTCATGATCAGTTTGAGTCTTCAAAAGTTTGGCAATTACAAACTTGTGGGTATGGAAAGGTATTTTCCATATTTTCGTGTTTTATGATTAATATCATAAAAGCAAGTGAATGAAAGTGTTAGTCACTCAGTCATGTCTGACTCTTTGCCACCACATGGACTGTAGCTGGCCAGGTTCCTCTGTCCATGGAATTCTTCGGGTGAGAATACTGGAGTGGGTAGCCATTCCCTTCTCCAGAGGCATAAAAGCAAATACACAGCCAATTTTCTGGGCACAACAATTTGGCACCTTGTTCCTCCCCATCAGGAGTTTACGGCTATGTGAAGCCAAGTTGTAAGTGGAGGGAAAAGGAAGAGCCACCAACACTGATACCTTCCAGTGTGGTAAGGAAGAGAAAGGGAGAGAAACTTTCAGAAAAGTTGGAACCTGAGCTTCCAAGTAAAGTGGGCATGAAAAAGCAAAGGTGGACTGCACAGGTGGATGAAGGAAATGCGATGAGGAAACACCTGGAGACAGGAGGCAGCTGGCCTTCTTGAGAGGCTGGAAGGAGACTCCATCGTTTGGGTGGAAGGTGGAGATGGAGGTCATTGAGGTTGGAGGGGGAGACTGAGTCCAGATGGTCAGAGGTGAACCCGGTGAGAAGAGGATCTCACTGAGAGAATGGAAGGTCCTTCTCGTCTTTGAAAAGTGTTCCAGATACTAAACACCTAACAGGCATTTTACTCTCAGTTATCCTGTGTCTACCCTCATGGCTCAGATGGTAAAAAAAATCTGACTGCAATGCGGGAGACCTGTGTTTGATCCCTGGGTTGGGAAGATCCTCTGGAAGACAGCATGAAAATCCACACCAGTATTTGCCTGGAGAATTCCCCATGGACAGAAGGGCCTGGTGGGCTTCAGTCCATGGGGTCTCAAGGAGTCGGACATGACTGAGCTACTAAGCACCTACACACATCCTGTAAGCAGATACTGTTTTCACCCTCATCTTCCAGGTGAGGAGCTTTAATGCTCTGGAACACACACAGGTGCACTAGCCATCTGTGTGTCTATGTTGCAAGTTGAAAATTCAGTTCAGCTCCCCTTCAGTCTGTGCCCCTCTGCACTTTACAATGGGTCATTCACTCTACAGATGTCTAGCAAAACATCAGCTCCATTGTGGAATGAATCTTTCTTTTCTCTGTAGGGACAACAGTACAGGAAAAGGATTAAGTGTCCTAGGGTACGTAGGTAAACTGAACAAGTTTTTTCCCAAGATAAGTTTGCAGTTGGAGAGCTCACCTTTGAAAGGAAAAGGAATTTATGACAGTCATTCTGAAAATGTCCAGCTGGTGGCGCTACTCCCTCAGTGATTCCACACCCTTTTCTATTCCTTTTAGATGGGTTTTGATGAGAAGAAAATTCAGGAAACCTTAGGACTCACATATTTTCTAATCTATGGTTTTTATCGGGACTCATTATTTTTCAAGACTAGATTTCATTACGTAATATAAATCAAGGTAAGTTGGGAACTTAACACAATTAAACTTCTGTTTTCTATAACATTCAGCTAGCTGTTTAGAACTTCTCTGAATCAATTTTTACAAATGAAAAAACCTATCACAGTTAGAATGAATTTCCTCTTATTGGAAATGGAGTGGCATACAGAACAAAATTATGTTCTAATATAAGAACAGTACCAAATAAATATAAAGAGGGGAGGATTTTAATACCCTCAGCCTAAGTATAAAGTAAATTCTAATGTTTTACAATTAGGTGAAAACCTTTCTTGACAAAATGACTACTTTCTCTTCAGATATACAGCCACAGACATCATCAAGAGATTTTTTTCTTTGTTTTCAGCCTTTTCCTCCCCACCTCCCTCCTCCCCCCACAAAAGCCTTTGAAGTGGCTATTTTGTATTTGTTGTGTTAGTGGAATGGCCTGATTTTGGCCCCTGTACAGGCATCCAGGCCAAATGGTTAAATGTTTGATGTTTCTGTATCACCCCCTTCTGAGGATTGTGTCTCTCCTTTGTTTTATTAGCAGTACTAAAGCCAGCAAACCCACGGCCCTGGAGAAGAATTGCATTATTTATTCTCTTGGAAGTAGCTTTAAAGCATTACTTTCCTCCCCAAACAATGTTTTCTAAACATTCTCTCTGATTACACAAAATTTTTAGTCTGTCCAGCTAAGCCATATATTTTAAGAGACATTTTCAAACAAGTGTGTTCAGGAACTCAAGTGTTCAGGGACAAAATGCAGCCGTCTGTGCCGCGTCTAGAAGTTAAGTTGCCTCCTGATAGATATACAGCGTGTGTAACTGCAGGCTTGGGAGGTCTGTTCATATCTGTGGGAGTTAACAGCATAAATTCCAAGGGAATTCAGAGAACAGACACTTAAAATAACACCAGTAAAGTCACACTAACTGCAGCATACTCAACACAGCCTGTTTAATGTGGTGTGATTTTTATTAGGTAATGTGTGGTAACTTTAAGCCACAAAACAAAAACAACTAAATAGGCAGAACTTGGGATAATCCCTTTCTCAACAGTTAATGAGAAACAAAGTGGAGAAAACCACTCATCTGAACCGGATAACAAAGAGATTTTCTGTAGAGTTTTCTCCAGTCATGTTCTGTGTTCCGATAACTAACATCAGCAGTCAGGTTTCTAGAATTCATCACCCATAACTTTTAGCTGACATGCTCTCTCTTCATGGTCACTGTGATGGCAGCTCATGCTAGCGGGACATTTTCTCTTTGCTGGAATCCCCCAGTGGCGCCCTGGGAATAGTTTGTGTTTCTTGGTAAAGGTTATCTTTATTTACCCATGTCGTGGGTCAGCAGAAGAAAACCCAATGCATTAAAACGTCATGGGGCCTTCGGCTTTTGTGTCTTGCCAGTCTGGGGTCCTGCAGTGGATCTTGTTCAAATCAGAAGTTCAACAGCTGTTAGGCTTTTGGTGGAAATGGGGATGGGCTTGGTGGGTTATTTTGTACTCACTGTATCAGGAGAAAATTAAACACAGAAACAGGGTTTTATTAACCAAGCAGAGAAATCCAAAGTGGGCCTATGAGGAATATGTACAGATATTCTCCTTCTTCTTAATTTTCTATCTCTCTCCCATGCCCCTTCATTCAAAGTGATTAGGTATCCTGAAAAATTCCTTTTATTTATCAGTGAGTATGTAAAACTTTTCCACTGTTAATATTCTTCATCAGAACCATTTAGCCCAATGTCCTTTCTAGAATAAACCCTTGCAAACCTACCCCCCCATGAAGTCTGTAAACTTAGGACATGGAGGTTTGAACAAAAAAAATATAAATAGTTAACTCTGCTTCAATTATTGAAGAAGATTCCTATTTAATAATGAAGGAGACTCTAAGAAATAGATATATATTTGTAGATACTTTGATAGAAGTAAAACACAGCATTTCGTATTCTAGAAAAAGGTTTTTTTTTTTTCCCTTTTGGGAAAGTACTTTTTTAGTAGACAGAAAAGCACCATTTATTCTACTTCTCTAGCATCCAGTTAATGTACTTTATTCATGAGTGGAAAGAAGCAATTATTAATGATTCCACTGTGAATGGCCAGAGAGGTAGCCACATTTATTCTTAACTGTGTTGAATGGAATCCACAATTAGTGAGGTCATCATTTTACCCTTTCAAAAGTAATCATGGTAACCTGGAATACAGTAATTGCTTAATATGATTTATCAAAAAATGCAACAATGAATTAACTACTAATTATCAAAGATATTCACCATCACAAAGCACAAAATTAGTGATGTCTCAAGCTCATTCTCTGTTGTATGCCCTTCATCTCTTAATGGCTGCTGTTTTTTTCTCTTATAGCTTTCGTTAAGTAACTAGGGGTGGTCAATAGACAATAAATTGTTTGATATCTCTTTCAGTTTCCTTCAAGATGGAGTGCAGCTTGCCCCTGAGAAATTTAAAACACTTTTGTTTATTGTGGCTTAGATTGTCTCCTGTCTTTTTTTCCCCTGGGTAACTATAGTTTACTATTACCATAATAGTAAGAACAAAATGAGATGGTTCCAAAGAATATACCATTTAAAAATATATTTCACCACCCTAATTCCCTTTAGAAATAATGTTTCTGTTAGTGATTAAATAAGGAGTTTGAGTGAGTGTCATAGTGTCTATAAATAAACTTGAGAACATGCATTATAAAGAGCCATATTTTTACAATCTCATCTCCACTAAACAAAACAATATTTTCTGGCACCTGTACACTCAATGTTGCATGTAGTTCTTATTATGGAATTTCCTTTCTCCTTTTGAGATTGAAGATAATTACTGAATGTGATAGAAACTTTATAGCCATTAAAAATAGAACAGAAAAATGTTACCAGACGGCAAGTTGTTCAAAATAAATATGAAACAGGACTTGATTCCTGTTTCAAACACCGGTTGGCCCTGTTAAGTTCCAAAAGGATGTAGGTTTCATTTCTTGCCTTTTGATTTAAAAGAAGAATTCTTTTAAGAGGTTAGGAAAACGTTTATCAAATTATTGCGTAGATTTTAATTTAGTAGAAAATCTGGCTATATGTAATTGCTTTTTTTGTGTGTTTAAAATGATTGAATATTAGAATTTTCAAATAGTTTAACCTGTAGTTGTCCTTTTCCAATCAGCTTTGGTAGTGCTATATTGAGATTTGGATTGGTTTAAGTAGACGGAATAGCATCCAGAAATATAATGGTGAAAACAATAATACATGGGTGCCCTCTGAACTTCTCTATTCACCAAGACTTACTGACTTCTTTATTATGGGGCAAGAAGAACGAGATTGGAAATGAAATCAGACACATAGGAGTATCCATGGGTGCTTATTTCACTAAGTTTGCTAGGGCTTGCAAAACTCCTGATCTTTTATATGTTTATTATCTGGTTTGTGAGGATGGTAACATACACATATACAGATTTCCAATCACACAATATCGTTTATGTTAATTATATGCAATTTTCTGTGTGTTTACTGCACTTATTTGCTCAGTTCAGTCTCTCAGTCATGTCCGACTCTTTGCGATCCTATGAATCGCAGCACGCCAGGCCTCCCTGTCCATCACCAACTCCCGGAGTTCACTCAAACTCATGTCCATCGAGTTGGTGATGCCATCCAGCCATCTCATCCTCTGTCTTCTCCTTCTCCTCCTGCCCACAATCCCTCCCAGCATCAGAATCTTTTCCAATGAGTCAACTCTTCACATGAGGTGGCCAAAGTATTGGAGTTTCAGCTTTAGCATCAGTCCTTCCAATGAGCACCCAGGACTGATTTCCTTTAGAATGGACTGGTTGGATCTCCTTGCAGTCCAAGGGACTCTCAAGAGTTGCTCAGTAGTGTCCAACTCTTTGCAACCCATGGACTGTAGCCATCCAGGCTCTTCTGTTCATGTGGATTCTCCAGGCAAGAATACTGGAGTGGGTTGCTGTGCTCTCCTCCAGGGGATCTTACCAACCCAGGGATTGAACCAGATCTTCTGCACTGCAGGTTGATTCTTTACCGTCTGAGCCTCCCTGAGGGGGAAACTCCTGATCCCTTTTCTTTAAAGTTACCAAAAATATTTAGATCCTTAAAAAAAAAAAAAAAGGAGTGGAAGCATATGGCAAATCTGCTGAGATCATTTGCAATTTAAATCTGAATTAGATCAGCTTTGTTTCCAAATTTATCCTCTTACAGCTCAGAAATAAGTTCTTTCTTTAAGATTTTATAATAACTTTGCCTTTATTGTATCTTGTTATTTTGTTTTACTAGCCTAAATATGGAGTGATAGTCACAACCTCCTTTGTGGGATTCTTGTTGTTAGTTTCAAAATTGCTGTATGAAAACAGGGCCCCACTCCTTTAGAAGTAAATTGTGTTCCTTTTCCCCAGCGTCAAGAATCCTGTCTATTAAGTTTCAAATTCATTGAAAATACCAGGCAGGCTCTATTTCACCAAAAATGACAATGCTTTTCTGCTTTTTGTAGCTAGCTGTTTTGTTTTAAATTTTTATTGGAGTATAGTTGCTTTACAAGAGATTTCCCTGATAACTCAGATGGTAAAGAATCTTCCTGTAATGCAAGAGACCGGGGTTCGATCCCCAGATTGGGAAGATCCCTTAGAGAAGTTGTTTACAATGTTGTGCTAGTTGTTATCTAGTATGGGAACCCTTTTATGTGTCACTGCTCTTAATATTCTGTAGAAAACACTTTGGGAAGATTTCAAGATGTTGTGTAACTGCCAAGGATTCTAGATGGTATTCAGTATAGAGTATGGGTGACTGTCTAACTGGTCAAATTTCTGTGCTGTTGAAGGTAAATAAGAAAAACAGTGCTCTTTCCAAATAGGGGTATTTACCACTGAGTGAAGTTAGTGGCCTAAAACGGGTCGAGGAGACAGCAATTACACGTTTTAGGCAAGGGGCATCGCAACAAACAGGGAGGCGGGAGGCAGCGCTTGCCCCTGTACTCAGTGGACGTGCTCAGAGTGGAGACAAATCTCCATTCGACTTCATGCTGCCTGTTGCCACAGCCTCTTCCAGAAACATGACTCTCATCAAGGAACTGGGTAAGGTGGGAACGTGGAAGCCTTAGGGGAACAGCTCTACCACCTCCCAGCTCAGATCTCCGCTTCCTAAATCTGGTTGTCAGAGTACAACTGTTCTGCTGGGGAGCAGTTTATAAAGTTGGAATTAATTGGCAAGTGTGTTCTTGAGAACACTGGACCTGATTTTGCCTGAAGATAAAGCTTGAAGGCTGCCCACTGATAGGGTAGTTGTCCCCATGAGGCTGCAAAACTGAAAACGGTCCCGGGGGTTTTGCTGAGTAAGGCTAGGAGGAGGAGGTCCTTGGAAAAAGAAAGACCTGAGAGTGAGGCATGGGATGGCGGGTTGCTCTTTGACTAATTACAGTGGCTTTCCAAAAAAAAACGTTAGCATTTATCTTACTGCGACATTTGCCTCATTGAAACTGGGCTGTTTTCTTCTCTTTTCAATGAGATATTGAGGGAGCTCTGAACTCTGTGGCAAATGTTAACTTTTTAATGAAAACCCTTGCACACTGTGTCCCAGAGGCAGGGCCTTTGTGGGACTGAGAAGTAAGCTAAACGAACCGCTGCTCAAAATTCCAGGAGGTTAATAAGCAAATCAACCTGGAAATGGAGAAAGCAGCTGCAGCTCTTCTCTTTCCCTGCTTTTCTTACAATTCAAGGCATCTGGGCACCATCTTAGTGCACAAATATCCCATTTTTCAACTTCTGGGGGGTTTTTTGGCTAAAGAAAGCATTTGTTTTTTATTATTATTAATGGCATCCTCTATTTGACAGGCTCCAGACAGCCTTGCCAGCTCAGGTCACCGAGGTGGGCTGAGGAGGTAGGAACCGTAGCTTGATCCCTTGCCTGACTGAAGCAGAAAGGTCACATTGCCTCTTCTTCCTGCTTCCTGTCGCCAGTCCGCTCATGGGGAGGGAACATGGTGGGGATGAAAAGTCCTAGGCCTGCACGACTTGAGCTGACAAATAACTTCAGGTGGTCTAACCCATGGATCCTCAGCCTTAGCTACACACCAGAATCACCCTGGCAGTGGACGGTGGTGGGGCGGGGGGTTGGAAAGACTGAATTTGCTCCACCCCCACCCCAGAGGTTCTGATTTAATTAACTGGGGGTGCAGCCTGGGCATGGGGATTTTAAAGAGCTCCCCAGAGGATTTTAACGTGCAGCAAAGCTTGAGAACCCACTGGTCTAACCCAGACTGAATTCTGCAGTGCTACATGATGGCAGTAGATATCTCCCTCTCCTGAACAGCCACTGACCACTCTGTCCCACACCTGCCCCCACCATTCTTCACTGACCCTTACTCCAGAATACAGCCCAAATGGTTCAGTGACCATTGGGACTAACCAGGTTAAACATGGTTTTGCTTTATAATAAGATTTCTCAGAACTTGAATATAATCCTCTGGAAGATTCAGGGGGAAAATCTTCCCACATCTACTAGACCCCTAATTTCATGGTAGGATTCAGGGAACTAGGGAGCCAGTGACCTATAGACCCTCCCTCCTTGGGAAACACTGCAGAAAGTGTTTCTGACCTAAGAAAGAAGCCCTAAACAGATGGGTTCACTTCTTTAGTGTGTACTTAATGTATTTGACACTCCCCGTGGATCACTTTTAACATCTCTGTCTTCTATACAACAAAATTATTTTTAGTAATAAACATGTATAATCAGTAATCACTATTTTGGGAGGATTTTTAGTTGTAAAACAGTTTAATATTTTTAAAGGATACATTTTGATGGAAAAACATGATTCAAATTCCATTAAATATTCCATGAACGAATGAAAATTTGCATTTGTCAAACAAAAATTTTACATCTCACCATGTGTACTGTTTCCCTCTTGTCAGTTTTAAACAAGTAAAATCTTCAAGTAGTCACATAGAAAGACACAACTGAAGTAACTCAAGTTCTGGGTTTTGTTTTTATAATCACTTGCTGTTATTGTTTATTCCAAATCTACTGTTTGGGAGTCTATCATATCTTAAGGCTGAAGATGCAGACTGA
Source organism: Neotragus moschatus (assembly GCA_006410615.1). NCBI lineage: Eukaryota > Metazoa > Chordata > Mammalia > Artiodactyla > Bovidae > Neotragus > Neotragus moschatus. Next base: position 905,408 of record SJYA01000750.1, read on the forward strand.
GCTCAAGGCAAACTTGAATGATTCCCGATCATTACAAACGGATTCTGGAAACAAAATGTATATAGTTGAGTCCATGCTTATTGGAGCCCAACTTAAAAAAACTGGGAGTTTTTAAATTAATTTCTGTGTAGCATACAATGTTTATTAAAAGACAAATAATAGGAATGTGCTCATTTGAAGTATATATATATATATATGTGTGTGTGTGTGTGTGTGTGTGTGTGTGTGGTTGATTGATTAGAATCAATTGCCTAGACCTTAGACCAATAAAAGATTTGAAGGGAAGGAGGAGGATTTTATCACTGACACTGTTGAGCATGGATGAATCATGATAACAAAAGGCAAACTGGCTTTAGTCAGTTTTGCTTTTATTTAAAATTCTCAGTAAAGTAAAAAATAAATTAAAAAAAAATTCGCTACAGACAATGCATCCCCCTTTTCCTTACCCTCAGGGCAGACCATTCCCACCACTTTATCCTGGTACATCATTCTGTATATCCACGGTCACCAAATCTAAGCACGGAAGGTGGAACAAAACCCAGGTCTCCTAATTCCCATATCAGTACTTTTCTGTGCCTAATGTGTTGAGAAAAATACATTTGTCTCTACAAAGGTTTTAGAAACATTAGATGAAACCTCCAAACTACCCTATAATGAACAATAATAGCAACACAATCTGAAATGTAAGAGTCAGCCAAAAGGTCTATTAGTCCATTTGGTTCTGTTTGTACTGAGTTTCAAATCATTTCAGCTCATGGGTTTGGGTGACATGTGTCCCTTTAGAAAATAGAGATCACTTTAGCTTTAATAAGAAGAAAATTGTTATTTCATTTTATTAACAGCAAGCTTGTATCATACTGAAAAAATTCATTGTGTTCAGCTTGAATATTGTATTCATTATGTTTCTTAATCTGTGTGATTACTACCTGTGTAATTTGATGTCTGGCATCTGCTATCAGAATTCTTTTAGTCCATTATATTTCCCATCTTTTTTTGGTAATGGAGGATAAGATTGGGACATGGAAAATTGCAGCAGACTGCCTAAGGGGAATTGCAACCAGCCGACAGCTGGATAGAGCAGGAAAAGATGCGAAGTTACATAAAGAATTAGAGAAAGGTGGCCTCTAGTTCTGCAGTCTGCTGGCACATCACTGAGAAGGAAATGGAATTGGCCAGTTTTCCAACGTGGTGATTGGCCATTCTTGAATTATTCCCAATGACTCAGGCCGGCATTATCCATTCAGCAAAATTATTAGGGTAAAATATGTCAGGGTGTAAATGGGATGTAAGTGTGTAGTACACACTTACTTACAGATTGTTAAATAGAGTATCAGAGGTAAGAAGTGGGGATGGGAGCCAAACTAACAAACTTGTACCAAATTATGGTTAGATAGATATGAGATGCACAAGTCACAGACAAAAACAAAAAGAAACCAATCATCCTTTTCTTTTTTCTGCCTTCTAACTATAAGCAACTATTTCATGTAACAGATAATGAGTCAGGTGGTTTAGCATCAGGGCAAGAGAATGAGCACAATCAGATATACCTAAGTATGGATCCTTTTTCTGATCCATACAAGCAAATTAAAACTCTTGTTTCCCTTGTTTGAAAGGGGGACTATAACATCTACCATATCAGTTCAGTCGCACCGACACATCTGACTCTTTGTGACCCCATGGACTGCAGCACGCCAGGCTTCCCTGTCCATCATCAACTCCTGGAGCTTGCTCAAACTCATGTCCATTGAGTTGGTGATGAGATCCAACCATCTCATCCTCTGTTGTCCCCTTCTCCTCCTGTCTTCAATTTTTTCTAGCATCAAGGTCTTTTCAAATGACTTAGTTCTTTGCATCAGGTGGCCAAAGTATTGGAGTTTCAGCATTAGTCCTTCCAGTGAATATTCAGGATTGATTTCTTTAGGATTGACTGGTTGGACTCCTTGCAGTCCAAGGGACNTGGTGATGAGATCCAACCATCTCATCCTCTGTTGTCCCCTTCTCCTCCTGTCTTCAATTTTTTCTAGCATCAAGGTCTTTTCAAATGACTTAGTTCTTTGCATCAGGTGGCCAAAGTATTGGAGTTTCAGCATTAGTCCTTCCAGTGAATATTCAGGATTGATTTCTTTAGGATTGACTGGTTGGACTCCTTGCAGTCCAAGGGACTCTCAAGAGTCTTCTCCAACACCACACTTCAAAAGCATCAATTCTTTGGCATTCAGGTTTCTTTATGGTCCAACTTTCACACCCATACATGACCACTGGAAAAACCATAGCTTTGACTAGATGGACCTTTGTTGGCAAAGTAATGTCTCTGCTTTTTAATATGCTGTCTAGGTATGTCATAGCTTTTCTTCCAAGGAGCAAGCATCTTTTAATTTCATGGCTGCAGTTACCATCTGCAGTGATTTTGGAGCCAAGAAAAATAAAGTCTCTCACTGTTTCCAATGCTTCCCCATGCCATGAAGTGATGGAACCAGATGCCATGATCTTTATTTTCTGAATGTTGAGTTTTAAGCCAACTTTTTCACTTTCCTCTTTCACTTTCATCAAGAGGCTTTCTAAGTTCTTCTTTGCTTTCTGCCATACAGGTGGTGTCATCTGCATATCTGAGGTTATTGATATTTCTCCTGACAATCTTGATTCCAACTTGTGTTTCATCCAGCCTGGCATTTCACATGATGTACTCTGCATAGAAGTTAAATAAGCACGGTGACAATATGCAGCCTTGACATACTTCTTTTCCTATTTGGGACCAGTCTGTTATTCCATGTCCAGTTCTAACTATTGCTTCTTGACCTGCATACAGATTCCTCAGGAGGCAGGTCAGGTGGTCTGGCATTCCCATCTCTTTAAGAACTTTCCACAGTTTGTTGTGATCCATACAATGAAAGGCTTTATTTTAGCGTAGTCAATGAAGCAGAATTAAATGTTTTCCTGGAATTATCTTGCTTTTTTCTAAGATCCAACAGATGTTGGTAATTTGGTCTTTGGTTCTTCTGCCTTTTCTAAATCCAGCTTGAACACCTGGAAGTTCTCAGTTCAAGTACTGTTGAGGCCTAGCTTGGAGAATTTTGAGCATTACTTTGCTAGTGTGTGAAATGAGTGGGATTGTGCGGTAGTTTGAGCATTCTTGGCACTGCCTTTCTTTGAGACTGGAATGAAAACTGACCTTTTCCAGTCCTGTGGCCACTGCTGAGTTTTCCAAATTTGCTGGCATATTGAGTGCAACACTTTAACAGCATCATTTTTTTTTAGGATTTGAAATAGTTCAACTGGGATTCCATCACATCCACTAGCTTTGTTTGTAGTGATGCTTCCTAAGACCCATTTGACTTTGCATTCCAGGATATCTGGCTCTAAGTGAGTGATCACATCATCGTGGTTATCTGGGTCATTAAGATCTTTTTTGAATAGTTCTACTTTGCTGCTGCTGCTGCTAAGTCGCTTCAGTTGTGTCTGACTCTCTGTGACCCCATAGACCGCAGCCCACTCGGCTCCCCCATCCCTGGGATTCTCCAGGCAAGAACACTGGAGTGGGTTGCCATTTCCTTCTCCAATGCATGAAACTGAAAAGTGAAAATGAAGTCGCTCAGTTGTGTCCAACTCTTTGTAATGCCATGGACTGCAGCCCACCAAGCTCCTCCATCCATGGTATTTTCCAGGCAAGAGTACTGGAGTGGGGTGCCATTGCCTTCTAGAGTCTTGTTATTAAATTGTACCATATTAAACCGTATATGGTTATGTAGCAAGTCCATTCAGATCATGGCTCGTAAATGGCCCTTAAAAATTGGTTAGAATTATTTAATGTTTATGGGCTTCCCTGGTGGCTCAGTTGGTAAAGAATCTGCCTGCAATGCAGAAGACCCAGGTTTGATCCCCGTGTTAGGAAGATCCAGTGTAGAAGGAATGGCAACCCACTCCAGTATTCTTGCCTGGGAAATTCCATGGACAGAGAAGCCTGGTGGGCTACAGTCCATGGGATCACAAGAGTAGGACACAACTTAGCAATTAAACCACCATTTAATGTTTATACTCTAGAGGCAAATCAGACATTAATTTCAAAGCGTTTACTTGCCATTGTATTGCCTCATCTACGTTTAGATAGAAATTTTCAAAACTTTCCTGACCAGTATGGCAGTCTGGTCAGTGTGCAGCCTCTTGAATCATCCGTGCATGTGTGCTAAGGCACTTCAGTCATGTCTGACTCCTTATGACCCTATAGACTGTAGCCCGCCAGGCCCCTCTGTCCATGGGATTCTCCAGGCAAGAATACTGGAGTGGGTTGCAGACCTGGATTTAGACTTCACTTTGCCTTTTCCCATCTATGTGCCCCAGGAAATTTCCTTAATGTCTTTGAGCCTCATATTCCTCCCCTCTTTCCCCACCCCCCACCCCATACCATGGGGGAGAGTAATGGCATGTACATTGTAGTGTTATTAGAAGGACGAAAGAAGTTAATACATGGGGATCACCTGGTGCAAATTTATCTATCATTTTAGCACCTTTGTGTGGCTTTATGTGAGTTTATGTTCTTTGTTTGATGAGGCCTGGTTTCTCCCCTAGGGGTGCACATACAGTTTCCATTCCACCCTCAGTTTAATTTGGTTCTTAAAATCCCAGTAGTCCTGGCATTGCTAGCATCGGTAAGAACACCTTATCTCCTCTTCCCCATTTTCTGTTTCCCACTCTCCCTGCCCATTGTCCTTGCGTCCTCCTTTACCCTCCTATTTGCCCTCTCTCTCTCTACTACCTGACTGTTGCTTTCCATGAGATCCAGGATACATAACAAGTGCTGAGAAAAACAGAGACCATTACTTCTCCTCCGCATCAAGGTCAGACCCCTCATTCTCCACCCCTATGAACCCCTGCGGACCCAAACCTGGGAGCACTGAGGGGTCCAGTTCTGGGCCTTCTCTCTGCTTAGGGCCATCAGGTGCAACAGAAGCCCGCACAGGGGAGTTTTGGGCAGGTGTGGGAGCTTTTTCTCTCTGACCCTCACTGAGAGACTCCTGCTCAGTAGCACGGTGGCCAACCCTCTGCGTGTGCCCATGCTTTGAACCCCCACTTCCTTCCCTCCTGCAGAAGAGGATGGGGGGAGGTGAACACATTCATGCTCTCTGAGCAGACTTCCTTTCTGTAAGATTGCGAATCATCAACCTTGTGGCCCTTTCCCTCGCCTACAGCCTTTTCCCCTACCAGGGCCACTCTCTGCCTAAGGAATGGGCCAAATGGGAAGTTTAGGAGAAGTTAGAGAGGACTGGATATGAGCATTTACCAGCAGTGTGACTCTGAACAGCCTCTGCAAACTGGGTCTCAGTTTCCTCAGCTGCTAAGTGGAGATAACAATGCCACATATTTTGTAGAGCCATTTAGAGAATGAAACAAAGGGTGCCTAGATACACAGAAGGAACTCAGTAAATGCAAGTAGCCTTTCCTTCCATTCTGTGCTGTCTATATTATATATATTTTTAACACATTAGTATTTTTAAGGTTTGTGTATTATAATCAATAATATCTTGTGATGAAGTACAATAAAAACTATTTATCAATGGCCTGTCTGTGATTTTTTCTGCATATTATCTTATTTAATTATCCCAGTAGCCTCATGATGTCAATATTATTTCCTCTATTTAGTCAATGAGGAAGATGAGATTCAGCGTAATCACATAGCTGGTAAAAGGCAGAGCTACAGCAGACTCCAGAGCCAATGCTCTTAGTAGGCCCCCAATCACCCATGTCAGCTTCACCAAAAATTGTAAACTAGGGGAGACTTGTCTCACCTGCTTCGCTGAGGCTCACCTGTCTCTCCTAGCATTTCCCTCAATCTTATCACCCAAGGTTGAGGAGCACATGCCATAGACTCCATATACAAAACTCTTCATTCTCTGCCATCCACCTGACTCAACTGGTCCTGGAGTCAGTTGAGCTGTTACATATGGTCATTACTGACTTAGCTGGTCAAGACTGAAAAAATACAGTAAAAGGGGCAAATATTTATATAGTACTTGTTATGTATCATATCCTGTTCTAAGCTCTTGGAATAAAACATTCAACCTCACAACATTCAAGACTGTGAGCCAAACACTACTGACAACTCAGTTTGACAGATGAGGAAGCTGAGGCATGGAGAGGTGAAGTGACTTGTCCAAGTCACGCAGCCCACACATGGTAGAGCCAGGACTGAACTCCCACCACCTGGTTTCAGGATTTGCACTCAAAAGCCATCATCCAGACTGCCTCTCTATCTCCTCTGAAAAGAAGAGAGACGGGGCATATGTATACCTGTGGCTGATCCATGTTGATGTATGGCAGAAACCAACACCATATTGTCATTATCCTTCAGTTAAAGACAAAATAAAAAATAAAAAGTTCATGGTTAAAAAAGTAGGGCCCTAGAGAAAGAACACTTCAACCAAATGTGTTAATCTTCTGAAGCAGTTTTCAGCCAGGAGACAAATTGTACAGAATGGGGAATGCTCTCCAGAGCCATCATCTTGCACTTGAAATGGTTTTCTGTAGCTAGCCTTCATTCTTTGGACAGAGAAGTCTGTCCTTTTCTTCGTGGCATCCCATGAGACCAAGATCGTCTCCAGGGCAAGGACCATGTTCAGGTTGTCTTTCTGCATTTCTGTCCCCTCACCCTGGGCCCTCTACCCAGGCTCTACTTTAAGCCCTCACTGCCTTCTCGTGGAGCACAGCAACCATAGCCCAATTGTCTGCCTTTTCCTCACTGGCCCTGCTTAATGTTTTCCATGAAAGCTGTTAAAATGTGGAGCAAGTTTTGTTGCTCTCCTCAGATTCCTCCTGGCTGATAAAAGTTTCTCCAGTTATGCTTCTTAGGACACGATAGCTCTGTGAACAGGATTTCAGTGGGAAAAAAAGATACCATGGAGAGTTTTATAATGAAATTTACTGATATCTATAAAACTGAAACATTAAGTGTATTTATAGTTACTATTATGTAATTATTTACCTTTAAGAAATGTATATGTTCAAGAGTGCACATCCCAGAGATTCGATCTGAGCCTGGATACCTAGGCAGCATTTACCTGCTAAAACTGTATTGGATATTGTCTATATGACGCACATAGATTTAATATGAGGCTTATCTTAAACATCAATGTATACTTGTGATATTGTCTAGCAAACACTATATATGAAATGAAAGCTGTCTCATAAAACTTTCTGGGATGATAGAAATTTTCTATATCTACACTGTCCAATAAACTAGCCATTAGCTCCAGGTGGCTCTTGATCATTTCAAATATGGCTAGTGCAACTGAGAAACTAAATTTTAAAATTTACTTGATTTTAATTTAAATTTAGACAGTGCCATGGGGCAAGGGAGTGCTGTATTGGACAGCACAGCTGCACGTGGACTGGGTGAACCAACACGTGTTCTTTCCTTGCCACAAGCTGATTCTGCTGGGTGGCCGTTGTTTTCCATCTCCTTTAGTTGAGGCTGATATTCTCTTGGCAAGCCCATTCATCTTATGCTATCTTCTGCTTTGCTTTAGTCATATCAAAATCTTTCTTGTTATTCATACATATTCTGCTCTTTCTTTTCTCGTTGCTTGGCTCACTTTCCTTGCTGTCTTTTCCTCTTCTCCTGCTCATTCTTGAGATTTAGCTCAGGTCTCTAAGTTGTCTGCCATCAATACTTCAATTTTCTGCTGTGCGTATCCCCAGATCTTAGCAGACTTCCTTTTTTGTTCCATTGATAACATGATAATCTATCTAGGAAAAGTTTATCTTGTGTGGTATTTACAATGTAGTGTTTTGTTGAACACCTTTCTTAGATGAACAACAGAGTATTAGAGATTGTAACAGTTCTCTCCATCTGCCATTTCTCCTTAGTGCCTCAGAGCAGAGGGGTGTGGCATACGCCACATATTAGTTATCTATTGGCATGTAACAAATTACCCTAAAACTTTGCAGGTTGAAACAACAAACCTTTATGATCTCAGTTTCGGTGGGTCAGGAATTTGGGAGCAGGTTAGCTGGTTCTAGTTCACAATTCCCATGAGGCTGCAGTCAGGCTCTCACCTGGGGCTACTGTCACCTGAAGGTTCAGCTGGGGAAGGATCCAGGTCCAAGCTCATTTGTGTGATTGCTGGGTGGTCTCAGCTTCTCACTGACTACTGAGAAGAGAGCTCAGTTCTTTGCCATTGGGCCTCTCGGTAGGCTGCCTGATTGTCCTCGCAAGCTGCCGTGTAGCTTTACTTAGAGCAAGTGACTTGAGACAGAGGAGGGGTGGTGGAGGGAGATGGAAGCCTCGTTATTTATGTCTCAGAAGCGACATGCCACCCCTTTTGCCGTATCTATTGGCCACACTAGCCAACCCCAGTACAGTGTACGAGGGGCTGCCCACGGGTATGAATACCAAGAGGTGGGGGTTTGGGAGCTAGCTCTCATCCACCCTAATGGCACTATTGCTCTTCAGGGTCTCTGGACCACTGTAATAATGCTGGAATCAATGAGTGAGAATGCTGCCTAATATGTCCTCAGAGGTCAGACCCTCCCTCAGCAACCAACGCTGTCACAGGCCCTTCTCGAGCATGAACGCAGATGGGAAAACCCACAGGCAGAGTCTGGCTCAGAACCTCCCTCTTATCTTCAGGCCCTCAGCTTTGTCAGCAGATGGCACTTACCCAGGCAGTGTAACCCCTCTCGGGCTTCCCCTTGGCCAAGTGAACCCTCTAGCATCCTCATTTGTAAAATGGGCGCGCCAATACTTCCCTCGTTACCCAGTGGAGCTGGTGTGGACCCAAGGAGAGAATTTAGTGGAAGTGCCCTGTACTCCACCCAGCATTTGACATGTACGGTAAAACCTTGGTGGGCCTCACACACTAGTTTCTGAAGGCCACCACTCAGCCCTCCTCCTCACACCTGCTTTCCCATCGCCACATCCCTCTCTGCAGGGCCACACAGTGCTTCTACTTTAACAAGTCCGAAGACCAGCTGTTTTCTTTTGGTATCCTTTTATTGCAGCTAAAATTCCAAGGGCTGCAGGGGGAAAGCTGCTGAAAACACAACAGGCCCTGGGCCTCACTTCAAAGCAGCTTTCACCATTCTTCACACGCCATTTTCAGGACCCTTGTCTGTTCTCTCCCGGGAACCAGATTCCCCTGGAGATTTTCCTCAGTGATATCACTATTTACAGAACCCTGGCCTTGGACATCATGTTTATATCTGATTTGTACATGTCCACATGGCCCATAAAGTTTATAAGGGGGTTAGAGAGCTTTTCCTTGTTCATAAATCTTTCCCCGCAGACGCCCTCTCGGGGTGGGGAAGAAGGAGGCAGGAACGAGAGAGGAAGGGGCATGAGACTGAAGGGAGAGAAGGGTCAGAAGCATGAAGCTGCTTTCCTTGAACTTCTCCCCATCATTTCCTTCCTTCCAGAGGGGCCTCGGTGAGGGTCTGAAAGCTGACTGCCATGAGCAGGTCAAGTAAATCTCCCTTTCACCACCTGTGAGATGGAGATAATAGGAGGGAGTGCCTATCCATGAGGCTATTCTGAGGATTACACAAGGAACATGAAGCATTTGGCATGGGCCATAGAAGAACAGCAAAAATGCAGCACATTTTAACTGGAAGAAGTGACGAGACTCCTGCGCTATCCATCCACTGCCTGGCTTCTGTCCCCCAGGCATCCCAGACTCATTACCTAGCTGACTCTTAACTTGTTCTCACTCTGAAAACCTGGCTGCTCAGAACTTCTTCCTGTCATGGGCCATCTGACACCCCCAAACCCCCAATAAGTATTGGCATAAAAATAACTTGTGCTAGGCATAGTTTCTGTATCTTTGAGGCTGAGGTTTTCCCCAAGTCAAAGTAGATACATTACTGGCTATAACTCTGTGAACGGCTATGTGAAAATTTCTGAAATTTATTCTCTCTCAACTCCTACCTTGCTTAAAAGGAGATGCCTGCAGGCCAGAGGAGGTACTCTGGAAGAATAATAGATCAATAATAATTCACCCCTGGTCACACAAATTCCCTTGGCAGTTGCAACCAACTGGGGTTCAGGAAAGTCATTAAAAGCATTGCGTCTACTGAGGCAAGGCAAAGGAGGGAAAATTATGAGATTATTTTTTGAATTGCCTTCAAATATCAAAATAGGTAACTTGGAGTAGATTCCTGAATTATCTACAATTATCTTGAGGGTTTTCTTGTCTCTGAAATCCAAATACCACCCCCCAAATTGCCACTGTGCTCCATAATGAAGCAAAAGTGATCTTTTATAAATCTAAGTCTTGAGAAGCCCTCAGTGACCTTTCCTTCCTCCCAAGTTGAAAACAGAACAGCTAAATATGACCTTCCTGCTCTGATGGGGCTATGTCTCCTTCCCTGGCCCACCGCACAACTCATATGAGTTCTTCCCCACTTCCAAGCTTCACATGCCCTTCGTTCTGTCTGCAAGGCCATGGCCTTGCTCCCTTTGTCTAGTTAACTCCTACTCATCCTTCAGATCTTACCTCAAAGACCGCTTGTTCTGAGAAGCCTCCCTGACACTCCCCCAGTTCACTTAGACCATGTGGGGGTGGTTAGTCATAAGCTGCATCCAACATGGCAATGCTCTCCACATTGCTCTTACGTGGCCCACTGTGTATTTATTAGTGTGGTGCTTGTGTCTCCTGCCAGAGTGTGTGTTTGCTGAGAATAGGTGCTTTGTCTGTTTTTTCCATCCTCTCAGCTCCTTGAACAGTGCCTAGAACCAACTAGGTGCTTAATAAGCACTTGGTCCATGAATGCCTGAATCCCAGAGTTGGCGGATAGTCACCCATTTCTCCATCTTGCAAGATCTTGATAAGTAGAATGTGACCCACATACTGTCTGATGGATCTAGAAAGTCCCTAGATTGCCTGGAAATAGCTGAATCAGAGCATTTTAGAAATAGAAAAGTGGGAATTTTATTAGTCCAATCCTTCATTTTATAGATGAGGAAACTAATGAGCAACAAGGTTAAGGGCACTCAACTATTAAATTACAGAGTTGGCCTTGGATACAGTCCTCAGAATCCCTGCCATCTACACTTCTCATTAAGCTATTAATTGTAGATCTCCAAAATGCCAGATAAATGCATAATTCAGATATATTTGTAATGGTAAATGGTCCAGGCCACCCTCCCCTGTACCCCCTCCCCCATCTTCACATGGCCAGTTCCTGTCCCTTCCTAAGAAGATATAAACCTTCCTTACATTATCACTCTCCCAGTTCTGATACCACGGAGGGCCCTCCCTTTGAACTCTGTGTTGCCATGGCAACTGCTCCTTCACAAATATTAAGATCACTGCCCACAATTGCCTATGTGGACGTGGATGGCTGCCAAACAAATCCTAGGCGATTTTTTTTTTTTTTTTTTGGGTCAAGAGGGCCGAAAGCCTCAGATCAAGTTCAAATTATTTGGAGGATGTGTATGTCAAGGACACTTAGCATCAGTTCTGATGGGAAGGCAGATAAAAGCTTGATTTAGGACAAGGGTAGGGGAGGCACAGGACAGCTCAGCCTCAGAGCTTGGAGAGCTCTTCCAGAAGCTCTTTGATGTGAAGGAGATGTTGGAAGTTGTGTAATTCTTGCAGGCGGCCCAGACACAAAGGCTGCTCAAACACTGCAGAGGGGCCAAATGCGCCGAGAGAGCTTGTTCTGTCCTTTATTTCTCCCTCTACTCCATCTCCCCTTCATCCTTCTCAAGAACCCCAGGTCCAGCATGCAGGTTTTGTCCCAAGGAGAGAGACATTAGTGCCACAGGAGCACATTGACAAGGGTGTTGGACTTGGGATGTAATTGGAGCTGCAAGGGGTTCTGTATATTAAGAGCTGTGGTCAACATGGTTATAGCAACTAGTCTAGGGGTAACCTAAGGCAAGTTCTGATTGCTTGGGATGGAGATCTCCCATCTCATGAGAGAGAAACAAATGCCTTACAAATTGGTCACATCCCATTTAGCTCATATTAATTTACATCACCGACCCCCAGGGCTAACAGGCTGTATTTTTCTTCCTTTTGTTTCTCCTCTCCCTCCCCCAAGTGACTTCCTCTTTTCTTTTCTCTTTCATCCAATAGTGTCCGCCTGACTGTTTCTAGTTTGCTCGAGTTTTATTTTCTTATTTAACTGTTGCGCCTGCCAGCCCCCAGATCTTTCAGGATGTAAAACCCACGCTACATATGCCCCCTCATAGCCTGCTTTCCATCAGCTTTGCCTAAATCAAGTTGCTGGATCAGTCCCGTGTGTTAGTAGTATAATAACTTTCCTGAGCAGGACAAAATTGGTGCAGAGAGTGTTGCCTTTTCTGCTTCAAAGGCTTGAGAGATTCCTTTAACCACAAAAATGAGAATAGAACGTAATGGATATACGAGGGTCCCACGATGGCAATCTCGCTGCTGGAAATGTTCATGAATTACCTGTAATTTACCTCAAAATGTACCATATGTTGGACTGCAAGATGCACTTTTCCTTTTTTACTTAAATGGACTGTTATTCAGAACACTTTTTCCCCCCTTGACATGGGAATAGATGTGGGGAATAGACGTGGGGGAGGGGCCCCACAGAAGTTTCACAAATGAAAGTGGGCACACGATATCATGCAAATGTTTTGTACAAGGGAAAGAAAATGGAATTAGGTGCATTCCCCCCACCCCTGACCTTCGGAGAAGGCAATGGCACCCCACTCCAGTACTCTTGCCTGGAAAATCCCATGGACGGAGGAGCCTGGTAGGCTGCAGTCCATGGGGTCGCTAAGAGTCGGACACAACTGAGTGACTTCACTTTCAGTTTTGACTTTCATGCATTGGAGAAGGAAATGGCAACCCACTCCAGTGTTCTTGCCTGGAGAATCTCAGGGAAGGGGGAGCCTGGTGGGCTGCCATCTATAGGGTTGCACAGAGTCGGACACGACTGAAGCAACTTAGCAGGAGCAGCAGCTGCA